>RDPX01000047.1:5111788-5170641 GCA_003991215.1 Morbakka virulenta
GTCATCAGGAACCCAAATATCCAAAGAGGTACACAGAACTTACAATTTTGAAAGCTAATCTCTCTATTTCTTTATCTTTCCAAGAGACAATTATTAGTTTCTTTTGTTGATTTAGCTATTCCAATATCTGTTTGACATCTATCAACCACCCCCCACCTCTCTATTGTGTTCCACAGCTCCTGTCCAAAAATTCGCCCCAAATTATCATCATTTTTCAACATATGGTTTTGTATTATCGTTACTTTCAATCCCTTGCATTTTTTAAACACCTTTTTAAATGTACTAAAACAGTCTATTTTGGAAAAAAACCTATTTCATCTTTCTTCATACTTTTAATTTTGTGGCCTTAGCCTTAATTATTTTATTGATTTCTTCTGCGAGTACCACGTATCCTTTTCCCTTTACATCGTATGATCTCATAAATCGTCTACCCCTTCCTCATCTTTCGTACACGGTCCCAGTTAAGAAGTTCATACAAATATTAACTTTTCTAACGCCTTGTCAGAAAAAACATCTTGCTTTTAACAATGGAAATTAATAATCTTTCAACATTTCCAACAAGAAATATTTTTTGTATATTACACAAGTAAAATACATTTACATCAACTACCATATTATTGTTTTAAAAAGGTTACTAAATGAAAATACACGAGAAAGATCTTTAAACGTCGAACAGAAAAAAGTCAAAAGAAATCAACACCAAAGAGAAACGGACGCAGTTAATGACACAATAAAAAACAAAGACGAGGAATAGAATCAATACTAATAAAAAGGTAGTGGCAAGTGATCGGTTGAACAACTAAGGTAAAAAGTGAAAGGAGGAGTGGAAATAAAATGGGGATCGGAGGTTGTGGAGGTATAGTAAATAAAAAGTGGCCAAAGGGAAAAATGAGGAGCAGGGTTATGAATATTCACCAAGAGGAAAGAACGATAAAAGGAAGACGAACATAAGAAGGGTGAAAGGGACGTAAAAGACAAACAGTCGGAGTGAAAAAGGTGATAAAAAGATAAAGAGCACCAAAAGAATAGTATGCCTACACCATTAAAGATAGTGACAGGTGATCGTTTCAGCAACTAAGGTAGGCAGTGAAAGGAGGAAGCGAAAATAAAACAGGGGTCACAGGTTGTGGAGAAATAGTAAAAAAATTGGGCAAAAAGGAAAATAAAGAGGAGGGTAATGAAAATTCACCAAAAGTAAAGAATGATAAAAAAGAGGTGAAAGATAAACAGTCGGAGTGAAAAAGGTAATAAGAAGATTAAGAGCACCATAACAATAGTATGCCTACACCATTAAAGGCTCGTAAATGGCAATGTATATACACTACCAGCTATAAACAATTGATTCATTTATTCACTTTTTCCCGTTTACTTGCCTTGCTGCTACGATTGCTCCGCCAATCATAAGATACACTGACAACTGTACCTGTCTGCTTGGTTTCTTTCTAAAAAGAATCCAATGTTGAAACGGTTAAAATATGCAGCTAAAATCTTCATCTTCAAGGCAAGAATGTATTTACTATTCCAATAGAAAATCCTACTGCTAAAAGCAACGGTTAATTGACGGACGTCTGTAGACTAATTCGTGGCGATAACAATTAAAGTAATTATTTCATAAGACTCTGCTGCACTCTGATAAGTAAAGTAAGCATATTGTACTGAATATTGCTCTTTGGCAACCACATGGGGAGAAAAGGGAAAAACATGTCAAATATAATCAAATGTAAATGTGATAAAAATGGCAAATAAATTTACTAGTAAAAGATACATTACAAAGTATACAATTTAATTAAAATGACAGAGACGCACTATGACTAATGTCCGTCAGACATTTAATGATGGCCAAACGGACAAAAATAACATTGCACGTAGTTAGAAAAATAAAGACGATTGCTAAAAAAATTAGGTATGTATTTCAAATATATGTAGCAATTTAATGTTCTACCAATGCATAAAACGCTACTGAGGTTTTCACTACCCCTGGTACTATTATAAGTAGCAGTTCAATCTCGCAAGGTTCTAAGATGCAATGAATTTTTCTCTTGTATTGAATTATTCTCTCCTTTCTCTGTCTATGTCTCTCTGTCTCTCTCTGTCTGTCTCTCTGTCTCTCTGTCTGTCTCTCTCTCTCTCTCTCTCTCTCTCTCTCTCTCTCTCTTCTTGCCTTGCAAAACAAGGAACAGCAACATTTGGTGTACAATAAAATGGTAAATACCTACCCTAAAATATAAGTTTCTGCTATCATTGTCATCAAAATAGAAAATCTTCGCAGTACTGTAAACATGGGGAGACTGCAATGACAAAATTATTTGTGGAAGAAATTGTTAATAAAGAGTAAAAAATATAAAAACTGTCTGGAAAAAAACTGCCAAAGGTACGATTCACTGTAGCCCAAATTGACAAATGTAACAAAAAATGCCTTTGGTACATTGCTACAAACTTAGTGACAACAAAAACGCAAAATCTAAAACCTCATTAAAATTCTATAATCCTATTTCAACATGATTGTATGGTGAAACAACATTACCGTAATTTTGAAACAAAATAATTCTAAAAGTATAAACAAAAAATATTATCAACAAACAACAAAATGTGAAACTTAGAATTAGTATATATAACAACTATAACAGATCTCAGCAGGATCCGATTAATAGCAAACAGTCGACAAAAAATGCCAATTTATATTAAATAAGTGTATAATAAATGAGTGTATGATAAATAAATAATAATAATTACTAAATAATAATAAATAATAATAGTAAATAATAAATAATAATAACTAAATAATAAATAAATAATAATAAATAAGTGTATAATAAATAAAGGTGCACCTGTAATCCAAATAAATGGTTTTGATCAAGGAAAGATGGATAAGCCAATTAAAGAATTCGTACCCAGTTAGATACAAAGTACGTACCCACGACCCAGTATGGTTACTGAGACTGGTGTTTTATCGTCACTCTAGATGATTACCAACTAAGACTCAAGAATTCGCTATGCGCATTTGACAAAACCTATACTCTAACATACGTCAACCTGGTACTAACATGAACGTCGGAACATTAGGCAGAATTAAGCCCTTTTAACCATCGATATTCAAAATCATTAGACAAGTTAACACAAGTTACGCCCTGCCTGAGGGTGACCCAGACGTATTTTAGCAATATACAATCTAATTCAGCGATGTTGTTAGGTTAACACCGGCACAATAATGTAACGATTTGTTCATGCTGGTTAATATAAAGTTATTTACTTTGGTAATAATCAAGGTTCTCATAGTAATTATCCTTTAAAATAAGGATTTACAAACTATTTAACATGTTTACACTTCCTAAAGCTTTTAGAAAAAATGATAGTACCTAGGGAACAAAGAAATCAGCAAGAGACTAGACAGTCTGTGTCTCTGATTTTTGGAACAGGGAAACTTTTTGTCGTAGATTATGTCTCTATGGTAGATTCATCCAGTCCAAGCATATTAGAACAAAGGACAATGAAGTCTGTAAAATTTTAGCCATTGCATCTTCAATGGTCAACTTTAATTTATGAAAATCATTATAAAACAAAACTTACTTTAACTTCTTAGTGCTACCAAGTCCAAAAACAAGATTGCCAATGTAGATCAAGGGTAACGGCCACACCTAAAACAATCAAATAAATTTTACCAAAATGTTAAATAATCAATAGCTACGAATTTTACCCATGCATATAGCTTCCTTAACCATCTCTCCACTAATAATATCCTTCCACGAATATTAACAGAACAAATGGCGTTGAACTTACATTGGATAAAACAGGAGTATTTGGTATTCTCTGATCCCACCCCCTATTATGTATGCACAATCTGCTTTTGCCACTAAAAACTTCTTTGTTAATAACTAATATTCCCGTACAGGGTAAAACTAAGCATATGAATTTTAACAGCTTGCAAAATAAGAACATCTGCTTTTGAAAAAAAGGAAATGTGTACTTGACAGATATTAACAAACGTCAATGAAACAATAATCTTTCCGTTTGTTTTTCCTTTATCTACCTAATCATGTAAAATCGTTTAATGAGACCAATGCCAGTTATATATATGTTTTTATTAATAACCAATCCCTGTAATAACATGGAAGCAAGAAGGGCTGAATGAAGAAAGAAGGGAAGTTCAAATTGGAAAATATAAATGATGCAAAGAATAACAAATTAGAAATAAAGAAGTACATAATATATTTAAGAGAGCAAATTCCGTTGCTATACTTTCTAAAGTATCTAACAACTAGATGCTCTGACTGACAACTTTACAATTGTAAAATGTTAAACTAAACCATCCAAAATTATCTGAATAATAACATATATATACTGTATCATCCTGTACCATATCACACAACACCATTAAAAATTATACTATGGAGTTACTGTGTTACACTTTATTATACCAAACACTGTATTCCATACTTATGTCATACTACGCAATAATAACCACTACACTACATCATAATTAATACATTACTGTACTACGCTTTAGAGCACTGTACCTGGAATCTAAAAAAAACAGCTCTATGCCCTGCAGCCTGGGTTAAATTAAGACCCAGAGGTACACATTTGATGATGTTGACCCCCTTCGACGTTAGTACAGTGCACCAGGCATCTGTTTTCTTAAGTAATGGGTAGGGAAACGTCCAGGTGCCCACTACATGCAAAAAAATCAAACTAGTATATACTTGGTGCTTTCACACACCGGATCCTTGTAGGAACGAAAGCAATAAACTTCCTTCAGATGGGGCATAAAATTATTTTAAGGGTCCAAGCACCAACCATCCTCAAATTCTGTGCCCCAAGCATGTGTTGACTTTGTTTGACCATCACTGTCTACCAGCTGCTTTTGTATGATCAAAGTGTAGATCCTTTGTCCAATAAATGCATCCAGACTCCAGTAGGAAAACCAAAATCCAGATGTTTTTTTCTCAGAAAGCATATCACAAAGGTGATGAAAGAAGATTAGTTATAGCTGGACACACATTGAATTTGTCAAATTGTGTTTAAATGAATATATATATGCAAGCCAGTGAAAATTGAAGAGCAACAATGATAAGAGCAAGAAGTCAACAATCAAAACAGTTACATTATCCAAAAGGATAAATAAGAAAACAAGTGAAAAAAAGTTGATAACAAACCAACTGAAATAAATACAAGAAATTATTATAAATCAAAAAATATGTGCCTTACTTTAAAAAATGTACTTTTATCGAAATCAGGATAATGAACAATATTTGTTATTTTTCCCATTTTAAGCACAAAAATTGTTGCAACCATCTGAAAACAAGTTTTGATATAAACAAAATTAATCAAATACTCCTGTCTATTAGAAAAAACATAACAAAATAACATATTAAAAACAGAATAACATCAATGTCGGACTTCAAAAACGTTACAAATTACAAAAATATTACATCATAACAGAATCCTTTCAGTTTCACAATAAAAAAACTTTTACAAGAGTACTGTAGCAATTCAAGTCCAGCTGAGGTTAAATCGACTGATTACCATGGAGGTTTACAATTGGAACCCCGATCATGTACTCGGAAGTACTGCACACAATTTGTTTCTCTGTTACAAGTTGCATACTACTGAGTGTGTACATGTCTTCGGAGAGGAAAAAATTTAATACATGCTAGCATGTAAACCGGACGTTAAACCGAATATGATGATGATGATGATTAAAAAGAAAAAAATTTCCAGAGAAAATAAACCAGATAAGAAAAATAACCCTCTGTGCTTTGAAGCCTTCCTTAGGGTGAAAGGTCTAAAAAAACAAGAAGGTACCAAAAAATATGCTACAAAAATGACAATGATTTAAGACTTGATGACACTATGGAAATAAACATGCTTGGAAAAGTCTGTAATAAGTATACGTATGTAAGTATACCTATTCCAATGACATCCTGTGTTTTTTTACAAGTCTTTACCTGTACTTGTACCTGTTTCTTTAGTGTTTTGATGTGTAGTTTAACTATCTTTACCCCAATTCTAAAACTCAATCGCCCTTATATGGGGCTTTTTCTACAGCATTGAGAACTTCCTTAGGCATATTGTATTTTTATGGCAAAACAATGTCTTTTTTCACTTTCAATTTTTTTTTCATTTGGGAAATCAGAATAAAAATCTCTTGGTTACAAAGCAGGTGCACTAAAGCACTAGACCACTTATGATATATAGTATTTTACACTCTCTATTACGACATAATACTAATGAAAAAAATATTTACCTGACCAAGTCCCAGGCACTGAAAAGATGGAAACCTATAAACAAAAAAATAACTTATTATATAACACTTGTAACAATATTTGTTTCATTTCGAGAAACCTTAAAATGAAGGTCTTGATTCAAACTCTGCATGGGGTTCCAATGATCACAGAATTTGTCTGAGAAAAAATACTTCCACTTACTCAGCTTAAATAGGAGGATTTAAAACTATAGGATACAATATGAGTTCATGATGACATAAAAATAAACTCATTCAGGCCTTGTACACCAGCTGTGGGAAAGTGATTCAGATTCTGTTAGCAGTAAAAAAAGATTTAAGCCCATCTATAGAACAAAATAAGGAAAAGCAAAGGGGAAGATGTAAGAAATTGACTGGATTACTTTTATTCATTTATGTTAGTTTTTTCCTTTGAATCCCATTAGCAACTTTTGCAAAAAGATCATGCTGTGTGGCGTGAGGTCTCTGATTTGCAATCACATCTACGTGGAATCTAGACATTGGTGTGTCGGGGAACAAATTCATATTCTTGTCAAATTTTGACTGTATATTCAATACTGCTCTGGAGGTTAACAATAATGGTAAAAAAATTCACATTTCCTCATAACATGATGTCATTGTGATGAACTATGTCTCATGGCTGGTTAATGAAGACTTTGCCTAGTATAAACCAATGCAAAGGTATTAGGAGTAAACATAGGAAGCCACTCAGTTGAATACAACAATCTTCAACACGCAGGTAAGAAAGAATAACAGTTGGTTCAACACATCACCAACATATTCGGTTTAACGTCCGGTTTACATGCTAGCATGTGTTGGACGATTTCTTGAAATTGACTTCCAAGTTATCCTATCCTTCACTAGGTCTCTGCTGACACCTTTTTGTTTCAGATCCATCCTTATCACTTCCTCCCATGTTTTCTTTGGTCTTCCTCTGCCAGTGGTTCCTGCCACCTTGATTGTTCTGCATCTACTTGTCCAAGCATTCTTGTCCATTCTCTCCACATGACCAAACCAACGAAGCCTCCTATTCTGCATACAGCTGCCAATACTGTCCAGATTCAATCTCCTTCTGAGTTCATTAGAACTGAGCCTGTCCTTTAGACTTACGTTGCACATCCATCTTATCATTCTCATGTCATTCCGCTCCATGCGGCTGACATCTTCAGCTTTCACTGGCCAAGTTTCACTGCCATACATCATTGTGCTACGTACACATGCCTGGTAGACTCTACCTTTGGTAGGTAATGGCAGAGCTCTGCTGGTTAACAATGGCATCAGCTCCCTAAACTTACTCCATCCACTGTTAACCCTTGCTGTAACACTTGCACCAGCTCCCCCCTCAGCTCCAAGGGTGTCACCAAGGTAGCAAAACTTCTGGACAACCTCAATATCCTCATCCTCCAAATGCACTTTATGTAGGTCTAAGTCACAGGTTGCCTCTCCTTCTTTGCACCTCTTGCAGCTAAAACGGTTAGTTTCTGTCAGTTTGCCCTTTATTCCACTGCACCGTTTATGTACCCAGTGCTTGCAAGTACCACAATAGATTGAGTTGCTCCCAACTCCCTTCCCACAGACTGAACAGGGAAACTTTCCTTTCTCCAATGGCTTTCCTAAATTGCAACCACTGACCATCACTTTTGTCTTGCCCATGTTCACTCTCAAACCTTTACCTTCCAAACCCTTCTTCCAAGTCTCTAACTTAGCAAGTAGACCATCCAATGTCTCACAGGAGAGAACCAGGTCATCTGCATATAGCAATTCCTCTGGGCAACCCTTTCGAAACTCTCTTGACAGTGCTTCCAAAACACAAATAAAAAGCAGTGGACTTATTACAGATCCCTGATGAACTCCAACACCCACACCAAAACTCTCAGTATAGGAACTGTTGACCCTTACCCGACTTTTAGCATTTCTGTACATTGCCTGAACAACCTTAATCAGCCATTCACTTACTCCTAGTTTCCGTAAAGCCCACCAAACAACTTCTCTTGGCACTCTGTCAAAGGCTTTTTCCAAATCCACAAAGGCAAAGTACAGCTTCTTGTTTTTCCCAAGGTACTTCTCTTGCATTTGTCTAAGGATAAAAATGGCATCAATAGTTCCTCGTCCAGGCATAAAACCAAATTGCATGTCATCAATGTTTATTTCAATTCTAATTTGTTTTTCCATAACTCTTTCAACAACTTTCAGGACTTGGTCCATTAACTTTAATCCTCTGTAATTATCTCTTTCTAGAGCTTCTCCTTTTCCTTTGTAACAATTGATAATTGTACTTATTTCCCAGTCCTCAGGAATGACACCATCTCTTATGATCTGATTTGTTAGATCAGTGATCATCTCTATACTTCTTTCACCTGCAGCTTTGACCATCTCTGCCACAATTCCTGAAGGACCAGCTGCTTTGCCTTTCTTCATTTTCTTTACAGCTTCCCTCACCATTTCTTTCTCAATGAAAATGGCTGGTCCAGATACTGTTTCTACCTCTCCAAGATTTTCTCTATCCCAAGAAAACTCTGTGTTCAACAATCTCTCATAATAGCACTTCCAGGCATTCTTCTTTTCAAGTTCACTTGTTGCAAGTTCTCCATCATCATTCCTGATACACTTTTCTCCAATGATATCCTGATTAGTCTTGATCATCTGCTTAGCTATCTTGAATACTTCATTCTTCTGGTCATCTCTACGCATTACAAACTAAGTAAATGATTTTATGTAACAAAACTAAAAATACACCATTGAGCATTTCAAACTCTACATATATTCAAGTTACAGTTCACCTTACAACAACAAAAGAAAGTGGCATATTCTTTTTGGTTAAGCAGACTATAGTCAATACTGTGTACTAAAAGTTCAGCTCATTCTAATCCAGGTAGCTTGGTAACTCTGCATCTATTTTGGCTGTTTCCCTGATGCCATGCTTGTCTATGGTTGTGGTTCAGCTTGGATTAGGGATCTAAAACATGTGTGTTGATAGTAGTAGATGATGGGTATCAACTGGGAGTGTTGCTAGTAATATTGGTGATATAACAGTGCTAGAAGTAGAGGTCATGATCTTAGGAGATGCAGGTTGAGGTGTGCAGTTTGTGACATGGGTGGTAGGTGGTGGGGCAGTAAACTGGGGAAAGTTTATAAATCAAGTTGTCAGCTTTTGATGGCTACCTGAAACGCTGGTTGCATTCCTACACAATCAAACTGAGCTCAATAGGGGCATGGTAACAATTCATGAGCATGATGTGATACGTTGGTGTTCTCAACTTTGTGTCAATAAACTTGTGTGTGGTGTAATACTGACTGCCAAATGATATAACTATGTATCCCTCATAGCCTCTGAGTCAATTCTTGTCAGAAAAGAGGTAAACAAAGTCTCCTGTCCAGATGAATGGCTTTGATTACCTCAGATGTTTTGGTTCCTTTGCCTTTTTTGGTTGGGAGCTCATTGCATGACATCTAGTCATGTTGGGTTGCAAGATGGAGATCCATGGATTTGATCTGAGCATTGTTAAATTGATACCACTGCAACAGAATTTCTATAGCTTATAATTCTTGTGACCTTATGTCAGAGTTGAGTTTAAGAAGTTATTAGTGACACCCAGTAGGAATGGAAAGATATGATTGGGAGATAGCTCTTGTTTCAACAATTCAGCTTCTAGCTTCTGAGTGGTTTTATCTCCATGATTTTTATTACTTCTTATGCCTATTTTAAGTGGGGTGATATATTGGGATAGTGTGGAGAAGCGCACAGAAGGTTGCACCTGGTCAACATGAACTGTAACTGATAGTCTATAAATTGATATGATGTCAAGGAATAGTGATTAAATGTCATCATGCAGGATGATGTAATCCTCATTGTTGTTGATGATGGCAGAGATACATGAAGTAATTTAATCATGCACTAGTTGCTGACTGCACTTAATTACATCTGCAGAAATCCTGAAACTCATTGAAGATGGTTGTGGCACGGAGGAGTGTTCACTCATAATGACTGGAATGGGTTGAGAGAGGCCTTGGTAAGGCATGCTATGATGCATTCTTCACTGTTTTTGTCCATGTTAAGAGTAAAGAAAAAACAATGCATTACTTCTTTTAGTTGGTGTGTGGAATGGTGGTTTAGCTTTATGTATATTGCAGTGACAAGTCTTAGCAGCAGATAACATGGTAAGACAATACATTCTTGTCTTACAGCAAAGGGTCCAGGTTGCCTTCTACAAAGCATACCTCTTTGGAAATGATAATGACTCAAAGGTATTGTTTGAGATTCCTGTTGTTTCTCCCTGAATCACCCTGAACCTGGTCAAAGGGTCCTGATAAGTGAATTGTTTCAGTGAAACTGAGCAAGTTTTTCACTGCTGAAAATTGATCTTATGCGATATCCTCAAGTGGCTTTTTGCTTTGATGTGTGGTGACTCACTAGTACATATAAAAAGTAATGGTTTCATTGGATTGTCAGCCAGAAGCAACTGTCTCCAGGGGCCCCGGGTTGTGGGGATACTTTGGTATGCCACAGGGAAGTACCTATGAAAAAGCAAAGGACTTTGACAGTTGATGGTGGCTAAGAAGCTGACAAAGCTCAGAGTCTATGTTTGATAGAAGTTGTAATGCCTTGAAACCAGGTCTAACCTGCAAAGTTTCTCATCAGTGGTGTGCTGATCATCTTGAATGATGAGTCATAAATTGCAAGTTTGAAGGGGGCCTTGGGGGTACACTACTAGATGATAAAAAGTTCAAAAGGGTCATTTCCATCACAGTACAGATCATCAGCTAATTTTGGCCACTACACTTTCTTGAATCAGGTCTTTTGGGGAAACTGACATGCATTCCTCCAAAGTACCAGATCCTGGCATCCCCATTCCACTAAAGGTATGTGTGTGAACTCCATGCAATGGTGTAGCAACTCTTCAGTAATTTATGGATTTTTTGGGCAGTCCTACTTGGTAAAAAGTGCTAGTGAGATCAGTGAGTATAAGGTATTTCAGGTTGATGATTTAGGGTTGAGTCAATTTATTGCATTAGGGAATGCTGTGGTTTTTCATAGGTACCAAGAACTAGTCTGTGGCCTCCTGAAGGTTTCTTAAACACTCAGTACTTGGAAATGCAATAGATGAATCTGATTTATATGAAGAACTAGTTCTACTAAATGCTAAATGCTTACAAGGCTGTTAGTCACTTCCACTTCCAGACAGAGATTCATTCTTGGTAGATAAGTTATGTAAATTATTATGTCATATTATGTCATAGTTGTATGCTTGAAGTTTCACAACACAATGTTGGATGCACAGAGTATTTGAGAATGAGCTGACAGGATGTTCTCTAGTGGTTTGTGATCTGTGATGATGGTGTTGTGACCAGTGAACATGTAATAGTTTAAGTATTGGAAGGCCTAAAGAATGCCTAGAGCTTAATGTTTCATTTGACTGTACCTGCTTTTGACAGCTGTAAGTGAGCAAGATCCATATAATATGATTTTTGTAGAAAGAAAGGAAAGATCATACCCTAGCTGCATTTTTGATGGCTTAATCTGTTTGACTGCTTCACACTTTAATGTGTCAAGGGAAATTCCATCTATTGTGAGTTGGTGCCTCAAAAATCTGACTGTTAATACACAAAAAATACATTTCTGTCAATTCCCAGATAGTCATCAGCACTATCTTAATCAAGAAAATTGTGGTATGCTTGGGGGCAATAATCAATAAAGGCATACTTACCCATATACTGTGAGCACTATTTTGTTGACAAATACAATAGACATTGATGAAAAAGCATAAAATAGGACAGTGACAATCCTGCGTAAACGTGATGGGCCATGACCAGATGACTCCATTTCTTTAATATTTTCTGCTGAAGATTCCCCTAAATATAAATTCTTGAAGAATTCATTCCTGGTTTGCTAATAAAAGTAGTGGTACTGTATCATTTTTTGGCCATCTAAACACTCTTGTATTGTGTGACATCCAACTTTGGAAAATAAAAAAAGAAGTTAGAATCAAAATTAGATAACAAGTGGCCTGAAGTAAAAAAATGCTCTAAAGTTTACAAATACCATGTGCCTGCAAGCCATTACTTACTGATACTGCTTCATCTAACGTCTGGTAATGTTTGGTCAGCAGCCAGCATATCCCGGTTCCTGTATTGTGCCCTTCTTGTTTTCAGGTTTTGTTTGAAGGTCATTCACTGGCCTACCTCTTTTCCTTTTGCCATTTGGTGGCTTCCACACCATGGTGTGCAAGTCTACTAGCTGATAGTCTCATGTCTCGCATTTCCTGCCACTTTCCATCTTCTTTCTTCTACAATCCTCTTAAGTTATTTTTCACCTACTCTGGTCAAAACTTGGTCATTTGTTATTCTGTCTCTCCCTGGAATATTGAGAATTCTCCATAAATTGTGCCGATGGAAGGTATTTAATTTTTTTAAATTTTTGCAGTGCTCTTTCATGTCTCACTTGAGCAGACTGCACTACAGATGATTATTGCTCTACACCATGGTGTCTTGACCTTTACATTGGCTTGCCTTGATTCCCAGATACCTTAGTGACCATATTGCCAAAATAAGCGAATTTATCTACTTGTTAAAGCACCTTCCATTTGGATATTTGTGGGTATACCAAAGCCTTAACTTTTATTTCTAAAATGACAAATCAAAGGTCACACACCCAAGGTTCAAATAGTGTAAAGGGTGAGTTTGTGAGCTTTAATTAGGAAATCCTTAGTTACAAGTTACAACTATTCACAAGTACACAAAAAGACTGGACTTTCCATACATTCTCATTGTTATTTCCTAGGATGACAATATGACAGCAGGGCATAATATATGGATAATGTCTTTGAATTTGTGGTATATGATAAGTATTTTTATATATATTTTACATATATATATATATGTATATACCCACACATTTTTATGGATTTCTTTTCAACCAGCCAGTAGTAATAGTACTGGTTGGTTGGAGTTGGAGAGTACATAGTATTGTAGATGTTGTAATGATAGCACCAGTAAAGGGGAGAGAAATACAGTAATTATTCTAAAAGCATATAGTGTAATAGTATTAATACAATTTAATGATGGTACTTGAATTGATGTTAGATGGTAAGTAATACTGTAGCAAGTAGTAGTAGTAGTAGTAGTAGTAGTAGTAGTAGTAGTAGGAGGAGGAGGAGGAGGAGGAGGAGGAGGAGGAGGAGAAGGAGGACCAGTATTACAATAGGTATAAGACATGGGAGAAAAAGTTGCAGTAAATAGTAGTGGAAGCAGGAGCATCAACAACAAAAGAAATAGAAGGAAAGTAATGGTACCAGTAGTAGAAAAGTAGAAAAATATAGTATTGGTAGTAGAAGTAGTGCAAAGAGAATAATAGTATTTGTAGTTGAAGCAGTGAAATACACCACTGTGGTATATGTAGTTGTAGTGGCATTAGCAGAACTATTCAGTTTTGCAGTATCACTAGGCAAAGGAAGAGTAGAAACAGCAGTAGTAATGATTGAAGTAGAAAAAGTAGCAGTAGTAGTAGTGGTAGCAGTTATAGTAGTTATACTAGTAGTTGTTGTTATTGTTGTAGTACAGGTCTTAGTTGGTTTGTTAATAGTGGGGCCTATATGCCAAAGAGAGCCTTTGAAGGACTTTGCCATGAAGTGTTTACTATCACTTTGAAATGACCCTAGAAAATTGGCATTTTAAGGTATTTCTTACCCTAAAGATGATCTAGGGTAGAGTCCAGGAATCAGACACATTTCCAGTTTATAAGTATCTCAGCTGTAAACCAAATTCTGAAGATTTTTTATTGCAGAACAGAATCTACTTTTTTGGTCTACTAGTTCTCAAAAAGCACTTTTTGAAAATGAAGGGCAAATACCAAAAGAGTGAGTGGAACAAAGGTAACTTAGCCTGTGTACCAGTTCTAAATTTTATTCATTTTGTTTTCATATGACTTTGTTGACTTATGACATATTTGCTTGTTTAGATTGTCTTTCCTTTTTCATATTGTCTTCTCTTGATAACACAATGTCAAACAGAATTGAACTTCTAATTTAAAATTTTAAAAACACCTTGATTTAAAAAAACCTTGAAAATAAATCTGGTCCTAATATACAAAGCAAATTATGCATACTAACTTTTTGTCAAAGCTAAGTTTGCCTTTAGTTAATATTTTGAAATCTACTGTACACCAGTAGCAGATGAAGAAAAAGTCTTACTGGAGCTATTATAAGATCTCAGGTACAGCTTTCCAAGGATAGGCTGTCTAGTTTCTAAAAAGTAAGGTGTGTGTTCTTTACAAAATCTCACTGGAGTAAATGTTCCTGAAAACAATAAATTAATCATGATTTTTGAAAATAATTTTGCCTGTGTTTTATACATTTTTAGGATGGGGGTTTGATTTCAATGAGCGAGATGTATTTTACTTTTTCTGACACAATGGCTTGCTCAGAGGCTAATTTTGAATCAAGTTATGATAAAAAATCATTTTGCTTTTGAATGCTAACTTTTTTGAAAGAAAGATAAATCTTGGTATTGACATTTATTTCATAAAAAAAAACTTTCTTAGTATTTCTTAGTATGATACAATATACTTCCTAGAATTACATAGGCCCTACAGTTGTTCTTAGCATTAGTTAACTCTACCTTTAGTCTTCTTCCCTCATAGTGTTTACTGTCTCCAAATACTAAGTATGCTTGCCATCTGTTTACAGATAAATTTTATCCTACTTAAGCCTTCTTATGCAAATCTGCCTGTTTTGGGATGCATCAACACTTACCATGCTGACATTAAATTACCTTGGAAGAGTCAACTTGCCTGGTGAATATTGTCATAATTCTGATCTTGCACTGGACTTTAGTAACCTAGCAACTTTTCAAACTTTTACTCAAGACATAAATAATCTGAATTTTTTTTAATCTGTTTCTTTTTCTTTCCAGATCTTCCTTTCTGAGGAGTTAATATATTTTTGGTTTATTTTATTACATTCTTTGGTCTCATGTTAATTAGATCCACCTTTTTCAAGTATCATACTCTGTTTTATAAAAACCTATTTCCAAACAAAACTGATTTTGGTAGTTTTCTTTAACTGTTCTAGATGCTTATTGGTTCTAAGTCTTCATTGAGGAACTGAGGCAGAAATCAATTTAACATGATTACAGAAAAAACAGAATGTGATTATGCAAATCAAGAAAGGAAACAACAGCAGGCCTCCAGATACTTGATACATATTTCTCATTTCTGCTTAGGGAAATTAACCCAAGATGTTAGCACTCTCTTACTACAATATGCAAAACCTGTGAGAATGCAAAGAATATATCTTAAGACTGCTCTGAGCCAGGATTTATAATCTAACGATCAAAGTTCTTTAAGAGTTTACCCTGCATCATAGCAAGACTTTTTAAAATGAGTCCCCTTGGAACTTGAGATCCTAGCCAAATACTTCTAACCAAATCTTTGTTTCAGAAGGTTGCTTTTCTACATACTACAATGTATCATCTGTTAATGCAATCTTAGAGAAGACCATGAAAAATACTGGCTTGCTTTGTATGTAGATATGCATGTATGTATGTATGTATGTATGTATATATGTATGAATGTGTGTATGTATGTAAATCTTAACCATAAATAACAGGTCTTAGCATAGCTTGTTTTCAGCCTGGTTTACAAATGAAATAAAACGAAAAAAAATGTTATCATTTTTATGGTATTGTGCAGGTTCAGAGATATTGATCAATGTTACACTGGGAGGATACCTGACAGAACAAATCTTTTCACAAATGATTAGTTTGGAGTTGGGTCTTCTTATTGTCAAAAATGAATGGGTATGTAGAAGCCAGGATGGGTCTAGTATACCCAGATATTTAGTATTTGATATTTTAAAGACTATTATTAAGGTTCTATGTCAACTAATTCATTTATCATTTGGGGTGGAATGCCAAATGATTTTACTGTGTCTCTTGACTCCTCATCTTTCTCCGCACTTCCTGTTATCCAGTCTAATAATTTTAATTGTATAGTGGTGAAAAAAGGCCCAACAACTTTTCTTATTTTTAATAATATTCATTCTAAGTACACTACAGTTATGACTGGTGCTCACATTTGCCTTTACAAAAAATTACTGTATAGTTAACAAAACAATTATGTGTTATTATTATTATTATTATTATTATTCACTTTCACAAATTTTAATTAAACATAACGTGTCATTTAACTGATTTAATTACGATAAAAAAGCAATTACAATTAAGTGCCGCACTAAGTGTGTTTAAAACTCCTGTGTGATACACAAATATAATCACATAAAATAACACGATCATGCACTCTTGAAAACCTTTTCCTGCCAAAAATTTCAAGATATATGTGTTACTGCTAAATACCTTATTAACCTATTATGTATATAGGCTATATAATTAAAGTCTCTGACTATTTTGTGCTTAACATTTTTGTGGCTTAACGTCTCGCAACGATGAAAAGAACTAAATGTTTTTCATCAAATTAGCATTAACCACTTAAGCTAGTAAAAATAAAACTGACATCAATAACATAACAGAAATTGACAAAGTTAAAGGTAAAAAGTGGGACCTACCAAATCTACAAATTTGGTGCCAATAAAGTGTTCAATGACCTCTTGACACTTGATCCATGTTGTCTTAAATAACTATAAACAAATTGATGTTAACTTACGAAAGAAGAGAATGTGTTATCACTGCCCTGTTTCACCTGACCATGTAGATCAGATTTTTCCCGTATTTGTTTTACACTGTATGACGTATCATTTAAGTAAATAATGTGGCATTTTGTCTTACTTTTTAGAAATGTTTGTAAACACCTCAATGTGTCTTCAAGTAGGTCCAGAAAAAGAGAATAAACAGAATAGGTAAACAAACACAATACAAAAAATTCTTCTAAGGACAACAATCTGGATCATACGAGCCACCTCGGTGGATTTTCTCTACTTCCTGGTAACAAAATTTACTGTATAATAACGTGTAGATACCTGAAAGTTACGTCGACACAGCATTTATTGCTTCAACAGATTTTTTTTATCTCCTTTGCACCGTGAATTCCAATCTCAACTTGTTGCTCCAATGAATTGACGTTTTGCTGCCAAATCTGCGCTTTTCTGATTGGTCAAAATAAAAATTGAATTTTTGTGGTGAAGTTCCTTGCAAACAATGGTGGGAAGGTAAATAAAATATGTTAAAGGAAAGCCAGGATTTTTCTGGGCTTTCCAGCCACTCAAAGTCTAGCTCCATACTAGAAGACACACATGTACCTGTGACAGAAATAACATTTACCTTTCATACTTTTAGAAACCACTTGAAAAGATCACACCAGCACTCAGGATAACTTATTCTAATAAGAATGACAGTTACTTACAACTCCCCTGATTTAGACACAGGAGAACCTTCTCTTTGACACTTCTTTTTAACTATGTTTTCTCGGCATTACACAGTTTCAGTTTTATCCTCTTTTAAATCTTTTAACAATGTTGTTATTCAGAACAGAGGTCAAGACAACTGTTTCGAATGTTGTTGACAAGCCACATCATCGTAAGTCTTTCACATTTGATCATGCTGACTGGAATGGATTTTTTCAATTTTTTGTAATGTTCCTTGGGATTTCAGTCATCAGCAAAATGACATCTTATGCTGAACTGAATTCATAGAACGTGTCTTTGTTGATATTAAAACATTTTTACTTAATCACAGTTGCAAAGTCTAAGGTATTTCCCCTTCAACCTTAGTCCAAATAAGACGCGTCCAGTTTGCTGGACACTGTCCACGTACCCCAGATGAACTTGTGTCGTCGTTTCTCTTATGAAGGTACCCATCATCACTCAAGTGGTCTCGGAACCTCACCTTTCCAGACATCATATGCAGGGACACTGCCATCGCCAACGAAGACCTTCTAACAGCTATGACCGATAGGGTATGCTGGAAAGGTGTAGTGAATTCTATTTCAGCTGAGGCCGGAAGATGATGATGATGATTTCGCCTTCATGGTTTAACGCTCATTGCTCTTTGCAATTATTTCAAGGTTCAGTTTTAATGTAATAGAACTGACAGATCTCGGGTTTCTTCCCAAAGGACTAAAAAATGCTTGTAAAAGGGCGAGTAAAGAAGTCGTGATTTCCGAAAGATTTACAATAATGTTTTACATTCTAGAAAGTCAATTTTCCTCCACTTTTTGATAATGTTCGGTATTTATGTCTTTATGTTGGAAGAAACCTTAATTTTTGCTAGGTAGTTATGTGCCAATTCTTCTCTAGATGACACTGTTGTTTCTTTTCCAGGTTATTCTTAAAAAACGGATCAAATTTTGGATTCTGTTAATATAAATCCAATGTTAGTAGCTAAGGTTACACACGAGTTTGATCTGTCTAAAAGCTCTTGTCTAAACCTGATTCCTACAGTTGTCCCGAAAGGATGTACTTGTTACTATATTCATTCCTGTCCAAACTTTTCAATCACTCCCTGTCAGAGTCAGGTTTTCAGACTTCCTAGAAAGTTCCTATTGTTGTCTCTGTCTTCACGAATTTGGGTGACCTATCTCAGCTGGCAAATATTGACTTGTGACTCTTTTTTATCATTTAGTAAAATCTTTAAGCGACTTATCAACAATGCACCGGCGTAATTTTTTCAAAACGTAGGTCTTTTTCTTTATTTGTAGTAAGGAGTTAGAGGATTTCAATCCACAGTTGATCTTGTGACTGCTATTACAAAACGTATCTTTAGATTTAAGGATGATAAGTCCGGTAATGGACGTGTTAGTGCTCTCGATATTTTTATGGCATTTGATAAGGTGTGCCTTGTTTCTAAGGCTGTCTGGTTGTTTGTTTTTCAAGGGGTCTTTCGTATCATTTAGTAAATATGTAATTACATCTGATGAGTATTCAATGCTGGATTTCCAACTCTTTCTAACTTTGTGCTGAACAAAGTTAGAAAGAGTGAAGATGGTAGGTTTGAAGTTTGGTGGGATAGATCAGTGGAGACAATGCAACAGGTGGAATGTAATTGTCCGGATGTTGTTGTTGTTAACCGCACTGAGAAGAGATGGCTGGTTGTAGATTTTGCTGTGCCTTCCGATCGAAATGTGACAGCTAAAGAAGAAGAAAAGGTCACTAAGTATTCTCCCTTGGCCCCACAAATCCGGAAGTTACATAGTGTATGTACCAGCGTTGTCCCAATCGTCGTGAGAAGCTTAGGAGTGGTGACGAAGCGGTTGGAGCGCAATTTGAAAGAGTTGGGCATCCCTGATGTCTTGGGTGGACTCCAAACATCTACCATCATTGGAACCACCAACATATTGAGGAAGGTTCTTAACCTCTAAAGCTACTGGTCGGTAGCCAAGGTTAAGTTGTCTCGTCTGGCAGGTGAATACCATCTCCCTGTGCGAGCTGTCATGCTGGACATGAACTTTCTTATTATTTATTCTATTTTTCTCGGTACATCTTCCAACCGCTGTTAACCTAAAAGCAGATAGCAACCAGCTTTCGAAGCCTTTAGGTCGTTCGTTTCTTCTCTGCTCTTAAATTGAGAGCACTATCCTTAAAATCTTTGCAGTTCCCAATAGTGCTGTTTTCTGTATTATTTCTAATCTAGCATCACCCATTAACCTTTTATTATTATTATATTATTATTATTATCATTATTGATGATATGGATAATATAATATATATATAATATATTATATATATTATATAATAATATTAATATTATATAATATATTATATAATAATATTAATATTATATAATATATTATATAATAATATATTATATAATAATATATATTATATATTATATATATGATATATATAATATATTAATATGGAATAACCTATCATCTGAATTAAAATCTACTAACAATGTCAACACTTTTAAACACCAGACCAAAGAATACTATTTTCAAAATATACAGAAAGAAGAAGACAGTATATATATCTACTACTGACAACTCATGTTTTCACTCTCATAAAGAGCCAGGTATTCTAAAAGGACATCTCATTTTAAAACACATTTATATTTTAAAATTTTATCTCCCTTTTTTTTTCAATTAAAAAATCACCTCTTAAGGGACCATTATGGAAATAAGGTCGGTTTGACCTTTTAATGTTATCCCTGCCACTTCAATTAGGGGTGACCTGTAATTATTTTTATTTTAACTCAAATTGTAATATTTTTATGCAACATTCTTTTTAGTATTAATTTATACAAAAGTTTGTAAATTAACTTTAAATTGTAATTTATTGACTTTCTAGGCCTTTCTCTTTTTTTTTTAAACATTTGTAAACATTTTTCATTTTATGTTTGTGGCAAATAAAAACTTACTTACTTACTTTTGCCTATTATACTATTATTTAGAAGATTTTCTACAAACATGTTTCCATATTTTAAATAATGTTCAATTAACCTGGCAAATCGTGACCATCCAGAGCGAGAAATAAAAGTTTACCTCTTATTTTAAACCCTTTGTCCGTTTTTTTGAATTGCATGGGGCGTTCTCCTTCTTTCCATTCTCTATCCTTTTCTACAGGTATTGATTTTTAATTTAAAAAATGAAGACTAGAGTAAATTTCAGGAAGCTGAACGGTATTTGTTTCACTTCACACAATTCAAACTTACTATTTTTAAAACATCACTGAATAAAGCAACACCATTATAGGAGATTGAGGAATTGTTCATTGGTAAATAGACCCCATGAGCATGAGCTGCAAAGTAGATGATCCTTTCCACTTTAACACGTTTAAGAAAAGGTCTTGTTCTTCAGACTTTTATTGTTTCTCCCTATTAATGTTTCAGGAAGACTGTCTATGTTCAGTTTTTCTTTCTATAGTAAGTTCAGCTTTCGCACCAAATAATGTTACTTGCTAATGATGTCACTTATTTCAAAATTTATTTATCGTTTGTCTTCTTAAAACTTCAATAGCAAACTCTTTATCAGCTCACTTTATGGTACATAACTATTCTATCTTCTTTAATCTTGCTTCGCTTTCCAGTTGGATATTTGTGACTATAGCAAAGCCTTAACTTTTATTTCTAAAGAAATGACAAATCAAAGGTCTTACGGCCAAGGTTCGAATAGTGTGGAGGATGAGTTTGTCAGCTTTAATTAGGAAATCCTTAGTTACAAGTTACAACTATTTACAAGTACAGAAGAAGACTTGACTTCCCACACAAAATCGTTGTTATTTCCTTGGATGACAATACGACAGCAAGGCATAATATCTGGATAACGTCTTTGAATTCGTAGTATGTGATACGAATTTTCATCATTTACATTTTTATGGATTTCTTTTCAACCACCCAGTAGTAATAGTACCACTTTGTTGGAGTTGAAGAGTACATAGTAATGTAGATGTTGTAGTGATAGCACCAGTAAAGGGGAGAGAAATACAGTAATTATTCTAAAAACATATAGTGTAATAGTATTAATATAATTTAATGATGGTACTTGAATTGATGTTAAGTAATGCTGTAGCAACTGTTGATAGTATCATCATCACCACTTTTAATCTACAGGCAAGGTTTTCGAATTTCATTTGAAAAATACTTACTAGTAATAATGGTAAGAGCAGCAGCATTAGTATCAAAAAAAGGAGTAATAGAAAAACTAGTTAGTAGATACAGGAGCAGCTGACAAAAGCCCAGTATTGATGCTGATAGCAGTAGGATTTGCAGTTTTCCTCCTAGCAGATATCATATGCATCTATAGAAGTAGCAGAAGCAGTAGAAGTTGCAAAATTGGATCTAAATATTAGCAGTAGTAGTAGCAGTAGGAGTAGCAGTAGGAGTAGCAGTAGGAGTAGCAGTAGGAGTAGCAGTAGGAGTAGCAGTAGGAGTAGCAGTAGGAGTAGCAGTAGTAGTAGCAGTAGGAGTGGTGGTGGTGGTGATGGTAGTAGCANCAGTAGGAGTAGCAGTAGGAGTAGCAGTAGGAGTAGCAGTAGGAGTAGCAGTAGGAGTAGCAGTAGGAGTAGCAGTAGTAGTAGCAGTAGTAGTGGTGGTGGTGGTGATGGTAGTAGCAGTTGTGTTGGCGATGGTGGTGGTGGTGATAGTAGTAGTAGGAGGAGGACTAGTAATAGGTATAAGACATGGGAGAAAAAGTTGTACTAAATAGTAGTGGAAGCAGGAGCATCAACAACAAAAGAAGTAGAAGGAAAGTAATGGTTCCAGTAGTATCACTAGCCAAAGGAAGAGTAGAAACAGCTGTAGTAATGGTAGAAGCAGAAAAGTAGTAGTAGTTATAGTAGTTATACTAGTAGTTGTTTTTATTTTTGTAGTACAGGTCTTAATTGGTTTTTTAATAGTGGGGCCTAGATGCCAAAGAGAGTCTTTGAAGGACTTTACCACCAAGTGTTTACTATCACTTTGAGTTGAACTTAGAAAATTGGCATTTTGGGGCATTTCTTACCCTCAACAGGGTCCAAGGTAGATTCGCGGAATCAGACAAATTTCCAGTTTATAAATATCTCAGCTGCGAACAAAATTCTAAAGATTTTTGATTGCACATTTTTATAACAGAATCTACTTTTTTTGGTCTACTTGTTCTCAAAACGCACTGTTTGAAAATGAAGGACAACTACCAAAAGAGTAACTGCAACAAAGGTGACAGCCTGTGTACCAGTTCCAAATTTTATTCATTTTGTTTTCTTATGACTCTGCCTACTTAAAAGCTCGTTTCCGAAGAGGCATTTTCTTTAACAAATTCAAAGACAAAAAAGCCATGAAATTTGAAAAAAATTGCAACAGTTTAAAACCTCATTACAATTTATAAAAATTAAACTATCGAAAACCCTGCATTTGACAGACCGCTGTGAAAAAAATCTTGTTTATTGAAAATTTAATAAATTTTTGTCAAATTGGCATAAAAACTTGAAACACGTCAATTTGAATGATGTTTTGGCTTTTTTAGATAAATGACAATCAGCATTAGGAGACGAGATTGAAAATTGTTGCTAGTACCTATAAAATGCTAATTTGAAGATTAGTTTGAAACTGAGTGGGGCACCTGGACTTGGTTCCTCTCATGAGACCCTTACCATTTTTATTTTCGGAACTTTTCAAATATTGCCTGTCTTGGTTTAATAGAATATAATATAGCTTCCTTACTTGTTTTGAAAAGAATGAAAAAAACCTATCATGGTCATGTGGATAGATTCACTGAAATGTTAATGATACTCGGAACCAAAAGGTACTAAGTAACAATCTAAGTACTAAGTAGAGCGATACAGTTTGGTTGTTCTGATCCTCTTTTGACTCTTCATTGACTTGTTTATTGTAACTTACTTTCCTTAGTATGCGTATGTTGTAAACCGTGTTCGGGATTACATTCCTTAGTTAAAATTTGTTCGCAAGCCAAAATAGTTTTCTCTTCTCATTCTTCTTTTGCACTGTTAACAATGCCTAATTAACAAAAGAGGGCTTTACCAAAGCACATTTCGAGACCAGATGACGATATGTGTATATATATACATTAATATACATATATATACATATATATACATATATAAACATATATATACATATATATACATATATATACATATATATACATATATATACATATATATATATATACATATATATAAATAAATATATACATATATTTGTATATATCTGTGACATGTAACTTACACATATTTGTTGACTTTAGGGATATATTCTTACGTGAAATTCATATTGAATTTTGTAAGGCATTGCTAAACGTGGCAACAAAGCAGCCATTACTATTCCTAAGCAACTTGACAATGCCTATGAAAAGGCAGAGACGATAAAGATAATGAACATAACAGTATTTTTATACAATATAATTCCTTTTAATTTTTTTAACTAATAGGATAGGCCTGCATTCTAGAGAACCATGCTCTCTTGGTAACTTTCGACACCAAGAGAGCCAACTTTCGTAAACCCATTGGAGTAATAAGAAGAGACAGCCAGTTAATACAGTATATTGATAGGGTGAGAGGCAACAGGTATATTTCTTTAATAAATGCAGAGACGTATGCATCGTTTTAAATATTGGAGGGCGTACATCCATTTGGTATCGAAAAGTCGGAAACAATGATTGCACCTGCGATGGTAGCAACAAGTAGTCTCTCTAGATAAACTGGCAAATGCAAATTCTACATTAAAGACAAAAAATTTGTATTGTACAACCAGTTGTGAAATTGGTGAGCAAGAATGTGGTCCCGCTTTTCTATATTTCCAGTTGTAGCTTAATAACCTGGGTTAGCCATTTCCTTTAAAGTGCAAAAAAGTTGTCAAAATAAGTTGTTACAGGCAATCAGTCTGATTACAAAAAGAATATCCAGGTATTTTAGATATTGTTTTCATCTTTGATCATCCTGGTTAAAATATTTATAATTTAGATGGAGAGTATTAGGAATTTTAGGTAAGTAAAAAGTGTTTTTGCATCGAGGTGGATTCGAACCATTGCCTATTGCTATCATGTCCACATGCTCTACCACCTGAACTATCGGCTCTTGACCTTCACCAGGTCATTAGACCATAGATCACAGGTGCTGGTTGGAATCCATTTCAATTTTCAAATTTCTATAATTCCAAATCCTATCCATCCATGTTATAAATATTATCACAATTTCTCTGCCCTCCGTGCATGTTGAGATCAGTTAATCTGACCTTGGAAGGAAGTCGTCGTTCCGAGGGAGGGTCAGCCGTATATGCGTGATTGGGATGTGATACCCAACGATAGAGATTTGAGGAAAGAATGGCACGCTCAAGTGAAAGATTGCTGCAAAATAATTTCTGAGGTAGTAGAGAGTGTGGCGTGATATCGACAGGAGCTGGTTCTAATCCAGTTCGGTGCAAGCATATTTTTCACTCGCTACAATCCTGGTTATAAATACAATCATCATTTTAATTAATAGCCCATATGATACCACTGATACGCAATAACAACTGTTAGTGACCTGATCCTGTAAAATCTGATCCAATGACTTTGCTACATTAATAGTTCAACATTAAATTAACCAAGTCCCTTTGTGGTTTTTTAACTTGAAAATAATTTATATAGGAGTGTAAATATTAGTTTCAATTAGAGAAATTTGTAAGATTGATATAACTGAAAAGAATTTTTAGATTCATTCTAAGTCGTAAGTCTGGATTATAGTGAATGTATTTACGGATTTTTTCTAATAATAAAAAATGTAAACGTTGTAAAGAAAAACAAATTGTAGATTAAAAATCAGCACATTAGATTTCTTATAGAACACGCATATTCTAAGGGAAAACATATGTTGTGAAGTGTTATCAATTGATCAATGCGTAGTCGTATTCCTATTCGTTTCTAGTTGCTTGGCTGGTTAAAGAGACTTTCTACAAATTATTTACACCACTTAATTTCTCTCCTAAAGACAGTACTGGAACTGATCCATGTTTCATGCATGGTCAATAAAACAGCAAACCTCGTGTTCTCAAGTAGCTTCGGATTTCAATAAATAAGACACTTAAAACCTAGTTAAACTAACAATCATTCAATAGAACCTCGCACCTTGAAAAAGAAGCACTAAAAATAGTGAATTCAGGGGCTTAGTAACAAAGTTGTTTCTTTGTACATCCTCAGAGAGTGCTTTATGGCTCAGGCCATTTCTATCTCTGTAAATCTAACATCCGTCCTTGTATAGAGTACTCTTGTCACATTGGGACACGTGCTCCTTAATACTATCGTGGTGTTTATGGTAGCTCAGAAAAGTGTTTGTAATTTAATAGGTCTTGGTCTTGCTGCTACTTTTCAACCTTCTTAAAAACACTGGTAGATCATCCATACCCTGTGAAACTTGATTGCATGTTGCAAAAGAAACAATTTTGGCAATCATCTGTACCAACGCAAAGCTAATAGAAAGACATGACAATATTTACAGAAAAGTTGAACGGACGCCCGCCAAAGACAGGACTACGTGATTGAAGTTGCTTAATCAGAATATTTGAAAGTGTTTAACTAAGAAAACCTCTGTGTAGCAGACACCTGTACATAAAGGACAATTTTTTGGAACTGCAGGAGTCTACTTTGTACATCTTTGATTATAGTTTATTAAATAACAGCCTAATAAGAGTCCATTTCTCAACGTTGCTGTGGTCTTGAATTCTTTCCCTCCATGAGTTCAAATTGGCCTAGAATTACCTAAATATACGTAACTGTACTCCTTCTGGATCAGTGACAATAGATTTAATCAATAGCAAACAAGAACTGAATTATGACTTTCCTGTGTAAAAGTTTGAAAAACAGATGACCTTTTGAAACTGAGAAAAATTGCAGAAAACAGACACATAAGGAAAAGGCTTGCTGAAATTGCTTTTAAAGCAGTATACTGCGATCAACACTAGCAATGAAATCCGAAAGTACAACATAGACTAAAATATCAGCTGCCTCTCGAGGAAAGCTTTACTGGGCAATAAGAAACTGTAGGTATTCTGGTTTACAGTTTATAATTGGCTCAACAAGATTTAATCTGACTACTACGTCACTTCTGCTCTCCTGATTATCTATAGAAAGGGAAAAAGTAAACATTCTTTCCAGTACGGGTTATCTAGGAGAAGAATTGTAGAGAGTGATAAAATACATATCTAGTTTTCAAAATGCTACCAGGTGGACAGTTTTTCATCAAAATACTCCTTTTACTTTCGATTTTCACTAAATTCGTAAAATATATAGGTAGAAAGAGCTTCCAGATTAACTTAAATAACAGGAAAAGCTCTCCTTTAATATAAAAAGTACAGCTGTTTGGGTATCTTAGTATGAATGATAGCATTTACGTATGTCCTAATATTTTATGACAAAGAAAAAGAAAATTTCTATTGATTTACGAAAAATAATCTGTTAAGAGTGTTTGACCAAAGTGATAGTATAAATCCTATGCGTAATTTGTTATTCAATACTTATTTGTAAAACAACAGTATAAGAATCTGTCACTTCGCTATTGTTTTACCATTAAAATTACAGTAAGATCCAAATCCTTAAATAAGTATTAATTATACAATTCAATCTAACAATGTAGAAGTAAGACAAGATAATTCTCAAAATGACCTCTTAATTGCTTGAATAAAACAGAGAAATACGCCTTACTACATAATTCCAAAATACCACTATATTTTTCATGGTTTATATTTTATTGTTTCATGTATCTTTAAAATTCTTTAATTTTACGAAAGCTATAGATATAGGAGTTTTATCATGTCATACGTTGCAAGTTGTTTCTGAGCTAAGCTACTCATCGTCAGGCTTAACGGTAGGAGAAGTATCTCCCGAAACGCAGCTCAGCAAAAGCTCACGGCTAATGACATAATAAAGCTTCTATATCAAGCATTCCATTTTAGCTTTAACAAGCGAGATCTTTAAAAAAGTAAGTTATTTTTATGTCTTCTATTGCGTGCAGAGTAAATTTTTCCGCAAAAAATGCAGTTATAAATTTGAATGTCATTTTTTTATGTACGTACTTTAGAGCAATTCATAATGCCAAACTTCCATACCCTATTACTTTCAAATAAATAATCTTTTATTCTTCTTCAGCTAAACCGTCAGTACCAATCCTATCAGCAAGGCATTTATTCTGATTTGCAAGGAGCTCAGCCTTTATTGTTAAACCTTGGATACTGTAAACTTTTCCAGTTTAGAGTGGTGAGTAAGATAGCCAGGGAAACCTACAATTAGAACCATCCATTGAAAGGAACAAAGCAGAAGGTCAAAATTTTGGGGGAAGGAGTTAGGGAGTAATTTTTTCAAGAAGGGCGAGGTATACGCAAAACTTTTATCAGCATTTGCCACTGCCTTAACCACTTAGTGTTTCTGGCATGTGGAAACGAATGGGATTAGGCACTTTCAAGAAAGCAGTGGAGATCGAAGAGAAACTTCTTGCAATATAAGCCACTTGCCTACCGCTCAAATACTTACAACTGACGGTTTTACAATATTTCAGTATTCTTTAGTAAAGGTTATTCCCTTAATTAGTTTTAGTGCTTAGCAGTCGTTCTCCTTCATTCTCTGAAGGTAATGAAATACCACCAGGCGTGTCGAGTGACCTATTTTTTCTTGTACTGTCAGCATCGACTTATTACGTGTACAATACACTGTTTGCTGCAGAAAACTAGACAGTCACGTTAAAAAATGATTGCTACCAAACTGACTTACATTTTAACGTTACAACTGCCTTTTCTTCCCTGTAGTATATATTGCACCATTAAGCACCCTCAACCAGTTAAAAGAAAATGCTTGTTAACATCCATGCTTTGATGCTTCTTGTACATTTCACATATACACTTGATTCAAACGAGCTTTTTATAAAACAAAAATCATTCAAGAACAACTGATTAAATGTTACCTGTCTGATAAGCATTATCACACGAGGTACTGTGAAACAATCTTTCTGTTAAAAGTGGCATTTCCTGATGATTAACAAAACAGAGCTCTTTGGCGAGATTATTGTTTACTTGACTTTTTTGTAATCAGTTGAAATTTTTGCTGTCCGTTTGTGAATAGAATCATCGATTTTAACCAACTACCCTTTCATAACCACTGATATGCAATAACAGCTATCATTGACTTGACCCCGTAAAATTTGACTCGATGAATTTGCTGCATAAACAGTTCAACACTACACCAGTCAAGTCTTTTGTGGTTTTTGAACTTGAAAATATTATAGAAGTGCAAATATTACTACTTTATTGAAAATAATTTATGAGTTTGATATAACTCAAATGAATGTTTAGAAGTGATCTAAGTTGCAACCCTAGGTAGTGAATATATATTTAAAGGTTTTTGCTAATAACTAAAAGGCTATACATGAAAGAGAAAAAAAAATTGCTGACTTGAAAGCAGCACATCTTCCTTCATATAAAACAAGATATCTCATTCTAGGGCTTTACTATATTCTCTTAAGTGTTATTAGAGTTTATTGCATGGAAGGTACTTTACATTTCTGAAGTGGGTAGAGAGGTCATATTTACTTGAATTGTAAAGTGATAGGAAGTTATCATTGTAAGTTGTATTCATGGACTTTGCAGAGGATATTACTGACAGTTTTGTACATAATAAGAGATGATCTTGTAGCATGAATTGTTTTGAAAAGGTTCACATGGTTAAGAAGAAAGAAAAGGAAGTTGTTAATCTGTGATTATTTGTGTTTTTGTTGTTGAAACAAACAGTTTTTGCAGCAAGGAGTTTTGTGGATGAGGGGAGTAGGTGACCAAGAAAATTTACGCACGTTGTTTTGCGGATTGAAATACATGGATATTGATATACAATATAAAAGGGAAATTAGTCTAAATAAGTTTCAATAATAAACTGAAATAATGTTTCAATAAAAAAATAGTTCTTTGGTGCAAAGGATTGGTCCTACTTTTCATGAAAGAGAAATTTTTTGTTTCGTTTTTCTTTGCAAGCTTTTCGAACAACCTCAGCAACATTTTCATCATTACGTAAATGCAAACTTGATTGTAAGGAATATAACTGTTAAACATCTTAATAATACTAAAATATTACAAATTATACCTCGTCGGCAGTCGTGCGGGTAAAAAAAGGGTCGTGTCTGTCCGGGAGAATCCAGTCTCTGGACGAAAAACAAGACACTGAAATGAGTTTCTCAACAAATGATTTGACGGGTGATTAGAACCAGAAAAACTCTAACTCCGAACCTCTAGCGATATCACTTAAACCAAAGGAAACAAGGAAAAAATGGTCTTCAACGGACTGAAAAAATTTGTTTACACCCTTTGATACTGCTGAAAATATACGTATGAGAAATGTGATATAACAAACGTATTCCGAATGGAGAAAAATAGTGGGATTAATATTGATGCTAATGAAAAAGCTAATGCACGTCGTGATAGTGTAAAAAACAAAAAATTATATGACGCACATATTGTTTTAATACGCACTCAAATAGGAAACGTTAAAGCGCCCGGAAATCAAGAAACAGATTTTACTGTTAGACTGTTATACATGAAAAATTGAAAAGGAGTTCAAGAAATGCCACAACAATGTGGTGGGGAAGTGAAAGTGTATGAACCAGTGAGAAGAGAATTGGAAAGAGAACGAAATGTTAGTTTAAGACAGGGAACGTTTACTTAAACTAACATTTAAATCTAAAACAAACATTATGATCAAACGTTGCAACGTTGCTTTAAAGGTGATCATAAAAGAAGTTGAAAGTAATCTAGTCATGACAAATCATCAAATCTATGCCACAGCTAAAGCTGTCACGTTAAAATTAGGGGTTATATCAAAGAAGGAAAACGGAAAGCAGGTGAATAAGGAACCTGAACGGAAGATTAAAATAAAGAAAGAGCCCCCGTAACCATGGATCTCGATCCTAGATGAAATTTCAAATAGAACTGATTTTAAGACTAGAAAAAGTAAAAAGGTTAGAAAGAAACATAATGTGAGAGACAGTTTCCTTTGATACCGTAAAAGAAATTTTTAAACAGAAGTGAAAGCGCAGAGACATAAAAGATTTGATAAACGACGAAAATTCTACAAACAAAATAACAGGTTAAGAGGGATGCACAGAACGTTCTAGAGAAATAGGAAAAAACAAAGTCTAGGCCGATGAGCCACCTAAAATGAAGAAGTAGAGGAATTCTGAAATGACATCCAAAAAAAGGAGAAACACTCCTACAAAAAAACTAGGTGGATATGTAGAGGGGAAGAAAAAATGGGTGAGACATAGGAGCAAGACTGGAAAGCTATTACAATTGAACAGTCGCCCACTGTGCTAGGAAAGCCTCACAAGTGAAGGTCTCCTGGAAAAAATAAGATCCCTAATTTCTATACTTTCTAAATTAAATCCACGAGCAACTAACAAAGTTTTTTTAACAAAATCATCATGAACAATGAAAAAACACCTGACTGGCTAAGATAAATCACGACATATCTTCTTTCTAAGTCAGATGAAACTAAAAAACTCAAGAAATACTGTCCTATTACATGCCGTACTACAAGATACAAAATTTTGACCCCTTTAATCACTGATAAAATGTACAGTTGAACCTCAATTATCCGAACACCGATTATCCAAATTTTGGATTATTCGAACAACATTATCTGGTCCGGGACATACTTTGTATAGCTCCACACTCGAGTAAAATGCTTGTGCTACATTACATCTTAGGTTACGTCAAGCGAACTACATGTAAATACATTTGTAACCATATGTTCTAACGTAAATACATGTACAAAAATATCGAGAAAGGTGTCGTTTGCTTACGGATAATCAGTTATCTGAACAATCAGTTATCCCAACAAATTGTTTTCCGCTCCTCTTGTTCGGATAATCGAGGTTTAACTGTATAATTTTCTCGTCGACAATTCTATTCTGCCAGAAGGACAAAAAGGCTGTTAAAGAAATTCGTAAGGTTGCAAGGACCAACTTCTTGCCACCACAACGATCCATGGAGACTGCAGAAAAAGAAATAAAATTCTAAGCAATGGCTCGATAGACTACTGTAAAACTTTCGATAGTGGGCAGCATTACGGTATTCTTAAGAACCTTGAACTGTATAAAATTTCTTCTGTTGTGACTAACTTTCATGAAAAGAGCATGTCAAAACGGAGAACTTAAAATGAGACATCTTTCAAGGAGACTGGCTTTCTCCATTCCTTTTCTGCATTTCTCTTATCCCATATACCAAAGAACTCAATAAAGTAGCATTTGGTTTCAAGATTTAATAATTAGTGATTAACCATCTTTTTTATATATCTATGATCTTAAGCTATTCTCATAAAATATTCAATAACTGAGCTAAAGGAAAATTTTTATGAGAAAAAAAAAATGGAACTGGAACCTCATCCATAAATCTTGACTCGGATACTACAATTAGAAAACTAGACCCCGAAGAAAGGTACAAGTGAAGGTGGCAGAATCAACGACGCGGCCATGGAAGAGAAGAACCATAAGGAATATTACATAAGAGTCAAGTTAGTCCTCAAAACTGAACTAAACCAAGAATAGAGGCAATCCACACCCTTGCTCTTCCAATGGCATAATACAGCTATGACATCATAGACTTAAACAAATACTCAGCAGAAAAAGTTGAAGCTATTGAACAACAGATCCTAAAGAATCATTGAAGGAGGCTTTAAAATAAGACCAACTGAGAGCAGAATGAAAATAAAGGCGTGTACCTTCGTAAAATAATGCCTAGATGGAAACACCTGCAAAAACTTTGAGAACTATTTTCAGATAAATGCTCATACAAGAAGAACTAGAAACAGTGGAAAATTAGTCAAACCTCAGTATGGAAAGCTCGAATTTGGTAAAAAAGCTTTCAAGTTTTAAGCTGCCATTATTCATAATGAGCTACCTTTAGATGTCAGAGACAATACAAGCTTAATTGTGGGGGGGGGGGGTGAATGGATGCTTACTTGAATACTGTCATATTTATGTCACATTTGATTATGAAAACTTATTTTTAAACAGATTTGAGTATCTTTCATACTAATCATTTTTAATGTATTTTAGATTTTCGTATTTTTTTAATTTATTTTATTTTTCACAGGACACACATTTATAGGAGTAATTTATTTTACTTAAGTGTTGATATCCTGTATAAACAGTTTACAATAATAATAATAATAATAATAATAATACTTGACTTTCAACGCATGGATCGGAAAACTAGAAAGTTGTTGACTCGCAGCAATATGCTTTAACCTAGAACAACTGTTAACCATCAATATTTGCCAAGAAACAAAGAGGGATGTGAAATAATGTAACTCGAGATCTCATACAAAACTATGACAGTTTGCATGAAAGAGTATTTATTGTCTAAAGATGACTGGGTGCTAACTCTAGTATATTGGCAGGAAAACAGTAAAATTGCTCTCGGTTTTCAAGGAGTCTGAGAGCGAACTTAATGTAACACCAGTTGCACTAGAACAAGAGCTCCCAGCTACTGCCATTGTCAATAAAGTGACAACATGTTCCAAAAATAACGCTCAGAATTAACTTACCAATCGATGGAGCCAGAATGCTATGTATGGGTAATATATTCTCCGAAGCAAAAACAATAATGTAGATAAAGATGCAAGCCATCAGTGACTGAGGAGTTCAGGACTTAAGGTAGGGACAGAAGGCTTCATCACCACTGCAAAGGACTAAAGACTGTTTTCACAGAACTAGCAAGCAAACATACTGAGAAATAGTGCAGATACAAAATGTAGGTATTGTGATCAGCATATAGAGACAATACGGGAATGGGAGCTTGATTAGAGCTTCAGGATCTGGACGATCCTGCCCTGCATAGTCTATGGGTCAACCTTTGGCAAGGTGTAGTACCCAATGAGCCACCCCTCCCAGAGTTACGGAGAACCTTTTTTCCTTCAGCTTACCCTGCTGAATAGGGAGTAAGTCAAAGTATTTCTGGGAATTTTTTTTTCTACTTCAGTGGCAGTAGGATGAAGTATAGTAGCCTTGTGGGAATTCTCAGATCTGAGGTTTATGGTACAAGCTACAAGACGTTTGGCAGAAGCTCAATACACTTGTGTTAATTGCAGAAGTCACACCTCCAACTTACCTGGAGACTGCAGTCGTAGAAAGGACAATGTATTATGACACATGCTAATAACCTATGCCACATCGTCCGTCGTGTGTATCACCAAGGGACGCGTTGTCCAGTGGGTGACAAGGCTGGTAACGAAAAATTGGTTAATGGAAACAAACTTAACAAACTTAACCTTAGGTCAGTGATACGTTTCGGTACATGGAATGTTTGAAAATTAAAGGCCCTAGGAAAGCTTGAAAATATATGCAATGGAATGCTAAGAAACCACATTGATATACTTGGTTTCAGTGAAACAAATTGGAACGGCAATGGCAGATTTCGATCAAATGACAATAGCAAGACAATCATATTCTCTGGGAACGACAAAGGTGGTATATAGCCATAGTGTGGCAGTGATTATGTCCAAGGCGGCATCACAGTCACTGCTGGGGTACAAACCAATTCTGGACAGAATAATCAAACTTAAACAAAACCACAAAACCTGTCTATAGTGCAGTGCTACGCACCAACCATTGCAGCTAGTGATGATGAAATTGAGCAATTTTACAACCAATTACAAGCAACTATTGATGAAACCCCGAAGAGAGACATTACTTTGGTGATAGGAGATTTCAGTGCAAAAGTGGGTAAGTCTGCGATAAATGTCCCACATATGGTTTGTTCGGACTAGGGGACCAAAATAGTAGATGAAAAGATCTTGTGAGTTTTTGTATATCCAACAACTTTTGTATTGCCAACAGACTGTTTATGCATCATCCCAGGAACAACACACGAAACCAGATCGACTATATGTTGATCTCACAGAGGCGGAGAAGCTCCATCAAAAGCTGTAAAACAAGACCTGGCGTTGACTGTAATAGCGACCATCAGCTGTTAACTATGGATTTTAAGTTAGGATTCAAGCGCATTAGAAATAAGCCTAACTTTCCAATACTCCTAGACTGCTCTGAACCAAAAGATAATCACACGCTAGAGCTTGCAAACAGGCTTCAGCCATTACTTGAACTAGAAAATGAAATTTCACCCAATAAACTCTGAAAACAGGGAAAAGATGTACTCTGTACTACTGCAAAAAAAATACTTCCCACAGAAAATAAACAGGCAGCTACCCTGGATCTCCAGAGAGACGCTCGAGGCAGTTGAACACCGCAGAAAATTGAAGCCCTCTCGAAACGATAGAGCTGTTGATAGTCACATATTCCGTGCTCAAAGCCGCCTAGTTCAAAGGTTGATGAGCCGCGACAAAAATATTCAAATAAATAATGTGTGTGACACAATCGAAGAAAAATGGAGTAAAAACTTCACAAAAGATCTTCACCAAGGTGTCAAAAGACTTACAAATAAATTTCATCCAAGCATTGACACAATAAAATTAGATGATGGTCATATTCTGTCTGAAGCGGTTGATGTAAAAAACCGCTGGAAAGAGTATTGCAGTGTTTTGTATCAGAAAAATCCAAACATAGTTGATCACACGGCTCCACGAAATAATTTCTCTCACAAAGAACCTCCTCCACTCCTCTCCGAATTAAAACAAGCCATTTCAGACCTTAAATGAAGCAAATACCCTGGTCTGCATAATATTCAACCTTAGTTTTTGAAGCACGGTGGTGATGCTGTTGTTCGCTTTTTCCATTTAACGCAATGTCGTTTGTCGACATTGCGTTAAATTCCAATATGTATTGGATTTTATTTAGACATTCCTCCGAATAGTTTTGGCCCATCACCGAGCAAATCCATTGATACTTACCTGACAAGGAATGAAAGTGTTCCTGGGGCCTCCTTTTCCCCCATAAGCTGTGTTTAAATTTATGGGACATAAAACATGGCCTAAAGACTGGGCATCCTCGGTCCTTGTACCAATATCTAAAAAAAGTGATGTGCAGCAATGCCCCAGTAACAGAACCATTCCTTTAATAAGCCACTCAAGTAAAATTCTGCTAAATATTATTGCCAAGAGAATGAAAAATCGTTTACATCAGGAAATTGATGAAGCTCAATGAGGCTTTCGCCCAGGGAGAAGTACCAGGAATCAAATATGAAATCTTAAAATAGTGATCAAGAAATAGAGAGAACGTAATATTTATATTATTCTGTGTTTTATAGACTATAAAAAAGCCTTCGATACAGTAGATCATAACACTCTCTGGAAATATATGCACGACATGGGTTTCTGTCCACATATTGTCGAACTAATAGGTAAACTCTATAGTGGCCAAACTGACTGGTTCGAAATCAAGCAAGGAGTGAGGCAAGGATGTATCATGAGGACAGCCCTAGAAAATACTAACAGTAGTATTAAAATTAACCGTAAAGAAATAAAAAATTTAAGGTATGCAGATGACACTGCTTTTGGCCGGCAGTATGCAAGAGCTGCAGGACCTTGTCGATAGAGTTAAGGCTGCAAGTGAAGCTGCTGGTTTATTTCTCAATGCAAATAAAACAAAGGTCATGAAAGTAAAGAAAAATAATGTACCTGATCCGATCACACACATAAAAGTCAACGGAGAAAATACTGCAAACATTGACGAATTTATATATCTTGGTGCCAAGATAACAAACTCTATGATGATTCTGAAGAAATACGAAGACGAATCAGCATAGCTAAAAGCGCAATGATCTCTTTAACAAACATCTGGAAAGACAGTCATATATCTTTAAATACTAAAAAGTGGTTGTTATTCTCCCTAATCTTTTCCATTGCTATCTATGGGTCTGAGTGCTGGGTAATTAAAAAGAGCGACTCGAAAAGGATTGAGGCTTTTGAACGACGTTGTTTCCATAAATTGTTGAGAATAAGATGAACAGAGCAAAAAACAAATGCATGGATTCTCAACAAAATAAAACCTAAAACTCGCCTCTTAACGATGATTAATAAAAGAAAACTGACCTTTTTTGGTCATATATGCAGACATGACAGTATTGATAGAGACCTCCTGTTATGGTCTGTGTTTGGTAACCGTAGGTAACCGAGGTAGGCCTAAAACACGCTATAGTGACAACATTATTGACTTAGGTGGTAGTAAATCAATAATTGAATTGTATAGGATGACCCAGGATAGATTAGCGAAATTTCGTAGAGGGCCACGGCAGGTCTATTAATGACCGACCCGTTCCTTGATGATGATGATATAGAGACAATAGACCATCTTGGATGTCTAACTCCAAATGAGTATATAAATCATCATAACCGTGTTGGTCAGTATTTGCATTGGGGTATATGTAAGCATTTAAAATAGTGACCAACTAAAATGAACCCCATCAGTTATGGAATAGGACATTGTCACAAATACAAATATCTCGAAATTGAGATTTTAAAAAATGTGCAACCTAAAAAGCATCACGGTACCAGTTATCATCGGAGCACTAGGAGGGATAAAAAGAGATTCAGACACGCCTAGACGAAGTGTCAGGTGAACATAAACCGAAAAGGAATACAGAAAATAGTCCTCACAACTACTGCTCGTATCCTTCGAAAAGTTATTTTCAATCTAAATTCCTGCTGTATTGTTTCTGTGAATAATTGTTTATATTTTATATGCATAGATATTTGTTTGATATTGAATCAGATTTTTTCTTATTTTTAGATGTTCTATTACCTATAGCTTTTTAATATTTATATATTTGATAAACCCTAAATATTTTCATTTTGGTTTATATACAGTTTTTGCAATGTTTGTTTCTTTTCAAGTCGTCTATTATTTTTGTCAAGGACTTTCTTTGCCCTAGGTTGCTGGGGTGACCCGGTCTGTAATTGTACTGAAATCCATGTATTAAGGAATCCGTAAGTCATAATAATATTTAAAAAATACAAAAAACAAAGATTCTTTCGGACTTTCCTATCTGGACGGACAGGATAATTGAACATAAAAGACCAAATATATAATGTGCGTGACGCTAAAAGGGGGAGTGTTTCCTAGTAGATATTGCAATCCCTGTAAAAGCATCCCAGATAAAGAAGTTGACAAATAAAAAAATACGTCGAACTTAAAGTACAGATATAAAAATTGTGGGGATGCTCAGCAGCAAAACATAAATTTTTACCTATTGTTATTGCAGCATTAGGATCGATTCCAAAACGGCTGGCATATTTTCTGGAGCAGACATGCGACGATCCCAAAAATCTGCCATGTGAAACAGCTCATATTCTTAGGAAATTAATTTCTGTTTGAGCCTTCTCGTTAAGGCTTGATATTTAAGTATATGAGAACCAGTATTTTACAACACTTTTGTGAAATCATACAGAATAATAATAGTAGTAATAATAATAACCTGTTACATTTGTCCTTCTGAAGACAGATGAAACAAAAAATCCGAAAAACTACAGGTCAATTACTTGTCTTTTAAAAACAAACGAATTGCTAACATCAATGATAACAGAACTCATCTAATTCTTTTGAGAAACAAATAAATCATTTTCCTGTGAACAGAGAGGTTGTCGGTGTGGGTCATACGGGTGCAAGGACCAACTGCTAATCGAGAGAATGATAGTTAATAAGTGTCTAATCAAGAAACGACACCTTAGTGTATCCTAAATAGATCGTAAAGCCTGCGATAGTATTCCACATTCATGGCTCTTAAAAGCACATCAAATTTATAAAATTTCTCCTGAAATAAAAATCTTTCTCCAATATGATATGGTAAGTGGAAAACTAAAATACTGCTGAGCTTTAGCAAAGGAACGCTGCATTCTGGTGATGTTTGCATAAATTGAGGAATGTTACCTGGATACTTTTTGTCGCCACTTCTTTTTTGCCTTGCCCTAATTCCTCTTGCTAATAAACTACTTAAAACATCAAATGGGTACAAAATTAACAATTGGGCTATATGAATGACCTATAACTCTGCTAAAAACGATGGTAAACTGAAAGGCCTTCTAAAGCTAGTCACAAATTTTAGTGATATTAAAGATATGGATAGTGGACTCGATAAATGTACAAAGGCCACATTTAACAAAGGAAAACTGACTCTATCTAACTGAATTCATCATTGAGACATTAAACAATACCACAACAGAACAAAATGTTTCACCCTTCACAGGCAATACCAATTACGTGCCAACAAAGCTAATGTAGATAAACTCAACACCCACCAGTGCTACGTAGTTCAGGACTTAAATATGAAAAAGAGAGGTTCATTATTGCCACTCAAGATCAGACCTTGCACACCAGAAATTACTTGGCCAATGTTCTACATAATAGCGCGGACCCAAATTGAAGAATTTGCTATAAAACCACTGAAAGGATACATCCTCTAATTGCAATTTGTTCAATACTAACACCAAATGGATATAAAAACAGGCACGACAGACTTGCCAAGACTATTGTGCATCATTTGCTGAAAACTGGAACGAACAGCATCTAGAACTAGTTACTAAAATAAAACAAGTAAGCACCCTGTGGGATTTGCCTGTAGAAACAGACCGTGTAATTAAAGCTTATTGTCCAGATATAAAAATTAAAAACAAAAAGGAAAAGACATGCCTCCTAATAGACATGATTGTTCCAGCAGATAACAAGCTGTAACGAATTTTAGAAGCTGTCCACTTCATTCACTTTCACGTTACATAACTGACCTTCTGTGTCCGTACACAAAGATGAATCCACACCACTGTAACAACAGCACTGATTTTGCCGCCTTCATTACACACCAAAAAATACATATTATATACATATTATATACAAGCATCCCTATTGACGACACCTTACGAATTGTAGAGGACCTTATTGAACATGATGATTCATTGCCATCAAGAATCACACTGAAACCTTACATATGCTGGACCTACTACGAATACTTCTCACCAACACATGCTTCCTCTTCAACCATGACATCTACACACAAACCAACGGTGTACCCATGGAAGCCCCTACATCCTCGGTTATTGCTGAAATATTCATGCAAGCATTTAAAACCACGGCATTATCAACAGCAGACCAAGGGCCAACTGTATGGGAAAGGTACGTTGATGATGTCTTTACAATAATCAAAAAGGATCACCTACAAGGTTTCTTTGAACACATCAACAGCATGCACTCAAATATCACATTTACCATGGAGAAAGAAGAACGAAGAGAAATACCCTTCCTGGATGTCCTAGTAAAGAGGCAGGCAGATCGCAGCATTCCGTTACTATCTACAGGAAACCAACCCACACTGACCAGTACCTCAACAATTCATCACACCATCCAGTCTCAGATCGAAATAGTGTCATCACCACCCTGTCTGGGAGAGCAAGAAACATTGTTTCTAACCCACATGACCTCAGAAAAGAAGAAAGACACCTTCAAAGGGTTCTCTTATCCAGAGCCTTACACATAACCACTGGACCTAATCATGAAGATAAAGAACCCCTGAAACGTATACGTCTGCCTTACATGAAGAATACCATTGAGCACCTAAGATGAGCCCTCCGACATCATTACATTCAATGTTCCTTCGTCAATACATCCACCTTAAGGAAGATCCTCTCAAAACTGAAAGACCTAGTTCCACTTGAGGAAAGGAACAACATAGTTTACAGACTACAATGTAAGGACTTTCCTGCCTCCTACATAGGTGAATCAAAGCGTTCCTTGGGGCAAAGAGAAAAAGAACACAATAGAGCTGTTCAGAAAGGTGAAACCAAGAATCATGAAATAGTCGAACACTGCTGGACACAGGATTATACCTTTGACTGGGAAAATAAAAGAATTATAGACAAGGAAATCAACACAACAACAAGAAAAATAAAAGAAACAATCCATTCCTTGCAATGCAGTAATCACATGAACAGTATATCCTACACCCTCCCAGTAATATGGCTTCCAGCACTGAAGAAAGAAACACAACAAACACAGCATAGGTATGGCGCCACTTCCCGAAACAACTCCAGCCCTGTCTACACCCACATCCGCACTACCAAAGTATAAAATAGCTGTACCTAATCATTTCAGTAGCCTGACGATGGGAGAAGTATCTCTCGAAACGTAGCTCGAAAAAAAGCTTACGACTCATGACATGATAAAGCTCCTACATCTATGGCTTCCTCTAAGTCCAAAAAGTTCAGAATTTTCAAGAGTATTAAGAAAGTTTCTTTCTCTAAAGTTCTCACAGGGTGTAACCATCTTACGAAAGTACTTATTCAAATACTCTCTTGAAGCCAGTCTGCAAAACATTTTCCTATCATTTTAGCTCCATTCCGGCTACATAAAAGGTTTAAAGCTCTTTGCTTTCCAGCGAAAATTGAAATTCCTTCTTTTAAATCTTCTTTAATTAGCCTTATGCTATTTGTCTCCAGTTGAAGGTAAGTGAGCATTTGTGACCTTTTCAGAAATGAATGAGGATTCTTTCATATTCAAATAAATATTTTGAATATTTTATACCAGAGGGAGGAGCCTTGGCTTAATGGTCAATACACCTGCACCGTGACCAAGAACTCGGGGTTCGATTCCCCGAGCAGGCGACCTTGGAAATTCACAAAAGAAAGAGCCATTGTTTGGCGTCAGGGCATCCGGCCAAGAAATTCCTCACTGCCAAATCCAAGTCCCTGTGAATGTCACCTTCTGAGCCCCAGTTACTGGGAAAAATGACATTAAAACCAAACCAACCAAACAAGCATACAAAAGTTTATCGACTTATACATCGGTTTGTTTGCTTAATGAGGTGACATAATGGCTTCTTAATCGTTATACGTCGAAACAAATCAGAAGTTGAAAGAGATAATTGCTCATATTTTACTGAACAAATGCTATTTTCCAAAAGACTCTCCCCCCTCCCCCGACATCAACCCAAACCCGCACCAAATATACAAGAAGCCAGAGTTAAACTTTATAGCCTTGAGCCTACAGGAAAGCAGATAAATGGACATTTTTATTAACCACCAGGAACGAAGGCAGAAACTTATAAGGTTATAATTAGCATAAAGTGCATTGGATTAATCTTTGTAACTAACAGTTGTAATGTGATAGCTCTAAAATATTTCCAGGTTTTTATTCATCAATCTTTTTGGGATAATAATATCCTCGGCATGCTGAAATCCAAATACAAAAACTGAAAATTTGAACGTAAATCTATATATGGGGTCAGCCTTTTATCTGAAGTTATAAAGTATTTAAAAGGATAACTCAGGTCAGATTTCGCCAACGGCCACCAGGGTGAAGCAGAAAATTGAAAAACAATTTTATAAGAAGTGTAGAAACACTACTCTTGCTATACTCTTTCACAACTACAATTAGTATTACTATTATAATTCTGGAAAATAATCATCAATCTAAAGCTGATCAGTCAAAGAAAATTTATCTTTATTAAAGTTATTAGGATATTAAGCACTGTGGTGTTGTGCATGATACGTCACTGAGAACAATAAGGAAAATAATATATTTTAGTTCAAATGTTATTTCGATCTAAGTTACAATGTTATCAAAAAACCAAAGATAAGACTAAGCTGTTTAGAAAATGTAAAAAGTCCTTTGATAAGTTTGTTTGCACAAATTACCAACTTATATTAATATTCTAACAATATAAATGTTATAGTGTTTACTTTTGAAGTAGAGTTAAGATCAGTACTGTTTGAATTATCTTTGCTTGCGTGATATTATACACCAGCCGAGGATTAAATTATTAGTAGCTGTAAATATTGGTCATCTGCCTTCTTTTGTTTTATTTTATTCCGTGATTGCACTTGGGAAGCTTCAGTTTTCCTGTTTATTTTCCGTTGACATCTGCAATGTTTAAGAAAAGACCATTGCTTTTCGAAAACTAAGAATTCAAATAAAACTGAACACCTAAATGATGAAAGCTTCAAAAAAGTAATCCATATCTTTAAACGTTATAGGCTGATAAAAACAAAATTTACTCACAAATCTGACAGATGCTAAAATTATTACTTGATTGAATTTTCCTTTGTAGGTATAGAATAATAACGAAAGGTAAAAGGAAGTTCAATTTGTATTTTGAAAAGGGATTCTCTAAACACCCATTCTCTAAACACCTATTCTCTTTTACTTCTTTATTTGACTCCCATATATGAACGTGCTAATAGAGTGTGCAAATCTTGAAAAAATAATTTTCTGGCGCCACAGAAAAATTAGCTAGGCAAAAATGTAATTTTGATATTTCGGATGTTATGTTAATCCAGTGGAATGGGCTCAGTCGGGATTTTCTTCGTCTTCTTGGAAATTCAAAATTGATAAAACTTGTTACAGATAACATGAGAAATGTTCTGATTGACAATACAACTGAGGAAAAGATTCTCTAAAATATCATCTGACTCACAATATCTGTACAACTATCAGTTAGATAGTTAAAAAGGAAGTGCATCAAGCTGTAAGTGCTATTGACATAGAGTACTCTACTGTAAAACAAGAACATCACAATATGAAAAGGAAAGCATTGTGTGAATTGTAAGAAAGGCACTTCTGTTCAGAAAGCATAAAAATAATTCGAAATTCATTTTGCAGTACTTTGAAGAGGAAGAAAAAACATTAACTTTTGATAAAACTAGATTGCTAGCAGGAGAAAAGTTATGTATCTAGTCCATACATTAAAGTGGTTAGGTTCAGCTTAGGACCCATGCAAATTCCATGTGAATATTTTATATATATTTTATATTTTTTATATTTTTTACTTCAATAGTTTAGCTGTCATTACTATGCAATAGTCTCTTAAGTGGCTTCTGTGTTCATCCCAATCTTGTGCCTCAAGTTTTATGCAAACGTATCTACCTCCTAATTCCTATACAAATTTATAGCCTTGTTTCTTAGTGGTTTCAACATCTTTAGGTAAATAGGTAATGTTAGATTTGAGGTCTAGGCACTGGCTAGGTCTACCATTGAGGGGCCATTGCAATACTCTAAGGCCTTAAAATACCAGGCTTGTGTCAGCTTAGATAAATTCTGTCTTGCGAAAAGAAATATTTTTCAACCTTGGCTGGCGGCTTTCCTAGAAATGGTGGTTCGATAAAAATACAGGTGGTAGTGTCGGCTTGTCACTAACCCTTTTTAAGATGACAATGTGCAGAAGACAGTGTAGGCTGTCGCTCCGTTTAATACCACTTCTGTCGTCATAAGGCTCAGTTACTCGGTATCCCGATGGTCTGCGTCTTGGAAACGGTTTTGGACATGTATTTCCATTTTAAATCTTTTAGCACAGTTTCAATCAAACAAGTGGTCTCCAATATCCGACCGACCTTCAATGATTTGAGGTTGTAAAAATTCTTGGAATCTAAGATTGACTCCACTTAGACACGAAAAAATGTTATTTTCCGTAAATAACCTCTGTCTCTTTCTCCTTAGCTTTCAGTAATTGAGACATTTTCAATATTTTTTGTAAGAGCTTTTCATCATTCTGATTCGCCTAATATTCTTTCGCTTTGTGAGATAACCCTCAATAACAGTTTTACTAATAGTCATCTTCATGTTGATAGCAATTTATTTTTGTTTCTACCAGACTCTAAATCTCATCTTCATGGTGTTGCTATCTATGGACGCGAAGTAAAATTATTGCGGAACCCATGTCTTTCGGTTGATTTTCAGTACGGACTTATGGGATCTCTTTCCATTGAAGACATTTGTCTGTGATTACTGATTATTTAAATAGGTTTAAAGTTAAGTTTTGTAAAAGGTGTGCCATAACTCTGAACACGTTTATAGCATTTGCTAAGGTGTGGCATTCTGGCTTGCTTTATAAGTTTTCTGTTAATAAGATATGTGAAACAGCTGTTATATTATTCGGTCCTTACTATCATATAGTAAAACACGTATCACACCAAACGGAATTACATCTATAAAGTAATCCATTGATACTGGAATTCCCGAAGGTTCTTTTTTTGGCCCATGTTTATTTCTTTTATTGCAAAAATGATCTTCTTGTTAACTTGCTTCAGCTCATGAACATATATGCTGATGACTCTACCTTGTACTCTGGCATTGGACACAAAGGAACTCAGCAGGAGCACGTCATACTTGAAAAAGCTATAGGGTCTGACCTTCATGCTTTCAGTGAGTGAAAAAGGAATTCACTTGCTTCTTTCAATGCAGGAAAAACGGAACTCGTGTTGTTCAATAGAAAGCTGAGTATTTATTTTTCTTCGATATTCATGGACAATTGTTCTAATGTTAACCCTGGTGATATTGGTTCTCTTCTGGAGAAATGCTCATCAATGCGGGTTCTCGGCTTTTCATACTCTTTATCTCTTTCTTTTAAATTGTCAAGTCTGTGCCAAGCCCCAACCAAGGACGTCAAACAAAAAAAGTGGTGGAAGGGACTTTAATAATTACATTCCTAACAGGCTATACTATGCTTAATAGCTGATAAAGGAATGCCGGATATACAAACAGGACATCTGTTATCATCACTAACTATTATTAGTAGTAGTATTTTATTTATATCACAATTATTTCATTCAATGATAATGTCTTCTTGATATTACTGACAGAATTTTTTTTAATTTTCAAGGAGTTTTCTCAATATCATTGCAGAATGCAATATTACAGTTTGCTGCATCTCATTATTTCTTGTCTTAACTCCCAGTAGTTTTGATTTCCGTTTGGTCTCTTTTGCTGGTGTTCCTAATGACCCGATACCTATAGCGACTACTTTTACTTTCATACTCCATAATTTTTGGAGCTCTCACCTTAAATTCTGATATTAATAAACTATTTCGTCCTCCTTCTTCTTTACCTGGATGTCATATGAAATGGCAAAGTCAACGATTTTTTATTTATTTTGCTGCTTTCTGATTAAAATTTAATCTTGCTTTCTAGTTTCACTTACCAAGTCAGTCTGAATAGTAAAGTCCTAAAGTATCTTGCAAGTATCATTTCATCGACACTTCCTTGCTCATGATTGTACCACGTCTTGCTTCCACATATCTGGTTTAGAAGGTTAGGTTGTCAAATTGAACGAATATAAAACCACCAGTTACAAATCCCTGAATGCCTATGTGAAAGGTAAAAGTAAAGATGTCGAGCTTATTTTTATTGAGTTTTGTCTTTTGGTTTTTATTCAAAAGATTTAAAAATTTTAACTTTGATTAAAAAAATATATACAATTCTAACAAAAATTACATATACAGGTTTCAGGTGTTGCTATTACATATATAATCGACGACTTAAGAATTGGACTTCACCAGATGTACTTGTCTTTGTATAAATGTAAGCCTATTTACTTTGCCCGTCCTATACGTATAAGAATATGGTAAGAAACTAATAAAATGCTTAAATTAAAACAGATGACGTTATAATTACTATTGTGATTCCCTGTGTTGGTCAAACTAGTCGACATCTACTTACTCGTTTCAAAGAGCACCGAATGCCATCCATGCCAGCAAGCCAACAGGTAATGAAATGTTGTGTAACAAGCAGTTGGAACACTACAAATTTTCTCTTTAACATCACGCGGTTAAGTGTACTGGCTCACTCTAGAGGTCCTCTATATAGAGAAACTAGAATCAAGCATTAATACCAAAGACGAATTCAGAAACAGAATTCTCACAATCTAGTTCTTTTTCTTGTCTCAGATTTTGACCACAAAACAATGGAACGGTTTCTGATTTGGATTTCAACGAAAATATTTATGATTACAATATTATTATAACAATTCCTTTTTTGAATTTGTAAAGCTTTTTAGGTGAAAATGAGTGGAAATCTCAAAATGCTCACCAATATAAATATTTATCTTTATGTGCTCCATAACCTCAACAACTCCCTGTAAAACTGCAGTTAATACAAATACATTCAACGTTTCTATGGAAACCACTACTTTTAAATGCTGGGACTTTTCTATCTCTTCTGGTCTTTTGACCTTATCTCCTATAGTAACAATACCTATGACACAAATCTTCGCCTCCTTTTTCGATACAAAGTCTCTCAGCTTCAAAACTTTGATTTCATTCCATATTAATATTCCACAATAATAATAATAATTATTATTATTATAATAAGTAGTAGCAGTAATAATATTGTTATTATTATTGATTTCTTATTTAATTATTATTATTTAAGTATGTTTATATATACTTATCTTTGTTATTGCCATCAAATTGATCGTTTTTAATTATTGTTTTTTAATTTTTATTATTATTTCAATTATTGCTTTACTTGAGGGTTTTTCTTTTGATTTGTTTACCTTCAAATTTATTCTGGAGTTCTTGTTGCTCTTTAATTAATTGTAGGAAGGCCGCATTAGAAAACGCCAATCACTTCTTTCTTTTTTCAATTTGTACGGATCTCCATTTTCGTCGCTTTTCATTGCATTGTAATTTAACTCAAAAAGTACCAATACAGTATAAAATATACTTATAAAATACACTTAAATATATATACTTATATATATACTTATATATATATATAGATAGATGGATAGATAGATAAAATATCTTCTTCATGTGCCATATCCCGCAAGGACGTTGGCGATCATGGACTTCAACATCCTCTGGTCTTTGGTGGCCTTCAATATGTCTTCCGCAGTTCGGTTCTTCCACTTGCTGATACTGATGTCTCCAAAGTTGTGTAAATCCATGATTTTCGAGGCAGTTTAGAGCGGTGGTTTGCCATTGCCTTCCGCTCAGTGTTCCATGTCGAGGCACTATCTCTAGCCTTTGTCAAACTGATGACTCTTCTGCAAGGCAGCAAGGGGTTTAGCAGTAACGAGAACCATTCCCAAAGTTGGACTTTAGTACTAGCTTCCGTGTGTGCATCACATGAACGTTGACACATTTAGTACTCTTCCGCTCTTTAAAGCATCCATATAATATATACTTATAAAATAATAAAATATACTTTTAAAAACCTACTTTTTTCTTTGTTTACTCGTACATGTTGAGATAAAAAATTTTATTATGGCAATAAGAAGAATTTTTAACAAATTTTGCTTTGAATAACTGGCAGATCTAAGCCAGTCTTCAAGCCACTTCAGTACAGAAAATTAATTTTTCTTAACTTTTTTTAACTTTTTATTTAGTGCTTTTCCTTTACTTTCAACTCATTCTTTGAAAAGATATATATAAGAATCCGCAAGGTACAAAAGATAACGAAATTGAGTACATTATTTCCAAGGACGTGGCTGATCTTGAACAGAAAATCTCTTGCATTGTAAGATTTCAATCAACAAATCAACTCCTGCGGTTGCAGCTATGTATAACATTTCTGAAAAACCGCCTCAACGGACTTTGGCATCATCTTCCTACGATATTGTTAGTGGTTTTGAAAACAAAGGAAATGCTGCGGACAGAAAGGACTCCGCCAAATCTCATGATAGTAGAAATTCCCGTAGCTAAAATTATTTTCATAAATTTTTGTACTCACCCAAAATTGTTCTTTAAGCCAATTGCACGTTATTGATAGACGTGTGTCTCAAGTACATTTTACAATACTACGTGGTTGTCATGACCCGCGAATAAATGGCACCATTAAATGAAAGAGTACCTTGTTCAAACCTTTAAAGAAGGGGTTATGGAAAACTGAACCAAATGACATCAGCAGCTTAGTGAACAGATGGTCATGGGAACAATGATCACCCGTTCAACTCATAGTTGATGCCTTAATATTAGAAAAGTAAAAAGATAGGTAGTCACTAAACTGAATTTGAGCTAGAACCTGTGGCTTTTATGGTAGCAAGCTCCACCACGTCAGCTATCCGCACTAAGCTCTTAACCATATATATTTGGAACCTTATATTTTACTTTCAGGTGCTATTCTTTCCCAAGACCCCTATTGCTGGATATCTAATTCTACTGGGTTCGAAACCACTTCGGTGATCATATATTTTCCATTTCTCTACATCACCAAATCTTCTCTTGCATCATTATTTTTACGAAGAAAACTCCTGTTCTAACGGGTGCGTGGCAGTTGCAGTAATAGAGAAAATCCCTGAGTAACCAAAAATGACAATTGTCTTTCCTATTTTAAAGGCAATTCACCGGAAAATGCCAGTCACAAGTACCTGTTATTATTAATATTACAGACCAGCTTACAACAGTCTTCAATGCTTCAATAACGATTAGAAATCACAAAAGTGTATTTACATGTTATTTCTTTTTTGCGTACTTCTCACAGCCGGCTGTGGTCACACTGAGTGTTAACAAAAAAATCTAATTAAATAAAAGCAACTGTTAGCGTGATTATGAGGAAAGAGGAAACAAAAGACTACACTTGGGATCCTGCCAAGCTTTTTCTTGAAATTACTCACTCGTCAGGAGATGTGTATTTATACACAAGTCTGTACACAGACATCTTCTCTTCTTTTATATAAAGATATCACTACAAAGAAGAAATTAGTGAAAATATAGCTTCCGTTGAATGTGTTAGTAACTATTGCCCATGGTTTCAGTGCAATATATGGACTTTAGTGTAACATTTTCCATTCCTTGCTTTTAAAAATTCTAAATCATTTTTTCAATAGTATTTGCTTTCGCCCAGGTAATACTTGCTAAATTGACGCAGGTAATAATTGTTAAATTGACGCATTTAATAATATGCATCAATTTATTTTTCATCAGAGGAGCCACTGACTGAGATTCAATTTACAATGATCTATTATGGGATTGGCTATTTGTTTGAAAATAGTTATTCACTTGTCTAATTAATTTGCTTTGAAAATACAACTGCAGTGGGGATTACTAATCTCTTTGTTGTTTAATGTTTGCATATACTGTTAATGCGGCTTGTGCTCCAGCGCAAATAAAATTATTGAAAAACAAAACTAACAATAACCCGCTATTGTATAACGACCGTTAAAAGGAATAGGTTGTAAATTTCAGCACTTTTATTGTTGAAATCTCTTTATAATGCAATAATAGTGTGTACAAGGGCGTCGTAAGAAATCTCTGAGGTGTAATTTATACTTTAAATAAAGTAATCTGCGATAGTTTACTTTAGTTATATCATTGTAACGTGACAAGGAAATTAATATTTTTTAAGTGTAACGATTAGCTTATCCTTGCACAAACTTTTTATAAATCCATGTTGATCCCTTTCCGCGTTTGAAATTTACACACTTTCTGCACCGACGCCATAACAGGAGAAAATATGAAAAAATCTTCTTATTTATCCGAGACGTCTCGGGTTTTAAGTGCAGATCGTTTAACAATTAATATGAAGAATTGCCTAGTACTTAATCGAAAAACCTGCAAGGAGTTTCGTAAGACTGTACGATCTTTAGAACAACAGAGTTACAGGAATTTACGATGCATTTCAGCTGTAACAGATAGTATTTCAGGATGCAAGGCGCGAAATATCAATGCAGGAAAAGATCCGTCTGTTTTAAATGCACCAATAACACCACAGAAAGATTTACAAGGAACCCAGGAAACAGAAGCAAATTTACACAAGTCAGTACTAGTTCAACGATTACCGAGGATACCAACCAGGATAAAATTTACTAAATCAGTGCCACCTCCTCCACAAGTCAATGCTGAGTTTCAATTTTCCAGCTGTGAGAAAAACAATTCCTCACGAAAGACCAGTCTTCCTGCTCAATTTCTGACGGTGAATCATAAAACACAGAAAAAGGTTTCACTAGATTTGACAAACAGGATAAGGTACCCTAGAATATATTTGTCTGAAAATAATGAACTTGTAAGGGATGCATATTCTTCAATGTCAGATTCATATCAAGAAGACCAATACAGTAATTCTCTTCGACGTGATATAAGATCTAAGTCTTCAAGATCTCTAAGGAGATGTAGTTCGTTGTCTCAAATTGAGAAGTTTACGAAGGACTTAAAAAAATGTAGGTATCTTCGATTACAGTCTTGCCAGATAGATGACAATCAAAATAACGACGATGGTGATGACGACGATTATGATGATGATCATGATGTTATTGTGTATTGATCATTAGCTGTAACAATATGAATAATAGATTTTTCCTTCACACAAAAGGCCCTATTGTCATGTTTTTATACATTTTGTACTTTTTCTTCCTAGCAGGTAACGTTTTATCTATAAGAATAAATTCGCTGATATTAACTTAAGAATAGAATAATTTGATATTTCTAACAGTAGAAGATAAAAAGAAATTTTCTATTACTGATGGTCTTTGCTAGGAATCCTCAATAGCCATTGACAGCATCATAATTTAGGAGTTAAATATGATGTATAATAAATGCATGATATGTTTGATATTAAATATGTTGATCCAAACATATCAGTTACTCTGGAAAAAAACATGAAGTTTCATCTGTTTGACATTGAGTTTTGTCTTTTTCAAATCATACTCGTAGAAATATATCAACCGTCAATATCATTATTCTTAACTGATTTTCTAATAACAATATTATCAAACTTATTTTGCTCCCAGTGAACACCTCAGTTTAATAAACCTTTATGTTTACTGCCTACTTAAAAAATTTTGTCACAAAATTGCAATAACAATCAAAATAATGTAATTGTTTCTTCTTATATATTATGTTACGTACATAAATAAACATGTTACAAACAGTTTTGAAAATCTCAGAAAGACCCCATTAAAGTTTAAGGTGGCCAGATTATTTAAAAGATGGTATTTATTGCAGACTAATTAATATGTAAAAGTTAAATATTACAACTGAAATTACTCTGAACTTGGCCAATGTCATTTAAACTGGCATCCGTGCGGACCAAGATATGAGGACAGCAATAAATAATCAGTAATTTATGCATAAACTCAATGCTATAAAAGCAATAAAAAGGTGAATAGCACCTGCCTCATTTTTGTTTGGCTGTTTAAAAAATCAAAAACACAAAAGGAACTTTATTTTTGTCTGCAGGGCCCAGTTGATGAAAATTTAAAATAAGTAGCTTCCAGATCTTCCATGTTGAAGATAGATAGACCTGGCTTTACCAATTGTTGTACTTAGGTAACTCTTTGATTTCAAAACTTTCAACACAGTTGCGGTTCGGTAAGAAATGTCAACTCACAATTAGAAATTGTATGGATGCACTTGTGCTGTCCTTTTGACTGGATTTGATCACCACACTATGGTCTGTAGCTACCAGGGTTATGCTCTTTTACTCAAATTATCACGTTCAAGGACAGAGAACTTTTGCATCTTGCACCACATCGCTACTCAACTTCTAGACTACCATACTTGAAGTTGTAGCAGATAACACCCCTATAGGGATGAATGAATAATTTTTGAAGATATGAAAAATGTAAATATCTCAGAGATATCTTGTTCCTATTTAATTCGGAAAACAAATTACCAGGGCAGGTTTAGGTTGCAATCATGCTCGTGCATCCAGAGTAATTTTTGCTTTGAAACAAACTTTTAATTTACTAATAGAAGTGTCTTTCCTTACCAGACATGCTAACATGAAGATATCATAGTAACTAGGCCAACAACATGCGTGCAAAATATGATTGAAATCAAATTCCATTTGGCTAAGGCACTCCCTTGCTCGAAAGAGTAACTAAGTTTTCCAAGAGTTATGAAAGATTCTGATGATAGAGAAATCAAGAGGAAAACAGGCTTTGTGTTACTTTGGATAAGAATATAAAGGAAGTCTGAGTGAAGGAACCGAAGAATGACAAAGAAGAAATGAAGCTTATGATTAGGACAGTAGTAGAGAAACCGCGGAACGCACGACACCGAAATCAATTAAGCAAAAATCTTTTGACTAGTCATATAGACTTCAGATCTCCTTCAAACCTGCCTTAAACCTCCTTTAGTCCTTCTTAAACATCAACAAAATCTTTTGACTAGTCATATAGACCTTTTTATCTTTAAAAAACCTTATAAATTATTATAAAAACATTACTACTACCTCTATTAGATCTTATCAAAGGGGCGCTCTTTACAAAGCCTTAACAACATTGTATCAATGTACTTAAAAATATTATGTAAGATATCAAAAAAAAATATGTTGCATTTAGTATTTAAACTCTTATTTAGTTAGCAAAAGATGCTTTATTGGTATCACCATCTTTGATTAATTGAATATATCTAGGATTGCGTGTGTTAAGGTACTCAGTTATGTATTTTGGAGTATATATTTTAGTTATTTGCTTGTCTTTATCTTGTAGTTCAAGTATATAAGATGGTCCAAACTTTGATTGATTAAGTGTTTTAGATGTTATTATGTATATGTCAGTAGGATGGTCTTTCCATTTAGATATAGTTGGGGGTGTTATAGGTGTATCAAATGTGATGTTGGCGAATAGATTTGTTTTATCTTCCATTTTAAGAGAAAAGAAAAAATCTCAAAAATAAATTAAAATAAAAAAAAAAGCAATTGAACAAACAGTTTTATAGGTAAGAAATAGATATGACTGACAATATTAACAAAAACTATACTAGAGAAGCGCTAAATAGTACTAAAGTAAAAGATTTACGACCTATTGCAAGGTCTTTAAAGATATCTAAACCAGAAAAAATGGTTAAAGAAAAACTAATTAATGCTATATTACAAAACCAAGATAATCCAGTTGTAGAGGTAAAACCTACCCCAAAGATATCTGTTATACATGATCTAGATTTAAAACTTAAATCTAAATTTAATGATAAAATATTAACCTACTCATATTTACCTAGTGAAAAGTCTCATAATAGCTTAGAAGACATTGTTAACTTTTTATATTCTAAGATCGAACGTTTAACATCAGAGATTGTTAACTATAAGGTGTCAATAGATCTAAATGTTACATTTGAGTCTGAAAAGTTTGAAGATACTATGCAACATTATATCGACTCTAAACGTTATACAAAGTTTGAACAACCTAATAAAAGTACTATTTTAGATGAACTACAACATAAGATTGATTCAAAAGACACTGAAAGATCAGGTTGGGTCGTAAAATCAATTGATAAAGCTTACTTAAGTATTACTAAATTTACACCACTTAAAGGTTCTTCATATAGAGAGTTACCTGAATTTATTAAAAAGAAAAAGGCTGTTTTAAACATAAGAAATGATGATGATAGATGCTTTTTATATTCTATTTTAGCATTTTTATATCCAGTTGATGATAAAAAGGAAGATGTTAGCAATTATATACATTTAGTTAATAAAGTAGATACATCAATGTTAAACTTTCCTCAAAAGATTGATAATAGCTTTAAAAAGTTTGAAAAACTTAATAACCTTATCATTAATGTTTATTCACTTGAAGATAAAATTATAGTACCTATAAGAATTTCTCCATTGATTGATGGTATATATACTGAAATGCTAAATAAACTTAAAGATATAACTATCTCAGCAGAGAACATTCAAGAGTATATAAAAGATATAAAAGATTGTAATAATAACACTCGTTTAGTTAACTTATTTCTTTATGATAATCATTATTCACTAATAACTAATATACATAGCTTGGTATCTAAACAAATAGATAAACATTGTCATGAAACTTACATTTGCTTTAGATGTTTACAATCTTTTCAAGCTGGTTTAAAGTACTATAACCATCTTANCTCTGTTCTATATTATTCTTAAAATACAATAAATTTCGAATTACATCAAACTTAAAATGTTCACAAATTACATCGATTACTAACTGATATTTGTATGATTTGTTATTTCCTATTATAGAATAGAAAGCATTGAGATTATACAAAATTGTATCTTTCATTGTCATCATTTGAAAAGTAACATCCGGTGGTGTTTTACCATTTAAAGTATACCAAATATAAACTAAGTGTTTTCGTTGATTATATGTACAAACCTTGTAAATTGATTCTTTCGAATAATAGTAGTAGAGAAACCGCGGAACGCACGACACCGAAATCAATTGAACAAAAAAATCTTTTGACTAGTCATATAGACCTTTTTAAGTCACTCAGATAGACCTTTTAGGTCACTCAGATAGACCTTTTTAACCCATCAAAAATTTTCATGCGCATCTACCCACAAAAAAAGCAATTGAACAAGCAGTTTTATAGGTAAGAAATAGATATGACTGACAATATTAACAAAAACTATACTAGAGAAGCGTTAAATAGTACTAAAGTAAAAGATTTACGACCTATTGCAAGGTCTTTAAAGATATCTAAACCAGAAAAAATGGTTAAAGAAAAACTAATCAATGCTATTTTACAAAACCAAGATAATCCATCTGAAAAGGTAAAACCTACCCCATAAAACTTTCACAAAACGTACCAATATGTTATAGACGTTATAAAGAATTAACAAAAAAAAAAGTAATGTAGCAAACGATGTTTTCTTAATATCTTCAGCTTGAATTAATTTAATATATTTAGGATTATGTGACTACGCGTGGGAAGTTGTGACTAATCACTGTAATGAGGAAGTTTCTTGCACACCTTCAGATCACTCTTGTGTCTCAGGGGATAAGTGTCAACCTTTGTTTAATTAAGCAAAAGCATGTTTTTAGACTAGGGGTGGCCACAAGCACCGAAGGCATGAGTTACGTGTACACTGAATCATGAAGTCGATTCTGAGGGAGTTATGAGAACAGTCAAGCGTGGAATTAGTCAGCTCACAAGGAATAAAAGTCTATCAGTAAAGTAAGCTGTCCAACCAAGCAGCAGATTTTGACCCTCTAAAAATTGAGAATAATGTCAACGGAGGGCATGGTCTCTATAATAGTCCAATTATTTATTTATTTTTACTTTTACGTGTGCAAGAGACGTATACATCATGTACATGCCATTCGTACATATTAAAAACCAGTGTTTACCAGTGTTGATACTTTACTATAACTGTATACATACACATATTAGTACATGTATGTAGATTTGTGTAGCCTTGGTAAAGTGCACATGTCACGGAAGGGTGTCAAATGTGTCGATTAAAACAGCAGAACTACATGTATATGTACAATAGGATAACTACTACTAGTATGTCCCCTGTGCGAGGCACCTGACTCCCATTGCTTCGTCGTTCGGATGTTACATAAAACCAAGGTCCCCTATTAGACTGAATGTACCATCATCCGAACCACCCTCGCCTCGCACATCATTGCTAATTCTATCGGTCTGTGTACGATAGACGCCTATGTTTTCTATATACTCAGTAGTAGGCCTCTGTGGACGCAGCGCGCTACAAGTCGGTCACCATGTCACCTGGGAGGTGATCATTTCATACACACAGCACCCCGTAGCGCTGTCAACTTCCTTCACTGTCTTCTCAAAGCACCGTTGAGTAAGACAACCTCAGTCTAGATAAGGACGCAATATTAAATTTGTCAATAATAATAATTAAATTGCGTACAAGTGGCCAGCTCTCCAGATATGTGACGCCAGTTTTTTCGTACACGCGCAGAATGCATTTTGACGGCTGTTATGAACTAGCCTGTTGTTGTTAATAGCCTTGTTAACCACCCTTATATTAGACTATCTGTGTTTGCTTTCCGAATGAGTAATGGTTTTTTTTGTAGAACATGTAGATATCCGCGTTTTACCTTTCTAATAATCCTAAGTGAGTAATCACGTATCAACTCTACCCTTTGGCGATCTCGTATAGTTTTTGCGTCGTCTTTTTGTGCTAAATTAGTCATTCTTCTACCTCGAGGTGTATAAAAAGAGAGGAAGTCGGGTCATTTTTATCAGTATCCTGAATAGTCACATATAAATTGAAGACTGCCCAAGAAGCTACAATCTACGATAACACGCGCCGACTACCATCTGCCTACCAAGTTTCTCAACCACGTATCCAAGATAGAAAGGTATGCTATGTCAGTATTATTATTGACACATTTGTATAGCACCATTTCTAGACTGAGGTAGTGTACACAAGGACACCGCTTTGAGGTGATGGTGAAGGATGTTTGACAGTGACATGTGATGAGGGATGGTTCGGATGGTGGTATATCCAGCTATATTGAGGGACCTCGGTTTAACGTCCCGTCCGAACGACAAAGCATTTGAGGTAAAGTGTCTTGCTCAAGGACACAGCCCGGGGATTTTTGTTGACAACTTTCAACTCTTTGACTTACTGCTTTATCCCATTCACTGACATCACTAGTGCTTTGAAATGCATACATGTACCTTTTGCATTTAAAATATTTTGCCACCAGGGTTCCATTACCCAGAGAGGGGTGGCTAGCCAGGTAGTCTACCTTACCAAAGGGCGATCCCGGGACTGTGTAGGGAAAGGTTGTCCACACCCTGAGACTCAAATTGACCCGCATACCCATAATGTATGTGTGGTGTATAATTCGTTCATGGTTAGTTAGTTTCCTTTGATCTCGAGCGAATTGTTATCAAGCACCTCAAATTATAATAAGATTACTTGTACTTAATGTCATGCACTGAATTGTAAACACTGAACGGTTGATTGTAGGTCTTGCGTGTGTATATAACAAAACTATCCAGGGAGGGTATTGTATTTATTCCTGAACTCTTAATCTCAAAGTAAATAGTAAAGAAGCTGCATTTATATACTTCGCATATTTGATTGTAATCTAATGTGTAAATCGTGTCTTGCGTGTAGGACAGTAGTTCATAATTTGTAATTCTGCGAGCGCCGATTCACTTCAAAATATTCAGATAGACTACTCCGGGTATAGCGCTTAATATTTATGTTTTAGAAAGCGATTACCATCATTTTTACTTTGTTTGACAACTTCATTTTATGAACAGTGTTTTTGAATATAAGCTTTTTATATACACGTAATTCTATGACTTATGTAACTTGTGTTTGTATGCACTCCATAAGTGCTTCATCTGACCTGAAGAAACAGAGTATACTGTAACTCCTGCGACTTATCAAGTGTAAATAAGCAGTTTCTTAACTTTCTTGGTCTCTTTCAGACATGGCTGCAGACAAGGCTACCGAATACATTAGAAAGCTAAGGAGTGTGAACGCTGACGCTATACGGACTGCGATCCAAAATCGTCCGCTCTCGGAAACAACAACCATGGAGCTCAAAGCTTTGTCGGAAAGCGTTCGGAAAGCCCGTACGGAAAAGAAAAGTCGCGAAAAAAAGAGAAGTGCGGAATTAGACTTTACTGAATTAATTGTACCGCTTGTAGATAAAACGATTCGAGAGCATGGAATGAATCCTGGGGGTCTTAAAGTAGACATTATTGAGGGCTTTAACTTATTTGATGCATCGCAGTGTGCTCTTGTGGAGTTGATACATCATCACAAGAAACTAATCTCACAAGAAACCTCCCTCAAAGTGCGTATTTTGTGCGTGCGTTTCCAACGCGGTTAAATTTACCTCCGCGCACATCAATTGATCCCGGACTTCAATGAATTGCGGGACTGGCTCTCCCACAATTTTGGAATTACCTATGCCACTGCCACGGCATACATGTCTGTTGCTTCGCTGTTAAAACATCATCCAGTGTTGTTGAAAAGTGGGCTCTCTTTTGAGCAGCTCCGCCGTCATGGGAATAGGTTGTACAAACACCTAAGTCAGCAAACTGGTGCGGATGAAAATTGTGATTTGACTGATGGTGTGAGCGAAGCATCAATCGTGAGCAACCCCTACGTAGTAAAAGTCCTAGACTGTGCGATAGGAGATGTTGACTTTGAACTTGTGCAGACCGATGATAGGGAGGAAGGTGCTTTTGAGTTTTTTGTGGACTTGACTGGGGAGGAGGAGGAGGAGGAGGAGGAGGAGGGGTAAGGTAGCGATGAGTAGGCATATATTTTCTTTATTTGTCTTTTTAAGCAAGTTTCTATTTTATGTATATGAAAATTTACATGGTTTTCTCTGATTTGTTATTTGAGTATCTGTTGTACATTATTGTTGGTGGTTATGTGCAGAACTGTTGTGCTTCAAAATAAAGGCTTACACACATGCATTGATGTTTGCTATTTTACTAGCTCCACTGCACTACATGTATGTGTACCTTCACGACAAATCTCCACTTGCACTACATGTACTAAGTAAGCTTACAAGACAGTAACATACCTTATCGCGCAGTATCGTCATACACCTTCATGTGTACCTAGAGAGTTATTACAAATTTTGATATATTTTTATACCTATTCTATTCTATTATCGGTACTTATACATGTATAGCGCCTATTCTTTGTTAAGCAAATTCACCGGCGTAAGTGGAAGTCACGAAAAGTGACCGACATCACATAAGTAGAGCACAATTAGTGGAAGTCACGAAAACTGACCGACATCACATAAGTAGAGCACAATTAGTGGAAGTCACGAAAACTGACCGACATCACATAAGTAGAGCACAATTAGTGGAAGTCACGAAAACTGACCGACATCACATAAGTAGAGCACAATTAGTGTG
>RDPX01000047.1:5213007-5257419 GCA_003991215.1 Morbakka virulenta
ATCTATCAATCTATCTATCTATCTATCTATCTATCTATCCCTCTGACTATCTATCTACCTATCTATCTCTAACCCTCTATACATCTATCTATGTATCTATCTATCCATCTATCTATCTATCTATCTTTCTATCTATGTATCTATCTATCTATCTATCTATCTATCTATCTATCTATCTATCTATCTATCTATCTATCTATCTATCTATCTATCTATCTATCTATCTATCTATCTATCTTTCTATCTCTATTAGAGTTAATTAAAAGAAGAATTAGACTACTGAACGAACAGCTATAAATAACCAACTGACAATTTGCAGGAAAGCCAATAAAATCAATAATCGTTTTTATTTTCAATTTAGCGATATTCAACAAATGATAAGTGAAATTGATCTTAATATTTCTAATAATAGCAATAATTAAGTTCCTGTCAAAGATATTGCCATTGTTTTTATTATCTACAAAGTATAGTCTTACTCAGGAAGTTATTATGCGCGCAATACTTTGTTCAGCCACGATGACGATATGTGGGATGTGTTTTTTTTACCATCTTGTTATTTAGTTGTGCGTGGCACAGTAAATGATCATGTTGTCATTGGACCGAGGAGTTTTAATAAAAATACCAAGTGGAAATTATCAAGCTAAAGGTAATGCTGGTGAACGTCATAAATGGTATTGTTTATCTATTCACTGGAAAGTACCAGCAGGAGCAAACAAATCTAGTGTTTGATGTAGTGGAAAGAAATTATGTGATTTTACTGCAAGAAAGTCACCAGGCTTAAACAAAATGACCTTTAGAGATGAGAATCTAAATGGAAACGCTGGACTGAAGGGAAGTGTAGCATTTTTCGCTATGTATAAAAATAGAGTTATTTCAGATCAAGACATTAAGCTACATCATCATGTGCTTTGTGAAAACTGGTTTATTATTGATCATGCTTCTATTACTTTCACATAAACTTATATGCACTATGTAAAGTACAATGGATCCTTAAAATTGTTTGATTTATTTAAAAGATACTTTTTAAATCACAAAAGAGTTACACCCAACTATTAATTATCAGATTCTAAAAAGTGCAGCTAAAAAGTGCAGCTAAAAAGTGCATGCTAGCAACTGATATTTTTCATAAAGATGAATGAACTTATAACAATTAAAGCAATATTTGAAGAGTAGGACGGTGAAATAGGTCTAATCGGTCCTGGTGATAAATGTTGTAGTCATTTTCTAAAGAGATTATTTTGATTGTTTGGGTTCTGTCTTCTACATAATTGTCTACATGATACTTTTGTAGATTTTTCAATAAGAAGGTACTGTTATATTATACCTGAAAAGTATATACCTCGTCGTTTTATGAAATCACTCACATACGACAGTTCTCATATGTTCAGTTATAAAAAAATTATTTGAGTCTACACAAAATGTAGGTGTTGATATGTATTGTATCAGAATTTGATACAATACAGTATTATCCTAGATGTAAATAAATATGTAAAGCAAAACTTGAACCATTACATATCGCCCTTAACTGTATTTCAACTTTTTTTTTTAGCATTGTTCCCTAAGATGTTGTTTTGTAGCCATCAAATTTCGGTAGCTATTTTTTTGTGGTTAAAATTTTTTGATTGGTAGTATTCGTATTTGCACAAAAATAACAACAAAAATTTTAATGATTATAATAATGCTTCTGTTTTACCCTTATTAATTAATTGCCCTGATGGGCTTGTTGGATTTTCCGCCTGCAATTTATCAGTTATTTTTTTGAAACCACGTTGCTCGACCACTCAAAGATAATGATTTTATATCACCCGTTACAACATGAATTTCAAATGCAAAGAAACTAATGTCATAATGTATCTTTATACAACTGGTCATTTCAATTTTGAACACAAGAAGCTAGTCAAAGAAAGTACAAAAAGATAGGTCTACCCAATAAATGTTTGCCGAAAGAGAATCTGGAGACACTCAGTTATGGACAAAAAATTGAGCACAGAGCAGAGTGAAAGAGATGGTGATAATCTTTCTTTGAAAAGTAGCCCTTCCAAGCTACAAAACAAATGAAACAAACAACAACAAATGTTAGTAGGAAACAGGTAAGCAATGAGAGCAGAGGTTTTGCAAATCAGAATGAATTTCTTGAATAATAGGAGTTGTTTCATGAGAAGACTAATGCCAAAACGGATTTTTTTACCTGAAGATTCAGGACCCAAGATGAATCTTGAAATTCCACTTGTAAGATAATACGGAATAGAAAAGTTGATATTTGGGCTAAAGAAAGGTAATTAACTCTTCATTGAAACAAATGACTTAAAGTGTATTAAAATTAATGCTGCTGTTTAAATTGCCTATATTGATCCAAACCCCTTTTTTATTATCAATAACACAATACTAACGAGCATTCCATTTTTCTCTTTTAAGGATGGATCTTATCTTGCTGAGCTTTTACTGTCCAAAAATTACGAGGTATATTTCTATTTAAATATTTTAATTGTTAGTGTGAAAATAGTTTATTAAGTTAGTAAGCAAAAAAATGATAGAAAATAATTTTTTTTAAAAAGCAAAAGTCCCAAACAGGACATATGTTGAAGAATACTGCTGAAAGAGAATTTAATTGCATTTAAGTGAATTGTCATTAGGGCGCGTTACATCTAAGTGAAGAAAAATATCTGTAAATAGCGAAATCCATAAAATAAATGCCAATGTTCTCAATACCTACATCTAGCCTGAGTCTACTCGACAAAACTAAACCTGGTTTGGAGTAAATTTTTTATAACAGACTACGTACTAGAGAAATGTTCTTGTGAAATGTAAAAACCCAATTAGAGTTTTCGTCAAAAAAATCTGACTTAAAATTTTACAAACACATAGAGCTATTAGTTTTCTAAGGAAATGATGACGTATAGATGTTATGTGATCTTCTGTTTAATCTTTGACAAATCTAATTAGTTATTAGTTCCTAAAGCAAGTATAGGAAATTTATTCGGGAAACATCAGATATTTAAATGACATTAGTAAATTAAAGACATTGTGCAACACATCATGAACAAATATTACACAACAATCGTTCTATCAAACAAGAAATCCTGAAAAAATCCCTGTTGCAGCAAGAGAAACCTGGATTGTTATGCATGGATACTACAGTAGAACAACTATTGTTCCCTTTCATATCCCTCCTTCGTCAGTCACTTCACTTGAGTGATACTGCATATTTACTTTTTTTGTTAGGTTCATGGAATAATTCGACGTTCAAGTGTAATAAATACTGAAAGAGTCGAACATCTATTTCAAAACAGAATTCAGCACACAGGAGGAGGTATAGTTTACACATTTATGATAAACAAGAACTTAGTAAATATGCTATTATTATTAATATGCTATATACAGATTTCAGCACACAGGAGGAGGTATAGTTTACACATTTATGATAAACAAGAACTTAGTAAATATGCTATTTGATTAATATTCCTTTAGAAGTACAACATTTACACGAGACCTTAGTAGAGACAAAGGGGCTTGAAGTCAAGCCTTTAGCATGAGAAACCCACACTGCTGGTGCAAGTTTTAGTTACCAGACTCTCTCTCTCTCTCTCTCTCTCTCTCTCTCTCTCTCTCTCTCTCTCTCTCTCTTTCTCTCTTTTATTGTCTTNTCTCTCTCTCTCTCTCTCTCTCTCTCTCTCTCTCTCTCTCTCTCTCTCTCGATTGAAATGAGTATTTGAAATAATTTGACTTATATTCATGTAAAATGAATAAACATAATGTGCATAAATTATTGTGACGAGAATACTTGGCTATATATTGCTAGCAAAATATGGGTTTATGTAAGGTCCCGTTGCAAACATTTACTGTTTAATATTTCTCCATTTCTGTTTTCTGACGCGTCATTTAAATAAGTTAAAGAACTGTGGTGCACTTTACATTTCTTTAACATTGATTTGTTATTTTGATTTGTATGCTGTTTTACTTAACTTCTTTTGAAATATAAGTAATAATTATTAAAATGTTTTAAAAATCGTTCTTTAGATTTCCATCTTCACTATGGAGATTTGTCCGACACATCGAGCTTGATGAACATTTTAAAAATGGTTAGTTTTTTGACTCTGCTTTTACAAGTAGAAATTACATAGTCCTTCTAGCAATCACATTTATTGTACAAAAATACAAGTCATAATATCAGAGCAGCTATAATTTTATGAAGACAAGTCATCAAATGTCATAAGTCATATCAGCTAAGAATCAATATTATTTTCAGAACTGTACCTTATTTCCCTGTCTTCTTGAAACAGTTAAAACCCTCTCTTACCTGGAAAACTAATTATCTTGTTAAAATGATAAAATAAAAATGCTTAATTTATAAAAATATAAAAATAAAAAAGCCTAATTTGTTTTTGATAATATGAAATACTATGGTTCAAAACATAGACAAAAGGTCCATAGCAGCAGTGTCATTGGCAAACAGGGACATAGTACCTCGTCATCCAAATCAAGAAATAATTTAAGTCTTTAAGTGACAAAAAGATTTTTGGTTTCAGTTTCAACACTTAAATGGGGATTGTTCAACAACGTGTCTTTTTCCACTACTTCAATAAAAAGTTGCATTACAGGGGTATAATTTTTATATCGATTAATTTAATTAATTAATTAATTAATTTAATTAAGTTTTTATTATGGTGGAGCTAAGCTATTTAATGATATGCCGCTTGAAGATAGAAGACCCTTTTTATCTTCATCTTGATTGAAATTTGAAGGCTTTTAATTTTATATAGCTTTTAATCAGTTCTTATTATATCTTTTATTATATTCTACAGGACAAACATTGATAACAGTATTTATGTAAATATGTAAATAACTGAAGCTTTTATCCTGTATAAATATTCGTAAATAAATAAATAAAATTAGTGATAACTATTAATTTTTATAGCTTCTAATTTGTAGCTTAGTTTGTACATTTTACAGAAATTTTCGAATCTCTTACTGCTTGATTTCGATTATCATAGCAATTATGTTAATCTATTGAAAGGAGGAAATGATGCTCAAAAAGAGATATGTTACTTAACAAGGTAGTTAGGAAAAGGGTTAGGGACATTGACATCTCTCTCAGAGGGAGAGATAGTCCTAAGATGTTTTGGTCCTTTCGAGTACTTGTGAAAGTAAGTACTAAAGAGTAAAGCAATAAAACAGATATTCTAAAGGTCTATGCAGAAGAAAATGAACTCAGAAGAAAAGGCAAATAGACCTTTGCATTCTAGAATACCAGAATTTCCTGTGGTAAAAGAGCAGTCGACAAAAATAGCAATAGTAGTAGTAACAGTAGTAGTAATAGTAAGAGTAGTAGCAGTTGTTGTTGTAGGAGTAGTTGAAGTAGTGATAGTAGTAGTGGTAATAATGGGAGTAGTATTAATAGTAACAGTAGTAGTTAGAAAAGGAGAAGGAGGAGAAGCAGTTATAGTAACAGTAATAGCTGTTGTTGTAATATAGAGGTAGAAATAAAAGAAGAAAAAGAAGAAGAAGGGGAATAGAGGCCGAAAAAGAAATAGGATATGTTTTAGTTTGATCTATTGAAAATTAATCAATTTTTTTTATATTTCAGATACAGCCACATGAAGTCTATAATCTTGGAGCTCAAAGCCATGTTAAAGTAAAAATGATTATAAGATTTACATATATATTTTAAGTATTTTTTATTGTATATCTTGCGATGATCTTTAGCCGACCATTGGCTGGCATCACAGGTAGTAAACATTCTTGTTGAGAGCTTTGGTCGAATAAGTTCATCAGTCTATATTCATACGTTTTTACATTATTTTGAGACGTGGACAATGTCTGAGTTTATTGATGTAAACAATGCAACCTTAACTTAAAAGTCAACCCAAGGTCTAAAATTCCAATCTTGGAATAACTCTCGGGGTGTTTATTTAAGTAAATAAGTCATATTAAATATTAGATGAGGGAGATGATGCAGCATTTTGATTCAGAAACTATAAACATACTTAAATATTCGTTATTTCGTTATTCCTTTCTTTGATGATAAAACTCACGTTTCAGGAACAAGTCTCTTTTTTCTAGGTGTTTTCTTGGATCAATTTCGAAAACATTGTGCCTTGAAATCAATTTGCAGATTTCGTGGTGATTGCATGCTGCTTTTATGAGGGGAATCTGAGATAATAAACAAGCAAATCACTTTAAATTAGTCAAGAAATAGCCTTCGGCACGTTTTTAGACGCTACAAACTGTTAATAAAGGTATTATTTAATTGTTGTTGTTGTGCTTTTATTTTCGGCGAAAATGTCATTCCAAAAATTTGTCAACAGCAAAGCAGCATCAGTATTGTGACTAAATAGGATAAATATTATGCATACTAAAAAGGTTTTTAAAAGATGCCTTTATATTTGCACACCATTACATACTTAATTCACTCTGATAGATAATTACCAGGAAGCAACATTACTCTGAAACTCGATAACATAAAAGGGAGGCTACCAATTAAGAATGAACTTGCAGACGGAACCTGGTTGTGAATATAAAGAAAAGCTAGAGCTGACTTTTCCTCCTATTGTAGTAATTATATTTTTACACTTTATCTTGATTAATTAACTTCTCTCTGTTTTGATTTAAAATTGCTTGTGGCGCAGGGGCTCAAGTGATCAAGTGCATGAGACATCAATGTCTGTGTTTAACAGCTATTTATTGATGTATTTTCTTGTTGGCCTCCCCCTATTAGCACTTTCAAATGCATTGTTTAGAATTTAATGTTTGCTGGCTGCACAACACAATGTCATCGGCAAATAGCTTTGTCCATGGTGCTTCCTCCTGACTTCATCAATAAATCGATCCATAACTACTGGTTTCACATTCAATGTATCAATCCTCAAGGTTATCCACCTGGTTTTCTCCTCGCACTTTTCTCTCCTTTTCTTTCTTCCTCTTCTTTTCAATCTTTTGATGCCTCGTCTTCTTTTCATTCCTTCCCTGTCTCCTCTCCTTTTTACTCTTTTCCTTCGTTGTTCAGCAGGGGCACAATTTCCGGCGGTTGTTAGTAAGCCTGGCCTCGACTGATCCTTTATCATATGACGATTTATGAACCCTATATATTTTAGCTTGGGAGGTTTTTTCACAGCCGCATGCCCTTGCTGACGCCAAGTACAGTTTACGATGGTGTGCCTAGCCTTTGGTAATCCGATACTTACTCACAAGGCAGTGAGAGATTTTTAACCAATACCTTGGTGAGCAATTTGATGAGTGTCTGGACGTGTTCACACGCCGATGGACCCTGCATCTAACGGGGAGCTCATCCGCAACAGAAATTCAGGCTGTCACTCCATAGTCAGAGCCCCGTTGACTTCCTGTCTAGGGCACACCAAGTGGAGATGAGGTCGACTTGGCAGAGTGGGTCACAGACAACCTATTAATTTGGCCTTTCACCGGAAGATTAGTCTGCCCCAGTCAAAGCCATACGTTGGACTGAGCATTTCACGCCCCTTATGTCCCGTCATTTTCAGGGGGTTTGATAGAAAATAGTTAGTATCCGAGAATAACTTTTATAAAGTCGTCCCTCATACGCTTTTGTAAAGAGTCAGATGGTGTCGCTACATAGCAACATGTCCTAAATAGGAAATATTCTTTGATATTTCAAAATAGGGGAATAATGGAATAAATTGGTTTTCAATGTTTCGCTAGATTCATCGGAAATTATGATTTTCATTATTTTTAGGATACTAACATCAATCAAGTGTTATTCAATTCATTTCATTTTGTTTGTTGTTTGTTCCAGATTTCTTTTGATTTAGCAGAATACACTGCTAATGTCGATGCCATCGGTGTTCTTCGTTTGTTGGAAGCAATTCGTAGCAGTGGGCTATCTGACAAAATCAAATTTTATCAGGTATGTATAATAGTCAAATATAACGTGATATATTCAAATTGAATATTTATTTATTAAAAATCTTGAAGAATAAAATGGAATTACAATTGAAATATTGTGATTTTTATTGAAAACCTGCTAGGTGTGTATCTCCAGAGAGAATGATGTTCCAAGAAAAGAGCTGTAATATTTAGATATCTTTTTTCATTTTATGTTGAGCTGATGATTGTGAAAATAGGAAACTGACAGTGATAAAGATAAGTTTTGTTGATTCTTTGTCGTTCACCATATGATAGCTCTAGTATTCTTATATAATTGAGCACTGCCGATAGGTAATAATTACTTCGATACTGGTATATATACATATATATATATGTGTGTGTATGTGTGTATCTTATACATAAACTTATTACTGCCATTACAGTAAATGAAATGTCTGTTACGAAGAAAACTGATATGTAATAACATATATTTTTAAATATTGATTTTTCAAAGGTAGTTGAGAGTATTACTGAATTACAAAAAAAATCTAGGCTTGGAAAGATCAACCTGAAAGTCAAGAAATTAAATATATATGGACGTAACCAAAGGCAAATTTAGTGTAACAGTAACACAATAAGCAAGGACAATAGATATCAAAAATTATCTGTGTCGGATATGTAGGAGATGGCCAGGATATTAATTTATTATAATTCACTGATTTCTATCCATATTGAGTTCGGACGTCTTCCTCTCCTTCTTCAATAAATCCAACTTTGGTCTAACTTGTGCGTCTTGGGGATTGACTCCGACAACCTACAAATCCCATTTGATTTTTAGACCTAATTGTCTCTTTCGTATGCCTCTTTTCCTTTACCCCTGTATTTTCATATTAAAAACTCTCCTTTCACAACTTCAGCTTCTCGTCTTTCACATGTCCATAACATCTAAGGAGTACAATTTTACGTTTTTATCACATAGTCGTCACTCTTACACCTTCCTCAATTTTTGACATTCCTGGTCTTGTCCTTCAGCGTGTGATCACATGCCTATCTATTCATTTTTAACTTCGCTGTTTTTAGCCTCTCCTTTCACTTTTGACAGAGCCTTTTTGTCACAAAGAATATCAGTCAAATCTTGTTGATTTTCCCATCCTGCATGCACCCTTTTACAAATCTATATCCTCCATGAGCTTTTACTGTGTATCTAAAGTACTTAACCTCCTATATTTGTGGTAAACTCGTGCAACCAAATTTGACACTTGCCTTCACACCATTGGGACAAAGCTATTCCATCTTTGACTGTCTTTCTCTTGGTATCATGATCTTGTTTAAGTGTTCTGTAAGATAGCTTAGTCCCTTTGATCCTAAATCATCTTATTCCTCTATCGAGGTGTTATCTGGCCCTAACACCTTTCCATTCTTCATCTTCTTCAGAGCTCTCATCATCTCCTCCTCAATTATTCGTTGCAACTCATCTTTATTTGTTGAGTTATCCAGTTCTCTAGGAACTTTTGTGCTTTCCTCATTTATGGGTCTTTCAAACTACTGCTTCCAAATACTCTTGATTTCATTGGTTTTGTCTAATACACGTCCTGATTTAGCTTATTCCTTTGTTTTTCCATTCTTAACGCTGCTTTGTATCTTTCTGGTGTTTTTATATCCGCATTCAGGTCTTCATAGGCTACTTCCCGTGTACGTGCAACTGTTACTTTGCTTCCTTCTTCTTTCGCTTGTACTTTTCTTTATTCTCTTGGCTTCCACTTTGGTTTGATCTTTTCTTGGCTTTTCTTTTTGCTTTTAACGCCAGTTGTACATCCTCTAACAACCACCACGCCTCTTTACCTCCTCTTCTCTTACCTTATGTTGCTCCACACTTTCATACCTACCATCGCTAGTACCTCTTTCCGCCCCAGTGATAACTGCTTCAACACTTGCAACCACTGACTGATGTTGTGATGTCACATCCTCCCTTGAGAATGCTTTGCAGTCCGTTTCCTGTCTCCGCATCCAAAATGTAGCCAGTACCAGCTCGATTTGCGTTTCTGCATTTCCACTCTTAAACGTCACCAGGTGTTCTCCCTTCTGCTTAACGTAAATGTTCAGCACCATCAGACCTGGGTTGGGGGAAACATGACAGTGCCTCCTCCTCCCTTTTTTGGTACCAAATGCAAAGTCACCTTTCACATCCTCGCTTTCACTTGTTTTCCAACCCAGATGCCTCTGTCAGTCTCTCCTTATCCATAGTGTCTCCCTTATATAATCTTTCCCATTTTCTCATTTACTCGCTTCCAGAATAGTTCCTCTTCTTCGTCCGTGCACCCCACTTGTCATGCATAAATATTGATGGTCGCCATCATCCAATCCATTTCCATCCTCTTTCACATTAATTGGTCTGATTTTCCCTTTACATTTAGGACCATTTTCTTCATTTCCTCGTTCAAGATATCCCTAATCTTGTTTTCCCTGGTATTTCCTCACATATAGAGCAGTTTGGCTTTTCCTCCTAACTATTCTGTCCCTTTCACTTGTTCTCCTGCACACACCACATATTAACCTTACTTTTTTTCACAAAATCTACCAATTTCCTGTTCCAATTTTTACCAAGCTCTTCATCCTACCTTTTCTCTTCCTTCTTCTCTGGGCTAGTTTCTCTAACCGAACTTGCTTATGGTGCAGTAGGCGCAATCCTTCTGTCTTTAGTGTATGGCGATATCATCGCACGTCTCTTGTGACCCGTCTCTAACCATGTCTGGTTCTTTATTTGTGTCAGTTCCGACTGAGTTGAAGCAAAAATTTTATGCTGTCCATGGATGGGACTGGTATTTGGTCCAAGGACATCAATGACCGAGTGAAATTGAGTTTACAGACGAAAAATTAAAGTAAGGGTAAAATGATCAAAATGGTCAAAAGATACCCAAAGGTTCCCAATGCATTGAACAAGCCAGATAAATCAATTATTGTTTTCTTGAAAGCAGTTTAGACGGAAAATGTGGTAGCTATTAACTTGTAACTGCAAGGAGGATAAAGCCAGAAGGCAAATTCATAAACATTTCATATACCGACAAAACACTCTTTAAATCAAGGTCTGACAGGTTTGTTCGTAATCTCTTTCTTTATGTTTCAGACATGGACTGAAAAACTTAAGATTGAGTTTGGGAAGAAGTAACATAATTATCATTATATCAGTATTGTTATTATTGATTTTTTAGTATAGATGAAAACAAAGTTGACTTTAGTTTTCTTATTCTGTTGTCTTGGTCTTATCGAATGTGAGTAAATTAGCTATCGACCAAAATCAATGCGATCTTAAATGAGAAATTTAAGAAAGATTATGTATACCTATGGTATCCGCTTTAAAGAAAGACATCTCATAAGAATTGGATTTTTTTGACAATATAACCAATTAAGATAACTCGGGCACTTTAAAAAAACAGATATACTTCTCTTCTTTACCTGTTATTCTGTAAAGTAAGTCTGATATTCGTAACAATATTTGAGCTTTTTTTTTCAAATTTAACAAAACTCTCTTTTGTATTTGTGTTCAGCAGGACTATTTGAGTTCCTCCTCTTCCCTTTCCTTGCTTAACCCTTCCTCCCATTGTCTTCAGAAGTCTTCTCATATCCTGGAGTGTGTGCTGCCCATTTTTTATTTCTCTAATGTATTATTCTTCCAATATTTCCCTCTTCTTTGATTCTCTCTATTTTGCAAGTCGTAAAGCACAATTTCCAAATTTTTAATTAGCTGGTCATGCAATATGGTAATGCTAAAATTAATTTTAACAGCAACATTGCATTTACTTATAGACTGTTAAAAGTTAAGTAATAAACAAGTAAAGAAATGTGGTGAACTCGAATTAGTGAATGCACTAAAGAAAATCATGCAATTGGAGCACAAAGTAAACCAGCTGTACGTCAAAGCTTAGTTTACTTTTTGGAAACAAGATCCCATGTTATTGTTGCATAACACTGTCAATCTTGTGTTAACATTTTGTACTACGTCATTTTCACCTTTTTCAAAATCCTTCAGGCATCTACCAGTGAAATGTATGGGAAAGTTAGAGAAATTCCTCAAACAGAGTTGACACCCTTTCATCCAAGATCACCTTACGGTAAGAAAGGCAAGATTTGGGCTTATTTTTGGAATAAATTTTAAATAGTAATGCGAATTCTTTTGTATAATATGCTTCCATTAATGTGAGGTTATGACTCCATTTGGAATATTTCACTGAATACCAGGGAAAGAAATGAGAAAGCTTGGTTAGCATGGTAACATACAAAGGAATGACTTTTTACAGTATAAGATTAACGATATACAATATCATTATTTTAAGGATGATGCTCACAAATAAGCAAAAAGAAAAGCTAGTAGTGACTCAGAGAGAATATGGCAAGAGCATTATTAAATGTTATGAAAAACAACATGGGAAGGAAAGTAACTGGGTAATATCTGGTTGAGGTACTATCGTTGTACAGGTCATCGTAGAAGATTAAAGCTTGAGAATGAGGAAAAAGTGCACAGTGAGCACATGATAAGAATAAAGCTGGATAAAGGCTGGACATATCCATTTGTGATAGGGCTAATTTGAAAACAATGACACTCATTGTGAACTAGTGCCCATAAACAAACCACAATGGTAGCCTGTTTCATCTAAACAACCCAGATGAAAAAGGCTGCTGGATTATTAACCAGCCGTTAATCAAGGATCACTGCAAACGAAAGAAGAATATATTTGATGTAGTCTATGTTATGAATAGAAATTTCAAGGGTAGAGGTCTCAGAAACAACAATGCAATAAAGTCCAATATTACATGGCATAAATAACCTCTTAATAGAAACGGGTCTAAAACCTCAGTTAGTAGAGCAGACCAACTGAAAGGCAGTGGTTCTTTTACAGTTTGAATTTCACTCGCTTTTTTCAAGTTTTCATAGCTACTTTTCCCTATTTCAAGCTCGCTAGATTGAATAAACCTCATGAAGGTTCCATTGGAGAGTAAGGCTAAATTTTATTCCTTCCAAACTATTAAATGTTAAAATATGTACTCTCTTCATATTTCAGGTGTTGCCAAGCTTTATGCCTACTGGATCGTAACCAACTACAGGGAAGCTTACGGCATTTTTGCATGCAACGGAATTTTGTTTAACCATGAGAGTCCAAGACGTGGTATGTTTCTGATGTAAAAATTTACCAGACAAGACAAGCATAGGCTGCTCCTATTCTTCCATTTCTTAACAATTAGAAATTAAGATTATACTTTGTAAAACTCTATGGATTCTCATAGTGGAAAATAACAATTTCCATCATTTAAATTTAGCTAGGTTAGGATGAAATATAGAAATATAGAAATATTTTTTTAAAACTAGAATATCGTATTTTCTCTTTTTGTTGGAAAGTCAGATTTAAATGGGAAGATTTTAATTATCTGTCCAACATTGAGTGGCCAAATTAAGGTTGCCTATTTACAAAAAGTATTTTATGTATAACTTTGTTATAAGTTTAAGAAGCAAAACCATCAGAAAGTGGTGATATTTTTCATAAGATATAGAAAAAGCTCCAAAACAAAATTAAAAAGTAATAGAAAACATTGTAGCAAAGCTGGTGCGATATTGTCTGTTGAAACGACAACGTTTTGTTGTCTAGGCTGTGTGTATAATTTGTTAATTAGTTTCAAACAATTCCAATATTTTCTTTTGCTAAAAAGTAACAGATACATTTTAGGTGCCATCCCCCCAAACTTTGGACTACTCAGATTTGTTTTTTCAATTATCAACATCAAAGCATAAAAAGTTAAAAAATGCTTTTTCTGACGATTTCAAATTGAAACAAATTGTAAATTTTGCGCCGTTAGCAAACCCTGGCGGCACTTCGGATAGTCACTAAATTTCAGCAGCCCCAACTTTCTAAGCTTTTTTCTGCCACACATACAAAGACATAGGGATAACAAATAAATATCCGTCCAGAATACTTAATTCTATATTTATACTTTTGTAACACTCACACTTAAAGAATTTGATGAATGGATTTACATCGTCTTTGTGACTGACCACATAAATCACGTATTCTTAACAATAGGATTATTTCCAGCTAGACTGTTAAATTAGCGAATGTTACACTTACACTCCTGGACGAGTGCAAAGCAGTTGCAAAGTTAGCAATCTAACGCTGGCACCTGGCAGTAGAATGCATTGGAATCATAACTGCAAATACGAATTGCAACCCCAATTACTTTCTGGCTCAGCCATGAACTAAACTACCTGGGTACGAGCTACCATAATAAGCTTAGATTATCCTAAACGAATGCCTAAAGAAACCTTTCCTGAAGATTATCGATAGCCTTGAAGGAAACTGCTACTGAAGTGCAGCTCATTAAGCTCACAAAAACCTGATTTACAATGCTATATTTCATCTATCAAATGAAACTCTTAGTCTAAAGATTGTTAAAGAAAATGAAATTGAGTGAATGCAGTTTTTCACACTAGCTAGTTTTATCAATGGGCTATCTTTTGTTAGGTATGGGAAGTTACCATACTTAACAAAAGACGATCCGTGGTAGTTTAATATAAGACTCTAAACTGAAAATAGTTACATGATATTTGAATTTTATTGAACTGTCAGTAATATTGTAATTGGGCGTTCTAGCGGTTTTTATAATTTTGTTATTAAAAAAGGGCTATAGCTTCCCAATCACTATACTACTGTTATCATGCAATTGTAAAATGAACCATTTGGTGTTTTCACTTGTTTTGCATACATTTGTTTCATGACGTAATTCCAGTAGTTGTATACAATACATAATAATTTTGCGTATCCACATCATTACAAAGCAGTTTCACATGATTCAATGTATTTATACCACTAAAAAATAATCATTATAACAATCATAACATGAAATTCACCTTATATTAATCATCATATTAATCATCATGCTTTTCATCTAACAGTAATCATCTAATAGTTAAATCAGCTAGTTGTTAATCATTTTATGTCTGTAAACGTAACTATCTTTTCCGTTTTCATGAATAAACCGTCTGTCGTCAAAACAAGTGATACTTTATTAATTTCATAGCTTCCAAGTTCATAGTTTTGACTTCTTATGGTTTTCATAGTATGATGCATTTGTTTGATGCATTTATTTATCAAAAAAATGTGCAAAACAAGGAAAAACACAAAATGATTTTTATTACATTAAATAATTGCATGATAACAGTAGTTACATCAATTACATAACGATTATATAACCAACATAAACAAAAGATGTTGATTTATAAGTGAGTTGGGAACAAACTCTTCCCTTATATGAAACATCTGATTGTGGTATATTGGGTCAAACAAATAGGAAGTTGAACGATTTCTATGAATAATAGATTTCGTTTCAATTATAATATTTCAATAGCAGTAATGATAGATCTATCCAACAACTTTAAATTTCCTGGGAAGAAAAATTATCATATACCTTACATAAAAACTAGCTAATAGATTTTTATGCAAGTAAGCATGAATCCTGAAGTCCTTCTGTCTATTTTCCTATTTTTTTGCACGGAAATTAATTCTGTTTCTAAGCAGCTTTCCTTTCTAAGACAGTGAACCAATTGATTTTGTCATCTAAGAGAAAATTGAGGTTACAATGCTTCAATACGTACAATTTCAATAATAGTAGATTAATACTTTTAAGACTTGTTATTATTTATAAGATTATGAAATAAGTAATCAAAATTCTTGTCATAATTGGTTTCTATTGCATTTTTTAATGCTACACTTAGTATGGTTACTAGACTAATCTAAAAGCAGAAAGCTAAAAACAATTATAGAATATAAATATATTTATTTAGAACTATCAGTACTTTCTAATATTTTTTAACTGATTTTACTGCAGGTCTGAACTTTGTCACAAGAAAAATTACAATTGGGGTTGCAAAGATATATCATGGATTCCAAGAGGAGGTTTGCTCTACATTACAAATTTGTCCAATTACACTTACTGGTCTTTATTGTTAGCCAGAGCTCTAATTACCTCTAGTGTCACTACAATTTTGAAATGACCTTTTGAGACTGCAGAAATTTTTCCTGGAATTTTCTTTGCTTTTTTTAAGACCATTAGTCGGATTAATATTCTAATGCTTAAGAACCTACATGCCATAAAGCCACGTAATTTATGGAATTGCAAAAGAAAGGCAAAAATATAGTTAAGCCAGGCGAAAAAATTCAAGTCATAAGATAAAGAAAGACACTTTATAATATAACCGTCTGAGGGAAAAAACCCCTATATTTATAGAAAAAATGTATCACAAAGCGTTGTAACAACTGCGTAAAGATGAATACGTTAAAAGAAGCGACTCATACTAAACCTAACACACTGAACACGCACCAGCAAGGAAAGCTCAATAGAACATTTCCTCCTATGATAAGACTTATAGAAAAGACAAAGAAAACCCATATTTCACCCATGAGACAAAGTTTGAAGAATAGAAGCAGATTTTGGGTCTATTAGTTACAAATAATAAGAAAAAAAAAGTTACAAGAGTGTGTTTGAACTCGATCAAAACATCAAGAAGAGATGACGGAGTACCTATCTAGATGTAGCAACAGTGCTCCATGTATAGTTGAATGGAAGATTTAAAGAGATTGCCTCAGGTGAAAGGTATTCTCTAGCGCGATACAAAGAAAAAAACATTGTATAAGCAAACTTTCCGACAGATTAAATATGATAACGCCAAGAAAGATCTAGAAAAAATGACAAACCAAACTTTCAAGGCAACAATCGGAATTTTATCCGGACGAGTAGAATTAGACTGATTTAGCTCAAAAATACTATTTGTAATTAATCTTGGATTTATGATGACAGAGTCCAATAAAACATAATTAGTTGCAAAGGGGACTCTGGGAAAAGAAACAACAGTGTCGTTTAAAAAAGAATTCGGGAAAAATAATGTACTAAAAACAGATTTTTTCCCTAGAGGATACATAAAATCGAAAACCTCAAAAAGGGAGAAATGATCGAATACCAGAAGGTAAAACTATTGTAAATCTTCAAGAATCCTCGACGTCCAGGCTTTTGGGAAGAAACAGATTCGAATTCTTGCTTAGCATTACAAGATTTAACACAGAAAATAATTAGAAGAATTTCCTTTCCTTGTTTAAAAACCGGAGATTTAACAGTTTTATCACCCTGCAAATAAGTATGGAAATGATTGCAATGAGTAACGATAGAAGAACAATAAGGATATAAGCATTGAACCAAAGAGGAAAATGAGGTTTGCCTTTTTGCCTACGCTTAGGTGCAAATGTTTTAATACAATTTTGAACAAATTCTATGAATTTAGTTGCTGCATAAGAAGCCACTGGCTTAACACTGAAGCCTGAAAAATCTCATTAAAATCTATCCTAGTCAACCTAACCAAATTTTAATCTTACGATGATGTGGCTGGTCGATAAAACTAGTATATGTTTCCTCAAATGGTGTAGTAACAACATGTCAGCAGTTCTGAAAGGAGGTAGATATGAAATTGTACAATGCTTAGGTACAATAGTCAAAAAGGGATGAAAAAGAGAAGAATTTTCTAAGCTTGAATCAGGGAATCTTGCAGGAAAAGCAGTAAGCTATATAAGGTCCTATTTTCTTTTCACTTTACTACAGGATGCACTGTACTGCGATACTTGCTTCCAAAAACTCTGCATTGGAGTAACTTGTGCCCAGATTATAGTCTCAAACATTATGACCCATTGTTTGTTCAGGTTTTCTACAAGGGCCGGTCTGGCTGGCTTTCAACTTCCAGTGATGCAGATTGTTATATGCCCTTCCCACTCTGGCTTTCATTCGGTTTCCAGGAAAAGAGTGGGCAACACTCTTTCCTGCTGGAGAATTTACCACCTGGAAGGGTCTCCGATGAACGTGGGGAGATTTGTGTGTCACACTCAAACTTCAGGTTGTTCAACCTCACCTTTTCAATCGGTTTTGTGGTGCGTTTAGTGCTTGTTGCAAAGGTCTTGCGGGAACTCAGTCTCTGTATCACGTCTTGATGCCTATACATTGGATTTCGGTTGTCATTCATCAGTCATTGTCAGTAACTTTTCTTGGATCATTGTTGTAGTGATGATCGAAATATTGGGGAAAAGATAAAATGCTGTGCCTAGCACTGAACAATTAGTGTTGTTTACTTTTTTAATTAATAGTTAAACATATATATAGGTATATTTATAGATATATATTTTTTCCGCTGAAATACAAAATGTAGGGCCTGAATTTAGCATTTCCTATTTATGATGAAAATAGACAACTTATAGATTTCGGAACTGAAAGACCAAAATTGTCTTTAGGAAGACTGTCTGCCTGTTTTATTGAGAATATAACATTCTCTTTAGATTGTTTGCTGTTTAAAAGGGCGCGAAAGAGAATCTTTACTTAAATAGATTTATTTTCCTTTGTGATAGTTAGTCCTTGGTAATCTGGATGCAAAGAGAGACTGGGGTCATGCGAAGGATTACGTAGAGGTAAGAAGTGTGCCTTTTTTGTTATGGTAATCATTAGGATCTTCCATTTTGCCTTATACTTATTACAGTTTCGATCATTTATTATCTCCTCCTTAGGTACCATGTCTTTCCAGAACATCAGCGGTCATGCTTCTCCACAGAGACCTGTCCTTTGCTATCCTCAACATTTCTATTTCACTCTTCCCGGTCTACGTTTATACGCTTTTCGTGAATGTTATCCGTCTACGTCCTCTGCTTCTTCTTCCACATACCCTGTCTGTAAGAGCCAAGTCTTCCAGTCCTTCCTTTCTGATCACATGTCCTAGGAAGGACAGCTGCCTTCCCCTGATGATTGTTAGAATCTTCATGCTGTAACCTGCTCGTCTCAAAACTTTGTCGTTGGTTACGTCGTCAGTCCAAGAAACTCTCAACATTCTTCGCAAAACCACATCTCAGCAGCATTTTTCCGACTTTTTATTTCTTGGTTTGCTGTCCAGCTTTCACATCCATGCGTCAAAAAGGAAAAATGTACCAGTTGAGTACTTTCAACTTTGTGTCCATTGAAATATTTCTACTCTTCAGAATACCAGACATACATTCAAAAGCCTCCTTTACAATCGCTATTCTTCTTTTTAGTTCAACGCCGATTCTACCATCCAAGCTTAACATACTTCCAAGGTAGTTGAATCTGTTAACCTGCTGTATCTGATCACCGTCAACTTTCAAATCACACTTAACCTGCTCTTTCTTTTTGCTGACTGCAATGCAAAATGTTTTCCCCCGGTTGATACTCAGTACCTTCCTGGCCCTTTCTTCACATACAATACTAACGATTTCTTGAAGCTTTTCAGCTGAGTCTGACATAATACATATTGTTCATATTGTGTACTCCTACAACAAAACCTCTCTTCTTATCAATGCTTCTTATGATATGCTCACCCTATAAATTGAATAAGTCTGGTGATAGAACACAACCTTGTCGTACTCTTCTTTTAATGCTTATATATTTTCCAATCTCATTCTGAACTCTTACCCCTGCCGTTTGTTTCCAGTTCAAATTCTTCAATACTCTCACAACTTTCCCATCAATATCTAACGATTGGAGCATGTCTAGTATTGTCTCGTGTTTCACTTTATCAAAAGCTTTGCTGCAGTCCATGAAACAGAGATAGGGTCATGTTGCATCTCAATTTTGACAAAACCAAATTGTTGTTTATTGATTTTGGGACGTATTGCCCTCCGTGTTCTTGTTATCAACACACGCATCAGGATTTTGGTGCTGTGGCTAATGACGCTAATTGTGCGTTGGAATTCACATTCTGTTGCTCCCAGTTTCTTGGATAGGGCGATGAAAATTGATTTTGTTAGATCTGGTGGAATCTCCCCGCTGTCGTAAATGTCGTTGACCAGCTCAGTTATTTTGTTATTTTGTTTATTATGTTTTTTAAAAGATAATATGCACTCATCAATTTTCTGTTAATTCTATTTTGAACTACATGAATAAAGAGTTTCTGTAGCTTGTTGCTAACGCTTCACATAACGTTCCCACTACATTTTGCTGTTATCTATTGCAAATATTTTTGTACCTGCTTTTATCCCTATCCGTTAAAGTTCATTTTAACTAAGTTTGTAAGCAAAGAGAGTTCCTAATTCAATATGACAACCATATTTCTTGTTCGTTCTTATGTCTAAATTCACTTTTAGTAAATAAGTAAAATGAAAGAGGGAATTAGTAAAGATAATAATGCTTTATTTGTAAACTGATGATATTTACAATTTAGAAGAAGTCCAGAAGAGACTTGCTGCATTAACATTTTTCCAAAATAAGTGAACTACCCTGCTCTGGAATCATATAATGCAATCATTTAGTACTATCATCAAGTGAGCTCTGTTTCTTGCTTGTTTTGAGCAGGGTAATTTTTAGAAAGAGTCTAAAATTTGAATAAGTTTTACTGCAGATGTATTTATATTTTTTCGCTATTGTTGATAATTCATTTGACGTTTTGAAAATTGAAGAAGATGACTGCAGTTACTATTGTGAATTACAACCTCCCATGTTTACCTGAATAGTGCTACAGAAAATTAGGTCTTAAAACACCCTAGCTTGGGAAATTCTATTAATACCCCGATATTTATCATAATATTACAGTTCTTGAAAGCGTCACCTGTGCCATTTTTCTTTTATCTTACATTTTCTTGCGGTTACTTGTTACTTGTTCCTTGTCCCTTGTGTCCTGTGTTTTGTAGCTTTATCTCTCTATTTCCCTCTTGCCCCTTCCCTCTCGCCTCTTACCCCTTTTCATTTGCCGCTTGCTGCTCGTGTCCTGTGTCTTTCCTTTTGTGTTTTGTGCTGTATTCTGTATCGTTCAAGATCATATATCATCGAGTGAAAATCTTTACAAAAGAAAATAAATTAATCGTGATAGATATCACCAGTCCAGAAAAATAGGAAATGATCTATCTTACTGAATTTCCTTTTCCTCTTGAAAGGAATAACAGAAGTCAAAGAGAAATAGGCTAGGGACTTTACTATGTACAATATCCTTTCAGCCTTTCAGTCAGTCAATGAACAGAATCCGTGCTAACATATCCAGGTGCCAGTTCAGGTCATGTGTATATGTATATATATGTATATATGTGTATAGTATTGATCCATGATTATATCAATATTATTTTTTTTGTTCCAGGCAATGTGGCTTATGTTACAACAAGACAGTCCCAATGATTTTGTAATTGCAACAGGGGAGGTTTATAGTGTGAGAGACTTCGCAGAAATGGCTTTTAATTACATTGGTGTAGCGATCAGGTAACATTAGGTATCATTACGTTGTTTGATAACTGGTTTTACGAAACCGCAAAGCGCAAATACTCTACCAACATTGTGATTGTATTACTGGCTCACCCACAGTAGGTCTGCTTCATCCAGCTCGACTCAGTAAAAATGGCAATGAAAAAGATGAACATTTTAGACCCTTTGAAAACATATATTAATACTGGAGTGACTTCTCTTCAAAGACAGATAAAAGTTGTAAAGAGGCTTTTTTAGAGAAGCGTACTTATTTCCTTAAAAAGGTTAAGAAAGGAAATATAGTTTTATAATATACGCCTGGCGCGAGAGGGTATTAAAAAAACCCAACGCCAGTTGTTATTTTAATATTCTGGTTTTAATTTTTACACTACCGTTATATATTCTAGAGAAGTACTAGTTAAAATACCCTTCGCATACTCATTCGGGTTCTTGGCTCATCTTCAAATGGTTTTTGTCCATTCAACTATCGTGACCTTTAAACAGTAGTTATATTTTGTGATTGTAAAACTGGTTTCTTAGAGAACAATAGTGAGCACATGGCCATCTTTCATCTACAGGTTAACTTACTTTTAAAATCTCGGATATGCAAGGCGTCGAAACAAGTAATTTTGAACGGTAATGGTATTCAAATAATTGAGTATTAGCTCACTCACTCACTCACTTACTCACTCACTTACTCACTCACTTACTCACTCACTCAGCGAAGAGTTAGCTGATCGATATCTAACTGCCAATGTCCCTTTAGTTATTGTATTGCTAACCATAAGTATATGTATGCATATATATAAATATATCGAGAGTTATGTCTCAGAAGCTCTGTGCTGCACTGATGAGCCCACAAAGGACGAAACGGTACTGTCTGCAGATTGAGTAGACATATACTGAGGATAGATTAGTACCCTAAAATGTGCTCAATGAAGTTGAATCGAAAGCTAGATAGAAATTAATAAAACAGAACAAGACGTGACTGTTATTTGAGGACTGAGTTTCGTGTTCTTACACTCATTAGATAAATACAATCGAATAACACTGCAAAAATAGTACAAATATCTGTCAAATTGACAAATTTACCAGAGGAATATTGCATTGTAGAATAGAAAGAAGCAGATAGGTGATTAGAGTTATCATCAGTATATAGAATTGTAGCTTGCAAGTAAGAATTTGTTTTTGATTCGACACTTAATTGTTAATTCGATGCAATTTATTATCATCGTACGTTTGGAAATGGTCGATTATTCAATAAGTGAGAAGGTGTACAAATATTTCACTCAAATGCCCCCTTTATTTGCAAGAAATAAATCCCCTTCTACCCAACGAACAATAAACTCGTAAACGGACACATTGAATCAATAGCGAAGTGTCGACATATGAAGTAATTCTTACTTGCAAACTATTATTAGTGTAAAAACTAACATCTGCAATAAAATTTTTAAGACTCAGAAAAGGAACTTACCTTAAGCAAACAAACCGTACAAAACATTCAACAAAGACTATAAAAAGCATCTATAGCTACACAAGAAGCACAACATTAGTCATGGCATCTCCCACTGCTACCTTCTGAGACCCGAAGCCAGCAAGTACAAATGTAACTGTTTAATAAAAACGACTTTTCTCAGACAAAATATGCCCTGCACCTCAAGCAATATTTCTTGCTGATGTCACATAGAACGTAGACGTGACACAAATACTCTGTCAAGTGGAGACAGCATTGAGAGACCGTCACAAACAAAAGAAATTGTTGAACAAAAAAATGGTACCTGAAGGGTTTAAATATATTTGGCCGTTTAAGGTAAAAGAAATTCTGTCGACGATAATGTGGATGTATATCACGAAGGTTGATAGCTAGCCTTCTTTAAATTACTGCAATTTATGCTTCTGGGGGAAATATTCTTATTTTGGATGCTTTTGGGTATGGAAAGCGTAAGCATGCACCATCATCATTATAAACTGTTATTAGAAATAACCCAGAGTAATTTATATATTTGTACATTCAGTATATTTGCACATAACAAAATTACCTTTGGTTGTATAATAATGGATCTAAACGATTTACCTCTTGCAACTAAAAATATTTTACCACATTCCTGTTGCGATTCCAAGAGACCAAAACTAGTAATATAAGTGGCGGAAGAAGCTTTGAAGGTCCATGTATTCTTGTTGATCTAGGCAAAGACTCCAAAAGAATGAACGAGTCTTCGACTTTTCTGATGTCATGAATAGGCAGATAAAAAAACAAAAAGGCTGGTACTTTATAGGTATCTCCTAAAGGTGCAACAGGCTGTCAAAAGAGTATTTCTCACATGGCAGTATTTTTTTGAAAAGTAATTAACTATATTTTACCATGTCGACAATTGATTTACCAATACTACTGATTGTAAAAAGAGACTGATTGATCATGTAATAATTGCCAAGAATATTGATAAATTTATATTAACATTCAGTAAAAATGCTGTCCAAGAAATTAAAAGTTGTCAACCTTAATGGTTTAAAGAAAGTCACATAAATAACATAATGGGCTGCAGAAGATGTCATTCACTTTATTCTTTGCAACTAAAATTCTCTATTTATTACTATTATTATTATTATTATTATTATTATTATTATTATTATTTGGTTTCATTTGTTGTATATTTTCTCTAATATTCCTTGCCTTTTACTGATGCTTTACTCAGTTTTTTAAAATAAGAAATTAACTTTAACTACCAGTAGTGAGTTTTTAATAAATGTATGTTATTTACTAGTTAATATTTCTTAGTTTAAAAAGCCTTTTTCACTTCATTTATGGAAATTTAATATTTTATTGGTTTATGTGAAAATTTTACCTGTTGATGACTCTTCGAGTATCGATAGACTAATTCTCAAATATTATACGTTAATTTGGAAGTATGTTATCGAAAGAACAGACAAGGTGTTTACTACGTGATTTTAATTAGAAGAACTTTTTCATTAAAGCTCAATTAATTATATGAACTACTCATTCAATGTGAAACTTTGAATAGCGTTCAAAAAAGTTTAGTCACACAAAACGAAGTATTTTAGACCTAAGGCCACATTTTCTTTTCTCAAGATAAACTTACGTTTTTGTGACCATATGTAATGATGAAATATTTTGGTTTTAAGCTCTTTTGAAAAGGTTAAGTGGAGGGGAACAAGTTCTTGTTAGTGGTAAGAATTATTTGGAGAATTCCTTTCACATCCGGGAACTTCTAAACCATTTCCAGAAATAACACTGCAAGACTTTGAAACTTTTTGTTACCTAAAAGATGTGTTTTTTTCTTCCTCCATTTCTCAAGGTGGGAAGGAAAAGGAACGAATGAGATTGGAATAGATGAAAAAAGCGGGAAGGTTCGAGTTCGTGTTCATGAGAAGTATTACAGACCGTCAGAAGTAGTAAGTAAATATTATCGAATTTAAAGAATTTTATGACTCAGATTCATACTTAGCTTCACATAACTCTTTAACAAGTATACCCAAGCTAAAGCTCATAAGAAAGAAAAGCTAAATCAATAAACACCTCAATAAATCAACTTTCTATTCTTCATAAGTATTTTTTATCAAATTGCATACGATTGTTTTAGAGGAGGTGCAATGCAAAAAATATTTCAAAAAAAATTTAAAAATATTTCAAAACATGTTTCATTGGAAATTACACACATCGAATTCACATACAACCAACTGTTCATGGCTTGTTGACTTTTCAATCTTTGCCTATAAAATCTCGTATTAAAACGTACTCTGATGGAAACCTCTGTTCGCAAAATGGGGCAACAAATAGTAGAAAAGAAACAATGGCAATGGTAAAGTAATACACAAAGGACCCCAACTCTCTCTTTTGTTTACATTCCAGCAATATATTATTACGCTTGGTGAAAGTATCATTGGATGTTGGATACATCTCTTGTTATATCGTGTTCCAACACGGCTCCAAATATTATCATTCTTAGCTGCAAAGTGCTGAATTGTAGTATCATTGCTTTACAGCACATTTATCACTGACATTCCCAGCCTGAATATTTCTTAGCCAATGTCTGATTCTTCTTTTCTATGGCTTTTGTCAAAAGTAATGTGGTGCGGTGGTGGGTTTTTTTTTTGGGGGGGGGAGGGGAAAATGTAAATGTAAAGCAGATCTTTGGTTAAAATACACAGCAGTGTTTCGGTGAACGGCGGTGCATGTTTTAAGCAGAACAACACTCCTTTTTTAACATACATCCAACGGACAGCAAACAGTGGTGGTATGAATACGACGGTCGTCTGGAAAGCTTCGTTATTCCCTGGAGTTCATTTTTCTTTCGACCAGAGTACTATTTCAAATGTATAAACTTCCCAATACGACGGTGTATTCTGTCCAGCTAACACGCAGTCTTTTGCGAATTCCTAGTAGAATAATCCATACTGGTTTGTGTTAATTATATTTTTAGACCCATAATGGCTTGGGATAGTACTGTTAGTAAGGTGGTTTCAATGGTAACGCTGTTAAATTAACCTTTGACAAATCTAGCGACAATATAAGCCGAGTATTTTAGCTATGAAGTTGATCCCTACTTGCTTGGAAATTACCTTATTTTATTTCAAATTCCCAAGGAAAAATGTCTTTTAAACTACATTCTTTTCATGCGTCACAATCAACCTACACGGTCAAAGTTCTATCACGGCCCCAGAGGACAAATGTTAAGAAATGATAAATCAAGGCGTATTTGGTAATTGTGGCTTGACCACATTTAAAAACACAGTTTTGCGGGTTTGTATAAAAATGTGAAAGCAACAAAAGAACAATATTAACTTCAAAAATTCAATCTACTTGGAAGAGTAGCAGTGATACGTTCAAATATTATCAACATCAAAATAAAAGCATATTTGGTCTTTCATTGATGATACCCCTAGTATAAAGTGGGTCAGATTTTGTTTTTTACTGATTCTATCTATGAAAGACATTAAAGACAGCATCAGATCAAGAGAAAGGAAAACAGAAAGCACAAAAGACACCATATAGATCAAGACATAGAGGTTGCCCTTGGGAAGATGCTTCCTTTTGGGTTGATCAAGAGCCAGTCCTCAAGCATTTCAAGACCTTCTCTCCTGCATGGTTGCGTCCTGTAACTAAAGACCAGACCAAGGAGAGACGAGAGCTCTACACTGTATCTTAGCCAAAATGCCGAGAAGCGATGGAACTAAAAGCAAATTAACCTCATCTTGAGGCACCCAAAAAGGCTTTGGGAAAATAAAAAACAACATCATTTTGATGGAAGTCCTTGCAAACCAACGTACACTGTGTTCATACTCCAGTACTGTATTGTGATAGTAAAGAACTATACCTGGTAGCGGAGCTTTAAAGTTAGAAAAATTAAGGAAGAAGAAAGACTGTAATGGATCCAGGTGCCTGGTTCTTTTGGTCATTGGTGACAATATATTTCACATAAATGTCTGTTAACTTTATAGCATTTACTTCTAAAATCTTCACAATATCAACCGAAATTCAAGCATAACAGACAACTTTCTTTCTGATCCCTTTAAGACTACCAAGTGCGGTTTAGTTAAGGCTTTTGAAATGACAATTGTCTTTGTTTTTGTCCACATGTAGGGAATATTATGAATATTCTTTATAGTTCTCCATCCTCAACGCCTTTGACTGTTGGGCAATTTTCATGAATAGTTTCAGGATTAATTTTCTCTTTCCTGTCGATTTAGAAAAAGTCTAAAAAACGATTTAGTGAAATTGAACATTCAAGTACATGGATTTAATTAAATTCCCTTGATTTGAAATGCGGTAGCTGCAATGATGATGAGAATAAGATCGAAGAAGTATATTATAATTTAACTATGAAAGGAAAGGCATTGGCATTTTCAGTAATGACATGGATGCAATCTAATGTGTTAACGTTACATTACATTAGTAAGCTGACATCAAAGCTACTATATATCGTGTTTTCAAAGAAATTTGGTAAAACAAAGTTATGCAAAAATTCCCAAATGATTGGGAACATTAAAATTTACCTTCATTACTTAAAACTGATTCAGAATTTTTATTATAGATTGAGAATTGTTTATCTTTCTAAAGTTTTCTTGTATTTTACAACTTGTAGGACTTTTTACAAGGCTGTAGTGACAAAGCCAAAAAAGAATTAAAATGGAAACCCAAAATCGACATAAAGGTAGGTGTTATGCTATAGCAATGTAAAAATAAATTCATGTACAAAGTACCTGGTAATATTTTTCTCTTTTTGTATATAATTTTAATACACTACTAATTTAAAAGAGAATCATGCTGCCAGTAAAAAGGATATCTAAGAGAGAAAAAAATACAAACAGAAATTTTCATCACTTAGAAAAAATAATGACAACAAAAACAAAAGAATAAACCAACATGATATGCAAAATATTAATCTCAATTTGGACTTAAGGAACACTATAGAATTGCAAAGAAAAAAAATGACTGGCGTTTTAAATCTAACTTTTGATATGTAAATCAAATATGAGTGATGGCTTAATGAAGTTCTCTGCAGACTTGATATTGCAATAGTAGTCCTAATGTCTTATAGTAACAGTAGTCCTAATGTCTTATAGTAACATACAGTATTAGCAGTTATATTTAGGAGTTGGAAATTATAATGTGCATGTTGGGACAGTATGAAGTTTACTACAACTACTACTACTACTACTACTACTACTACTACTTTTAGTACTTCAACCGCTTCAACTACTACTATTTCTACTGCTACTCCTTCTACTACTGTTACTTCTGCTACTACTGTTGCTACTACTACTATTGCTACTACTTCTATTACTACTGTTACTACTATTACTACTGTTACTAATATTCTTACTGTTACTACTATTACTACTACACCTATTACTACTGCATCTATCATTACTGCAACTATTAATACTACTACCACTATTACTACGGTTACTACTATTGCTATTAGTACTACAACTACTACTACTACTACTGCTACTACTATTATTATTTCTACTTTTACTACTACTACCTTTACTATTTTCACTTTTTTTTATTATTTCAACAGGAACTAGTAAAGGATATGATGGAATTCGACCTGTCATTGGTGAAAAGAAATCCAGAGGCTTGAAGATGTTTTGTTGTATGAAAAATTAGTTGATAGAAAGAAAGTCATTGAGTGTTTTCAAATCTGTAATTTCATACGTGGTTGTAAGTAAATTGATTTGTGTATATTAATGGAAACAATTTTGAACTTACAAGGGTTAGCAATTCTAGAATCTTTAATACATTTTTGCGGTTTTCAATTTGGATGTTTAGTTTTTTAAGGTGACAAGTAAAGGATCTTGGTCTCCCTCAAGATTCCTGACTTTACCTTGTTTGAAGCTTATGTTCTGTATTCCATATATGAGACGCCGAGTTTATGTTCTGTATTCCATATATTAGACGCCGAGTTTATGTTCTGTATTCCACATATTAGACCCCGAGTTTATGTTCTGTATTCCATATATTAGACGCCGAGTTTATGTTCTGTATTCCATATATTAGACGCCGACTTTGTGTTCTGTATTCCATATATTAGACGCCGAGTTTATGTTCTGTATTCCATATATTAGACGCCGACTTTGTGTTCTGTATTCCATATTATAAGACGCCGAGAGGCTTTTTCAGGCATTGGGTTTTCAATGCCTTCAGTTGCCTTCAATTGTTAGTCATAATGTGACATTAAATTTCTTTGCTTTACACTTTATTTCAGTAATATCATCAATTCGCTGTTAATCCCTTTTAATCATATTGTGTTCTTTTCATTAAAGCAAACAAAACAAATTTTGAAATACCATCAATGTATGGCACAAGGATTACACCAAAAACTATCAATAACAGAAAAAAAATTTTTTATTAGTATTCACACTGACTGGAGACAGTTTTGCTTTGTAAAGAGAGATGATGATATTCAGGTGACTTTGTTAATATCTTGGAGATTTAAGAGAAAGAATTAAAGCTAGTCAAGATTCATTTTTTTTCAAATACTTTTCTAATCCCACAAGGCCGTAGTTGGTTTTTGGTCCAATTTATAGGGAGTGGTCAAAAAATATTATTGTGCGCGGCAAATCAGAATTTCAATCCTATTTTGTTCTCCTTAACCAACCTTGTGTTGGTTTAGATTAGAGAACTGAATAACATTATGGAACTAATTAAAATTCGTTAAGAATTGATTCAACTTTTCATTATGTTTTTATTCACCAATTTCATTTCCTTCCTTTAAGTCCTGTTTTCATAGCCTACACAAGATTTTATCCTTGTGTAGTATAAGTTTTATCTTCATGCTAACTAGATAATTTAACTCTTTATGATACTAGGGTTTTTTTGTCTAATAAAACTTTAGTTCATTGGCTGATCTCAGTATGTGGTAAAATTATTTTTGCTGAAGATAGAGCATGGTTCTTTAGGTCTGAAAACGTCATTTTGAAAGTGGCTGCAGCTGAACAGATTTCAAGCCAGGGGCCTAAATGTTGTAAAGCTTCCCCTCCAAAGCTCTTACCAGGTGAGAGTGAATTAACCCCATGGAATATTATGTTTCTCAATTGGATATTTATGACTTTGATCTGATTTCTACACAGTAAAAAATAAACCGAGTTTTTATTTCTTCTGTGAGGGTAGTAAAATTAACAAAAACACTTGAAAAATGAGATTTACCGCGATGAATAAGCAAAAAAAATTCTTTACAATGTTTAATGGACCCTTTTTGTACAAACATGTGCCGTCAGCATGCACTGAGAATATTAGTATTATCACATTTAACTATATCAAACTAAATAACACAAGCAATTTTTTATCAGTTTTGTATTGCTATTGTAATTCAAGTCTTTTCAACTTGATTATACCAGCACTTTTGTGGCTTTAAATATTTTTAATACATTTAAAATTTCCTATGCTGTTGGTAGATTTTCTTTACTTCACCTTCAACATCCTTCAAGTTTGGGTGCTTCTTAGCCCCAGCAGCTAATTCCGGTGGAATTTCAAGCTTTGGTACTTCTGCAGCAAAATGCTTTATGAAGTGATCTTTATGTATGTTATTCAGTATGGATAGTTTAGATATTTTCTTGACGTTGGTGTATTTCCTTGCCCTAGTAAATTCTTTTTCGATTTCTCTAAAGCTTGACAACTTCAGAGAGCTTTAGTTTTGTGTAACTTATAATGGATGTGTAACCACAGGTTGTCCTGTTGAGGCCTCATTGTGCCTTGCAGTGTCCATGTGCCAGTATGTGAATACCACCTTCCATAATCATTCTATTGTCGTCATTAGCAGAAAAATGCAAAAAATTCCGGATTCATCAAATCAAAAAATTACAAAAACCCATTCACAACAAGGTCACCCAGAACAATAGTCAAAATCCATCTGCCATCTACAACAATGGTCAAAATTTTTCAAACAAACAAGTAACCCCAATTCAGATAACTTATTTGAGTAAGGTCTTTCTAAACAAAAACAAGAATAACAGACGTATCCAGTCAGCTCACTGTTTCTGTTTACTCTGCAAATTTTCCAAGCCATGGAAATTTATGAAAAAGCTCACTAATCTCATTGATAATTGCCTGCATTCATTTTTATCATACTAGTTGTCATAATCTATTGCATCAGCATGTCTTTGTAATGCGCGAAGCAAGGTATAATAATTTTTTTTGATAATTTCCATGTAGTCATCCTTTTTTATTATACTTAAACAAAATTATTTTCTTTAAACCACTTTCAAAAAGTGTATCTATTACTAATCAATCCAATGCCAATTCAGTTTATCCCACACTTGTTTCATAATTCTGTCGTGTTCAATTTTGATACGATTTGTCTAAAATGATTTTATGTCAGTGTTCATAGTTCCTTGATGCTGCAACAATTTCTGAAGTTTCTAATAAACATTTAGACTCTTTTTATGACAAACAAGCTTTTATAATCAGAAGCATTTATAGACCCATCTGAGACCATTTTATCCATATCACAATATTTTTCTCAAAACTCCGAAACTTCTTTGAACATTCTACTATATTGCATTTTATTGAAATTGAGATGAAAATCAATCACTGGATATCTAACATCATTTAATTCCACATATGCATTTGTTTTATTGACATGGTCAAAAATACTGCAGTTAGTCCCCTGGTTATTCCTTCTGTTTGTTTGAAATGCTAGAATAAGCCACTTTGGATGGTCTGGAGAACTCTTGTTACTCAGTTTTAATGTAAAGTGGGAATCCTACTCCACATTTATCGCACTGTATTCCTGCATTCTAAACCCAACATCCAAGAGTGATTTGTTTTCAATCGTATTGTGAGTTCAAATCGTTCCATATCACTTGGTTTTACAATGAGAATGTAAAGAGAACATTTAGTTAAATGAATTTTTCCTGCGTCAACTCCTCCAGCTCTGAAAATAGCTTCATTATCAGACTGACGGTTAAGAACTAATGTCATCTGAAACCTGTACAAGACCTGTTCATGGTCATGACAAAATTGATATGGGAAGGTATAGTTCGCTTCAACCAGAAATATGAGTTCAAACACTGCGTCTATAATTTTAGGTTTCTTCATGGTTCAACTCTTAAAATTGGTGATAACGAAACTTTCCAAGCACAAGTGCTGATGCAACAGGCGGTAATGTTCGAAACAGCTCCTAGACTCAAAAAGAAAATCAAATGGGATATTATTGAAAATTCAAATTCAACAGTGATCTTTTCGGGGGAAGATCATAAAGAAACAATTGTCACATTAGCTAAAGACCCTAGTTGGGATCTGTATACACTGTACTGCCAAGAATAAAATAAAATAGAATAAAATCTCGTGCATATAAAAAGGTCAGAAAAAGTTGGTAAGTATCCAGAAGCTAATCTTATCCGACGTTAGATTCAACTTCAAATTTTAGGGTAAAGCGAATGGTGCGATTAAATAATGAGCTTCTAAATGAAATAAACCCTCAAAAAGCTCTTGCTAAAAATATCAACCAGCGCTAAATGTATTGGACGGTGCAGATACTGGAGAGACAGTAATAGCGGTAATACTTGGTGGTGTCAGCAATGGTTAACTGGCTTCTTTAATTTGTACTACAGATGTACCTTTCACAGTGAGTGCTGCATCTGCTTGTGCTATAACAAGTGGTAGCATAAAGATTGTTATTAAAAAACTTAGAACAAAAACTCAGAAACACGATCGGATTAAAGTATTGCCGGAAAGAAAAATAAATCCAATCACGAGCTTAGTGAGTGCAGCCTTGAACGACAAAATGATATCACTTAAATAATTCCAGCTTGTTTTAAACGAAGTCAGAAAGTACTAATGAGATGAAATGTGAAATCCCTTTTGGTTCCAAAAAGAAGATAATTGAATTAGATGAAAAACAAAAAACCATTTGATTAAACCTGTAAAAGAGCAGGAAAGAAATTTTAATGTAAAAAACCTTGAAACCTTAGAATAGTGTTTTAGAAAAGACGTGAAACACATTCTATCTTACATGAACTGAGAGCTTCACTATTGTATGAATATAAAAACTATGTAATCTATTACTTGACAAAAGTAATACATTACAAATACTATAGACAACATCACCAAAACCAATCCATCAGTTAACTTCCGGACCCTCTTCTTCCCACTTTACGTGTATCTGTTTTTTACAATTTTTCTGTCGGCGTTTCATAATCTTTTCAATTCTGGACGTATCTTATTTTGACAATTGAAGCTCTTGTTCGTAGAATGTACCTTAAATTTCCTTACCGTTCAGATCTGCTATTTTGTATGTAGGTGGGGTAATATTTTGAACTACTGTGATGACAAACAACTCTTTTGTCCCGTTTGTTGTGTACGAAAGTAAGATAAACTTTGGTCAAACTTTTAGGATCACTTGCATCGTTAGATGTCATTCAAGTACTCCTGTCTTTGGTATCGTTGTACGTCTCAACCATATCAGGTAAAACATCAATGTACTTACTCGTTTGATTCGCAGTGAAATATTTACAGATTTTGTTGTTCATAGTTCGGTTTCATCTCTCGACAACAAGTAATTTCTCTTTATTATTGGTGCTGTACAATTTCACGTCATGTTTCTTTAGCAAGTCCTTAATAAGTTTATTATTATATTTTTACCTTACCCTTTGTGTGAAAATTTTTGCAAAAGTTCTTTCTACTTCAACCCCCTTCTTATTTTTCAAAGGAATCAACCACCCGTACTTGCTCAATATATTAATTACCGCTAATAAATACCTGAACTCATTGTTGAACTTGGATGACTTTTGCATCTCTACAAGGCCTGCAGCTCAAGTTTGGTGAATTTAATATACAAGGACTCTACCTTTCGGGAATTCTTTAAGTACAGGTTTATGCAACTCGTCAGCTAATTCGTCATGCCATTTGACATCCAACCCAATATTTTTTGTGTCAATGAGAGCTCTAGCAAGCATGCCCCACTTGGGCATATCTTTTCAAGGGATTTTATCCAAACTTTTTACCATTTTACGATTAGCATTGTTTTTGCGTACAGTTTCTTTGTCCTTACACATAATAAACGTCGTGTTGAGCGGCTACAGTACCTCCTACCTTGTTAAAGGGTAGAACATGAAACTTTGCGATTTTTCCAGTTTCTTTATCAAAATTTAGTTGACTATCCAAAGGGTTATATGAACCCAAATATTTATATTTTCCAGGTGTGAAGCCACCTTTTGGTCTTAGAAACTTGCCAATTAACGTATGAATATAAAATTTGCCACCAAACTTGACTTTTTTCCGCTCACATATAGAGCAGTTACCATGAATCATCGATTTACCATTTGTACTAAAAACATGCTGTTGATTTTCAGTTTTAGTCTGGCTTTCACATCTTACACATCTTAGACAATACATTTTTTAAAATGTAATAAAATGACAAACTCGTGTTATACGTGGACTTCAGATTTACTCAAAAGAAATAACTATGCTCTGTTTCCAAGGAGCATTCGAAGTTTGATTATTGGTAAATCAGGATCGGGAAAAACGACACTACTGCTCACAACTGGTTATTTGTTTTTGGAAAAAGCTTGCTTCAACCAGTATTCCAGATACTTAGAGCTAGATTTTAAAATGGTTTGTCAAAGGAACAGATCATCAACATCTTTGAGAGTAAAGACCTCTTTCATAAAAGCAAAGTTGACCTAATTGAAGCTATAGAAGAAGTAGGTAAAAACCCTAAAATCAAGGCTGAATTGTTTACATACTGCAGCGATATACCGGACGCGAGTGTGTTGGATAAAGCACATACAAACGTGATGATTTATTTGATGACTAGATCTTAGAAAAACAGAGTAAAGCAGAGGCCTACTATACTAGAGGCAAGCTAGAGGCAAACATAATTTATGCAATAGTTTCTACATCAGTGAAAATCACTTTCTATTACCAAGGAGAACTGTTAGAGAGAGCTCCAGCTTTATTGTACTGTTTCCCTATGATGAATAAAAACCTCAATCATATCCAGAAGGATCATGCATCAGCAGATATGTCTTTAAATGAGCTCAAGAACTTTTGTCAAACATGCTGGAAAGAGAAACACTGATTTGCTACTATAGATTTACCGAGTGAGAAATACGAAGGTAGATATAGAAGTAACTTGAATATGTTTTACCTGTCTATTGAATGAACGCATATTTACGAACGCCCTTTAATTTTTTTTTAAGAGTTCGGCTTTGGGCATTAAAAATAAGGTCTTACCTCTAGAAAACATGTCATTTATTAACATTAAAGATTTATCTAAAAGAGATGACGTTATGAAAGCATACTTTAAGAGAAGAAAGAAGATCCAGCAACGAAAGCTGAATGAAAGAATGTGTGATTTGGGTATAACTGAAGAACATTAGAGAATCTATTATTCAATCAAACATTAGAGCTGCTGAAGAGTTTGGAAGGGATTTAGCACCCATTAGACGTGAGCTGGAAAATCTAAGTGAAGAGATTGGGGTAAGCAGGACATTACAACCAGCGCTGACTCTTCTTGAAAACTTTAGTGTGATCTCTACATCTAAATCGAAAGTTATTTGACATTTGAGCTGTGATAATTTGCAAAAATCATCAAGTAAAGCGAAAGAGTGTGATACCGTGTTCGGCATCTATGAAAAAGATAATTTTTGGATTGGTAATAAACCGTTGGAAATTAAAGATGATGACATAATAATCTGTGACAATCAATATCATGGAACAAGGAAATTATGGTCTCTATTGATTGAAAAGGAGCCTGTTGATTATGATGATGATTATTATTATTGAATTATAAACAAATTCTTTATGATACTGATACTATCTTTCAGAATTGTGATTCACAAGGCAAAACTCCAAATTCTATGAAAGGAAAAAAGTGGTCTTCGTCAGTAAAACCATTTTGAAATGAACTGAAGAAATCAAAGAAAGGTAGTGATGTTGTTTATCTGAGCTCTTACCCCAATGAATTTGTTAATCGCTTATTGGTCATTACGTTATTGGTTGCTGAATAGCAGGCTGGATATAGAACATCTCAAAATGTGATAGCAGCAATCGCCGATGAACTCTTAAGAAAGGGTATTTTTGACATGCAGCAGTATAAACAATCGAACACCAATCTTTTTGGACTTAAAAATATCTGCTTCTTAAGAAAGTGATGGTAAAACGTAAAGTTAACTGTCGATATGTATATGGAGGAAACGGTATTTTTGACATTGTTGATAAAATAGCAAGTAAGATTGCAACTAAGCCTCCTGAAGTTGTTGCTGAAGCCCAAGAGAACAAGTTGGTCAACAAGGTCATAGAATCAGCTGTAATATCAAGCAAAAATGCAATCGTCGTTCAGTGCAGAAAGGTAGCAAAAGATACTGTTGATAAGCTTGCTAGTAAAATCAAAACTAAGATTACAGAGCCTATTGCAAAACAAAACGCAGCTGACTTGATAAAATTTAGTGACCCCTTCACTCCCTCCAAGCATTTTGAGTAATTTGATTTTGGGATAGGTTTGAAAAAGGTGAGTGGTTATGGCATTGTACTAAATTGAAATTGGTTTGAGAAAATAATATATGTATTTAAAAAAAGACATATCTGTTGAATATAAGTAAATGACAAGTTTAGATATGATTCCTATAGCCCGTGGACGGGGTATTAGATATTGTTACAAAATGAATCGGGCACAATTGATTGATATGCTACAAACCAGCGATGTTGACCCGAGTCAGGTCCTTGATAAGGAAATTCAAAGAACCATGTATTGCTATTACAAAAAATGAGTAGCAAACAATAGGGACTCTTACAATCGTAAGGAACGTGAATACAGGCTAAGAGAAGAACAAAGGGCATCAAAGTGATTTTTTTAAACCTATCTCTGGTATAATAAAGAAAAAATTGAAATGACTTAAATAATCTCTTTCACTAATAAAAAAAGCAATGTCTACGTTAAATAATAGAACTGTGAAAGAATTGAAAGAGCTTGCAAGCTCACAGGAACGTAGCGGATATTCAAGACTCAGAAAAGCTGAGTTGATAGATTTATTAGATGCACTGTGTGTATCAAGACGACAAGCTATACCAACATCGAGATGGGTCCAAGCACCAAGACCGATTCCTACGCAATGACTATAACATATTCCAACAACGACACCCGATCCATCACCAAGATCACAACTTATATCAAGACCCAGACCGATCCCTGCACCAAAACCACAACCTATACTAACACCCAGACCATTCGCAGCATCGAGACCTATACCAGGACAGAGACCCAGTAAAGTGCTATCTGCTATTGACTTTTATCTCAAGCCTGTATTAAAGGGAGTCAGAATTGCGTTAGGCTTTTGTAAGAAAAAATCCGTAGACCTGACTAGTTTTAAGGAAAAAAATCTTGATGACTTGATTGATTGGACTAAAAACCATCAGTTCCAAAACCAAAACCTTCACTTACTGATTCTTTTATAAATGAGTTAAAAGAACGTGGTGCTTTTGAAACTGAAGAGAGTAAATCTGCTTTGAGGACATTTATAAAACAATACACTACTGCGGGAAAGGAGGGGTACGACCCTTCTTCTTTCTTGCATGAGATGAGACCTGCAGTAATTAATCTTTTGCGGAACAACCGTAGATTAAAGGTACAGCTTATTCTTAGATGTACTATGGATAGGATGAGCATTGCAAGTGAAACTGGAACAATCACAAAACCAGCTGCTTTTCATTCTGATTTGAAGTAAATCTAAAGGGTAAAATGTAGATGATATGTATAACACTATGGTAGACATAGCAATGGCCACATTTCAAACGCGAGGTAATAACTGAACATTGAAGTCAATCATTACTCTTGAATTTCATACTGTTGCTTATGAGCCGTTGAAAGGAAGTCCCTTCAATCGCTTACCCAAGTAGCCTGCATCAAGGAAGGTAAACATTAACATGAAGAATGGAGATGAAAAATGCTTTAGGTGGCGTGTTTCTAGAGCATTAAATCCTGTCTGCTGAGCGCATTATAAACATTCTAAAGGCACAGCCAGCAAAAGGTAATATTGATGGTACTGAGTATCCTGTCACTCTCAAAGCAAAAGATAAATTTGAAAAACAGAACTCAGATGTCTCTGTCAATGTATTTGAGAATGAATTTAATATTTACCCTAGGAAAAAGAATAGGAAAGCGTACAGACCATAGTGCAATTATAAACATTTTTGCTAATTTCAAATGGTGAGAGACAACACTACTCTCTCATCAAAAGCAGGAGTTACCTGTTGGCTTCATAAAGAGGTAACAATCAACATGAAAAACAATTTTATCTGAGATACCTAAACTCGTTCCACTCCCAAGAATGTCCAGAACAAAATTAAGAAGCCTGTAACACAATGACCCTATCAAAATAGAGATGCCTGAAGGGGATTTAGCTATTTCATTTAATAACTCTAATGGGTTGATGAGGTTCCCTTAATTGTGTATTCTGACTTTGAATCGCTAATTAAACCCACAAATACATGTGGGCCGAACCCTACAAAGAGTTATACGAAGAAATAAAAAAAATATACCCCGTCAAGCTTTTTTTACTTTATCAAGTGCTTTGATGATAATGTCTATTCGCAGAACCCCACAACATTTACAACAAAACTGAAAGTGAAAATGTTCCACAAACATTCGTAGACATGTTGGGAGAAAATATCAGGTGTATCTATCGGAAGTTTGACAGACTGAAAAAGATTAAATTTGGTAGAAAGGAAAAGGTTGAGTTTGAAACTGCTACCAAATGCTAGGTTTTTCGTGGAGGGTTTGGTGGGGGAAAACGAGTACCGAAAGGTTAGAAACCATTGCCACTTTACAGAGAAATACCGAGGAGCAGTCCACAACAAAAAGCATCTGCATCTACAACACAAGAAGCCAAAATTCATTCCCTGGGTGTTTCATAATTTAAGTGGATATGACATGCATTTATTTATCAAGAAATTTATCAAGTGGGAGTAACATGAAGTCTATTCCTAATAATGGAGAGAAATGCATAAGCTTCACCAAAGAGGTCGTAGTTGGTCCTATACTAACAAATATGGCGAGGAGAAACTTGTAGAACAACAGCTCAGATTAATTCACAGACAGCTTCAAGTTAATAAGAGTTAGCTTGAATAAATTAGTGAGAAAGCTAGATAAAAGCTGTTTTCACAACACCCAGACAACTCAATGAGACTCAACTACCACCTAAAGAAGTATTCTACTCTAAATTTAGTGTTGATAGACTTAATGATCAAGAGTATGGGCATGCACCAAAGGTGTGGAAAGAACTTGAAATGGATACTCTCAGCGAATATCATGACTTGTACAACGAGTCTGATGTCTTGATCCCAGCTGATGTCTTCGAAAACTTTCGAGAAGTATGCAATAAGAATTATGGATTAGACCCAGCTTGGTATTACACAGCTGCAAACGTAGGTTAGGATGATGCTTTGAAGATTACTGGAATAAAATTAGGATAGTTATCAGACCCCGCTATGGTAGTCATGGTAGAGAAAGGTATTAGAGGAGGAATCTCAATGATAAGTAACAGACATGGGAAAGCAAACAGCCCGTACTTGGACTCAAGATTTAACAAAAATGAGAAAACAAAGTACATCACGTACTTAGATGGTAATCATCTTATGGGTGGTCTATGAGGAAACCTCTCCCAACACAATAATTTAAATGGATGAGTAGAATTGAAGTAACCATACGGAGAAAAAATTCATGCATACTCAAGGTTGTTGTGAAATACTGAAAGGAATTGCATGTTTACATAATGACTACCCCTTGCTGCAGAAAGCCTTGAAGTGAACAAAGTTGACCAGTTGATCCCCAATCTCAACGGCAAAACCATGTATGTGGTAGACTATGAGAATCTGAAACTATATACCAGCTTGGGGTTAAAGATTAAAAAGATCCATGGAGGTATCAAGTTGGAGGCTCAAACAGTACATTGATCTAAAAAAAATTCTCAGACTAAAGGCAAACAATGAGTTTGAAAAAGACTTCTTCAAGCTCATATATCAGAAGTAAGGTAGAAATCCGGCTAGTAAACAACGACGTAAAAGCAAAGAAGCTAGCTGCAAAACCAAACTTGATAAGAATTTAGTAGCTGAGCATATGAAAAAACAAAACTGGTATTCAAGAAGCCAGTACAGCTAGGAATGTGAATTCTGGATCTCAGCAAAACTTTGATGTATGATTTCTATTACAACTACATCAAACCAAAGTATAGATCAAAAGTAAAACAATTACTCACCGCTACAGACAGTCTAGCGTATGAGATTGAGACTGAAGATTTTTACAAAGATATCTCTAACAATGTCACTACTAAATTTGATACAATAAGCTTCTCCAAGGACCTCTGGTATGTATACTTCTGGTATAGAGGGTGGCTATAACAAGAAAACGATGGGTATGTGCAAGGATGAAGAAGGTGGAGAGATCATCGAAGAGTTTGTGGGACCAAGAGCAATGCTATATTCATACAAGACTTTGTAGGGAAAGGAGAAAAAGAAGTGTAAGGGTGTTAAGAAATCTGTTATGAAGGAAAGCATTTATTTTTTTGAAGGATTACAAAAAATGCTTGTTCTCGGATGAAGAACAGTTAAGAAAAATGAATGTCATCAGAAGTCACAAGCATAAAGTGTACACAGAAAAAGTCAACAAGGTTGCATTGAGTCCTTTTGACGACAAGAGAATTATTATGAAAGATGGTATTCACACGCTGGCACATGGACACTGCAAGACAGAATGAGGACACAATATGACACACGATAGGACATGTACGGACTGTGGTTGGTCTTTAAAGTTTTATCTTACATCCTTACAAAACCTTGTTTTAACCATGTTGTGGATGATGAAACATCATTTTAACATTTTAACAGCATTTTAACCTTGTTATGGATGGCGTTTTGGAAAATGCACCAGAATTGACTTGTGGTTGATTGGTGGTTGAATAAAAATGCGCCAGAATAGTAATGTTTCTACTACTGCTAGTTTATTCTGTTTCAACCAGGAAATGAGATTATTAATCGTACTAGCATACATCCAGATATACAGATATACACCTGCTTTTATAATATTACGTCGCTGTCTCAGTGACAGCATCGGAGCATAAACCTGCTCATTACCTCAACAGAAAAGGAAATATTTGCTGCTTGATTTTAGAAAGGAGGTAAAAGTTATTTAAAAAAGAGAAAGCTTTGCAGTTTTGAGAGATAGGTGAGAGAAATAAAAATAATTATATTAAATTGGTTTCAAATTCCTGTCATCAGATCAACTTAATAACACTGTAATAAGAAAGATGATATATGGCACCCAGAATTAAAATTTGTAACAATTTTTATAGGGGAAGTAGATGGTACTAAAACCTTTACAAACATTCACTCAATTTTAAGTGTTTTGTTATTTACCATTTACAATACAATAGAATATCATAATTAATAAAATAAATGATTTATAATACAATAAATAGTATTTAACATTACATATACATTTAACTCCGGCAAGGGCTGTTCCAAGCCTGGCTGAAAGAGCAGGAGGTTTAAGGATGGGGCCACCAACCCCAGCCCGAGAAATCACTGAGCAACAGAAACAGCAGCAACAACACAACAAGCAAAATACCTAAGAGAGGAAGAGCTTTCTACAGGGAGGAATATGGCGTCCTGTGGTGAAAGTTTGGAGGAAGCTGCAACACTGACAACTCTTCTGTTGAGCAGGAAGATTATTCCCACTTGGACCTGGAACATAATGACAATGTACGAGATAGGCAGGACAATCCAGGTAGCAGCAGAAATCCAGAATTACAACCTTGCCCTATTTGGACTAAGCGAGACCAGATAAAAGTCTTGCAAAAAAGACTGCTATCAGGAGAGCTACGGGTGTTCTCTGGATAGGAAGAGCAAGACGCCTCTCATGCTGATGGTATGCCACTCATACTTGGTAAGCAGCCGCAAGAAGGTAAATGGAAACCAAAAAAACGTAGTACAGTGGTACATATCCACCAATGAATGCAACGAGGAAGGAAAAGACCATATTCGTAACCAACTGCAGTAGATTTAAGCAACATGACTGACAGAAATATAAACATTATAATGGGAAATTTTAATGCCAAAGTTGGTTCAGATAGTACAGGATATGTATTAAAATATGATGGGAACCCACTGACTGAGAGAGATGAATGAAAACGGAGAAGTGTTTCCCGATACATGTGTCCAGAACGGTTTTGTGATCGGTGGAAGAGTGTTATCATAAAATAGGATCCACAAGGCAACATGGATTTTCCCAACCATATAATAGAGAGCCAGACTGACCACTTACGCATCACAAAGAACTTCTGGAGGTCACTGCAAGACGTCAGAGTCAAGAGAGATGAGGACGTTGCTTCTGACCATTACCCAGTTGCAGCTAGACTGAATGAGAAACTGAAAGAAACCTGGGCAGGTCAGGAGGGAAAATTAAGAAACACTGTGGATTTTCTGAGGGAAACAGAAATCTAGAAGGAATAAAGAATATGACAAACAGATTTCAAGTCCCAGAGGAACATCATGAGGAGGAGGAAGAGATACTAATATCCAGACCAGATAAAAGGATAGAAAAGGATAAAAAAAGCGCTAAACGAAGCATCTTAGGAGACACTTGGCAGAAAATGTTCCAGCAGAAAGACTGGATCTCTGCAGCAACTTACTGAAAAGACCCAGGAAAGGAAGGAGACAAAAGACAGTGAATAAAAGATTCAAAACGACAACAAAGCCCAGAGCTCAATAGAATGCAGAAGCAAACAGGCCATTGAGGAGAAGTGTTAGACCAAATAACAGAAACTTAGTTGAAGGGTTGGCAGAGGTGGCAGAGGAGACAGCTACCCACAGAAACGTGAAGCAATTGTAAGATACCACAAGGAGGTTCGTGGGGAAGACTAGGCCAGTTAAGGACAGGAATAGCAATGTGTCAATGAGAGTTTAGAGCCAGCTCAATAGATTTGTCGAGTATTTTAAGAAGTGTTGCTTAACAGACCAGCACCACAGAAGAAGGATAATACAGAATGAAAACTAAAGGTGGAATCCTTTGGTGTCTTTATGTCATTTTTCTGTTGGCGACAGGGAATGGACATCTTGAATTGAACTCTTCTTCACGAACAAGAAGACGAGGCAATGGAAAAATAACAAAATGAAACTACAACTAGCTGCAACACAAGGAAATCAGTTCTAAAAACGACTTTTTTTAGAAACTAATAGATAAGTGCATAAAAAGAGTTATTTCCAAGTTGTGAATAAGGAGTTGGACAAAGTAAATAACTCGCTTAGTGTTCCTGTAGGCCAAGGAAGAAGCAAATAATTTTCCTGATAAATTGATTTTACAGATGACAACCACTGCTCGCTTAAGTTCGTTTTCATGTTCATTGTGATGCCGCATGCGCTCTAGAAAAGTGAGTAACTGATTCTATTTCAGTTTCGATTCTGTGTTTTCCTTCTTCTGTGCCACTAGTACCACTAAATCTAATAGACATTCTGGAATCAGAGATTGATCTACCCATAGACTGCATCAAACTAACAAGAACAGTGATCAGAAATGCCATAAAAAAGCCAGAAACAGGAAGACGCCAGGCAGAAATGAGATTATTTAAAAGCACTGAAGGTTAAAGGGCACTGCAGTACCCCATGGATGAAAAGAGTTCGGGAAGGAGATGGTGATGGCTTGAGGAAGCTAGCATCTGACGTGAATTTTCCAAGGAAAGAGGAAGGGAAGAAGACCTCGGAACAAGTGGCGAAGAAGTCTCGATGGAGACGTTAGGCAGCCATGATTTTCATAAAAGCAATTTAAGGAAGTGGAGCAGGACAGGAAACACTGGAGAAATGCCGTCGATTACCTAAGCTCCAGGAGGACGCCCAGTCCTAAGTAATTAAATACATTTAAATTCATTAAGTACTGATCACATTGAATTAACAATGCACTACTATACAGAGTGAAACTGTCAAGCACAAACTATCTAGAAATAGTAACTTATTACAAATTATGATAACCGTTTATAGAAAAATCAATAAACTTCTAACTAAAAAGGCGTGTAATAAACTATAGTAAAATGAAATAACAGTCCACGTTTCGTAAAATCTGCCTTCAGGATCATTTCTCATATTTTCAGACTAGTTTGCATCCAAATACAGATTACAAAACCAAACTATTCTTAGTATTCAAACATGTTTAGGGAAACAAAAATATGTAAAGGAATTTTCGTCAGAAGTTTCTTGAGGCAAAAAGGTGAACAAAAGTCATTGTGTCAGCTCGTTCAGCAAAACATAAATGTGGTATTTGTCACCAAGCGTATCATAAATCTAATTCTAATTTTATTGATCATTTTTAACACAAAATACGTTAACATCTTCAGTACTACAAAGATAAATTTTGCAGTTTTCTATTACAAGTCATCGTTAAGAGCCTCATACGTACCATTACTGAGTTCAGTTATTTTGGCTATGGCAAGACAAAATACCTTGTTAGTGTCACAGGTGTGATTATTAAGTTGGGTGATCAAGTCATATGTTAATCGATGAGTAGCGTTGTGATTATTTTATATAGATATATATAGATATATAGATATATAGATATATAGATATATAGATATATAGATATATAGATATATAGATATATAGATATATAGATATATAGATATATAGATATATAGATATATAGATATATAGATATATAGATATATAGATATATAGATATATAGATATATAGATATATAGATATATAGATATATAGATATATAGATATATAGATATATAGATATATAGATATATAGATATATAGATATATAGATATATAGATATATAGATATATAGATATATAGATATATAGATATATA
>RDPX01000047.1:5263250-5292091 GCA_003991215.1 Morbakka virulenta
AGCTTCCGAAGCGAAGCACTTTGTTTATAGGTTTATTGTGTGAATTCTTTGGTGCAAAATTATTGACCAGTTTTCAGAATGTCTCCTATGCCCTACGCATCCAGTAAGGCAAGTGGCCAATGGCGGGACAACACCTTATTGGCTGAGGGCTGCTCAGCTTGAGGCGGGCGGTAGCTGTCCAGTGAGATGCGAAGATCTCTCCCGCCGTCAGGAGGGGTCCCTGGCGCCTAAACTCTACGCCTATCGAGTTATGACTTAAAACCGGTAACTGCCCATCCCCATGTTGCTTCTACACGTCGCATGTAGCTGGAGTGACCTCTCCAGGGCGCTAGCCTGGGCAAGATGTATGGAGAATCTGAGTTGCCCAAACATCAGAAACCCCCTCTCGGTCTCACTGACATAATCCAGAGGAATGGATAGCCCAGTACATCTGGGTCAGCTTGACTGCAGCAGTTGCCAGGACAATGCTAGATATAGCAGTGCCTACCTGTGGGACTGCACTCCAGATTTTTCTGTAGGGGTTGTCTCCCTTAGCCTTTCCTCGATCCAGGAGGCACTTACAAGGCAATAAAGACCAGCTGTAGCCGCCAAAGTACTGGAAAGAAAAAACCAACAAGAAATACCAGAGACGTGCTGCGCTGTTCCAGCAGTTTAAGAGCTATTAGTATGCCCCACTGGTTTTACTCACAAGCACTCTAGCACCTATTAGAAATTCCTACCTAGAATGGCCACAGCCAGCGCACAGGTAGGCGCCGTTTGCCAAGCGGTATTTGTGAGCATAATGCCCACGCCTGTCGCCAAGTTTAAGTATAGACACTAAGTTTCAGCATACGTTTTAAGAAATCGATTAAATTTATTCATTAATCGATTTTTCAATTATATTTAAAATTAGTTTTTGCTTTATTATTTTATTTTATTTCATCGATTGTCTGTAGCTTTTAGTGTATAAGTCTGTTTTCTGGTTTTTGTATAGGAATAATCCACCTATTTTCATTGACAGTTTATTGGTGTTAGCTATTTCTAACTTTTGTTAGGTACATTTTTATATTATTTACCAGATATGTAAATATATGATTTAAATTCTCTACATGTATTGTTATATATCATTTTTCAATCTTATCTTTTTTAACTTGATCATCCTTAGATTTGATGTTTTTGGAATCTATAACTTTTAAGCACAAAAGTGCAGAAAAGAGTAATATGAAATAAAGATAGTTTAACTGCAGTCACTTTTGGATGTCAAAAATTCTTGTTCTGGGTCAGGTAGTATATTAGTTTATTGAGTCAACTGTTCTTGTTGTTTTTGACTTTCTTCTTTTGGTCAGACAAAGTAGATTAAAATGGACACCACAGATGTAGTGCCATTCGTAAGATCCACTAGTAATATCCATATCCGTATACATAAATACCTGAGAAACGGCAAAAAGTATATTAAGAAGGCAACAACTATAAGTGCATTTAACTCCCCAGGTTAGCTGTAGAAGTTGTGGAGAGTTTTTAATGTGTATGTTTTCCAACCCCCCTTGACATAAACTCAATAACATTTTTAGATAATATCCATGGGTAGGCCCCATGACCATTGTCATTCTTTTAAGAGGAGGGGACATCTGTCCTATGCAGTTTGGAAATGTTATGCGAGGGGGATCTGCAAATCTAAACCTGTTGTCATTGTTAAGAATATTTTTTTAACAAAAGGCTATGGAAAATTCTGTTTCGTTATGCTAAATCACAAGACTGCTTTGTAAACTGGTAATTTTGCCAAAGAGAACGCGTTAATAAAGAAGCTGGACTTTCACTGTTACCTTCTAAAATCATGTCAATGTTTTTTATTTGAAATTGAAATCTTAATAGAATAGTTCTAGGCTAGAATTTGGACTTTAGAGTTAAATTCTTAATTTACAGAATATTAAGCAAAACAATACACTTAACTTCTTTTTTTAAATAAACTGTTACCAAGCCAGAGTGTATGGCGTATGGCGTAATGTATACCAAAAAAGTAATATGTTTGTAAAAGGAAACAGAAGATCCAAAAATTGTATACAGTATTCGATTTCCCTTTTAAATTTAAAAAACGTTTGAATCACATGTTTGAATCAAACGTTTGAACCACAGTGTATCTCTGTCCTCTTTTGTCATATGTCTAAATGTGATCGCTTGGCCCTTAATGGAATAAAGCAAGTTGGGTACTATACTCATGTCTCTTTGAGGTTCAAATCTAAAATATCACAGTTGTAAACCTAACGGTCTAGCCTTTGAACACCACTGAAATTTGAAATGAAAGGCATCGTTTCTTAATTTTAAGAGAACCAATAGAGTGTGAGGATTAAATAATCCATTAAAATATATCTTACCACTCCTGCAATGAGATGTTCGCATGTTACTTTAGATGCAGTATCACAACCCACTTGGTGGTCCCTTAGGTTCTTGGTATAATCCGATAGCAATGAAGATGATATGAGGCACAACGCAGCCATTGTTAATCCAATAAATGAATCCTGATTAAGAAAGAAAATGTCTTTATAGATTACACAGCAGTAATATGAAGTCAGAGTAGTAACCTGCATTGGTTATGTTTCTTGTGAGGCAGAAAAACAATTGTATTTCTACTGCTTAATAAATTTTCTTAAATAGAAGACCCAAGCTTAAAAAACTCAGAAATTTGTGAAAATAAATTAATTAAAGCCCTCCTTTGAATAGAAATTGGTTGAGAAAAAATAATCATCATTCAACCACGAGTTTGATACAAACTAGATTCTACCATTAGATTTTTTTAAAAGTTCTCAGTTAGTTGGTTTTCTCTGAGAAAACGAATTTTGTCAGTCACTTGTAGATATCCCACAATTATCGAAAGACTTTTTCGTAATTTCTTAGTGATTCATCAGAAAGCAATATCTCATTGTAAGAAGGAATACACCAAGTACCTGCCAAGAATTTTGCGTTTCGTACCCCCAAAAACCGTGCATCAATATTCGAAATGCGGTCGTGAAGGATTTCGTTAAAACTACTAATGTAGAATGATTCTTTGGAGACATTTTTATTTCCTTGGCCTTCAGTTGATTCGACCTTACTACCCTGAAATATTACCAGTAGTTTTCGGTGTGTTTTACTCACAAGGAAATGACTATTCAAGTAAATATATAGCAGTTTTGCTAAAATGATGACAACTTTTATCCAATCATCAAATCTCAATCTGTTTGTTATTCTCTTTGAATCAAGAAAGGCCTTATGTAGGCATTGCAGAATTACTTTAAAAAGAGGCTCTGCATCTAATTTGTCTAACTTGGCCATTGCCATCAGATTCTTCCTAACGGCACAGTCTTTCCTGAATCGCACAACTATAGAAGTTTTTTCCTCATTTGCGGAATCATGAGTAATATAAATTTAATTGCAAAAACGAATATGTTTGCACTGTTAATTACTTTAGCAATATTATTTACAATCATTTCTTTTATTAGTTAAACAATTTTGTTCTGAGTCATTAAAGTAGAAACTTGCATATTTTGGGGAGAATTTAGAAATGCTCCTCTATTTCTCTCCCCTGGAAAAGACAAGTTCCAAAACTCAGAAAAAGAGATCAGGTGGTTTATAAATGGGAGCATTGTCGCTGAGAAATCTGTGAACAGAGGTACTAATCATTGCTGACTGAAAGTTCATTTGCACTGAGTAATTGGATCTCATCATCGATTTCTTTAACATAATTTCTGTTCTTCTTCAATTGCACTTCCTTCAGTAAAGTAAACGTACCTTATCTGTCCACCGTAGCTTGGAACCAATATGTATCCTTGACTGAGCATACCTGTTCAACCCTTTGTCTTTGTTCAACGCATGTTGCCAATTACAATATCCTGTGAGAGTGAAGACTTTTTCAGCCATTGTCATCATATTGATGACAACAAAAGTGGGTCTTTACTATACTTAGAATTCAAGTCAATCACGTTGAATATACCAGGAAATTGAAAATCATGCATCCTTTTATCTTATTTTGTAGGATTGTGAGCTTTCAAAAAAGTATAGGGCTATCATTGGTTACTACGACGTCATCAGGGGCTATGAGACTTCCAATGGGTGTATGTTGCCTTCCACTGAACTAGTTCGGTTTACTTTTTGAAGAAGACCGTTGCCCTTCTGTTGAGGTGGACTCTGGTCTAAGTCTATTAGAAGTAGCCTGATATTTGTTAAATCGTAGAAATAAAACCGTTTGCTGCATCAGAGAGGCTGTCTTTGGATAAGAAAATAAAGTAAACACCTGCAACTTTTAGAAATTACTTTTCTATAAACTGTTTCACTAACAGTAAAAATGGTGCCAAACATCAAAGTTAAATTAAAGTAATCCGAGTTGTAGTACACCAAAGTTTCACAATAAAGAAAAGTATCCTTTCCTGCAGCTGCGGTTGAATCAATAAACACAATTTCAACATGACCAAGTTTATCCAGAAGAAGGTAAAGCTCCACAGGACAGATCCCAGAAATTATGAAACAAAGAAGGCTAAAGTCTTGGTCACTTTTATCTGGAAACCAAGTTGGAAATTTTTTTTGTTTACAACGATTTTTGGAAATAAAATAACACTAACAATTATCACCCAGCTGTTCTAGAGGAATTAAACAACTTTGCACGGTGAAAAAGTAAACAGAGAAAAAGATCATTTGTTTAAGATTACTTTTGATGAACACAGTGTGTATGTAAATGACAACCTTGAGTACAACAAAAACATTTGGTGAACGATATAAGAAGAAAGATAAAATAGAATGAATTATAATCTGACATAAGCAAATGTGCAGTTTATTAAATTCTTTGAAGGCAAGCTTTCTAGAAATAGACAAAGTTTGATTAAGATGGATGCCAAATTCCCGCATGCAAGCAAGTCTTTTCCAATTAGAGTAACGTTAATATGGAACTTAAAAGCTTCCAAAAGAGCAATGGAACTGTAAGAAAATTATGTTTCGCCACATTGCTTGTCCAACATATATGATCAAAGAAACAAAAAGCAATTAATCCCACAGAATTAATGAATTACTTAATCATACCTAATCTGATAGAATGTGGAATTTGTGTAAAAAATGCCTGTCCTTCAATTTTGTAATACAATGGCCAGAAAAATGAAAGTTTTATTACTTCTGTACATGAAATCTATCTTCTCAAAAGAAGAATAGTTGTTTTTAAATATGACATTTAACATCGACTATATTTTTTACAATTACTATGCATATGCACTTTTAAAAAGCTAACAAATACTTTGAAGATAGTAAAACTGAACTCAGATTATTGTGTCTAGTACCTAAGCTTTAAGTGTATACCTCTAGTATATGTTGACCAGTATGACTTCTTTTTATAATTATTCAATAATTCCTTCCTTCCTTTCCTTCTCAATCTTACTTTATAATAATCGTGTTTCCATTTAAAAGAGCAATTTAGACAAACACAAAGTGGTACGTACAAAAATTGATCTCAACGAAGCTCTTGATTCATCTTCAGATATTTCCTTGGGTATCAGCCGTATAAATGTGTACAAACCGGTTGAAAAAGTAGAAAAGATGAAAAATCCAAGGGATCTTTTATCACTGTCAGCAAAATTGTGCATAAAACCAGATGCAAGGACTACTGAAAGCATAGCCGTGATCTGTGAAAATAAAAAAGTAATTTATTGCATGGAGCTTAATCGTACGCTAAGGCGTACATATTACTCAACTGAATATGTTAGGGCTATGTCAAAATACACTTATATTTCATTTAATATGCTAAAGTAATTCAAAAATAGGATTAAACATATTTGATATGTAGGTAGTATTTGTTCATATTTGATGCTCATCTGAGACAACAATGCTTGTCTTTCTTGAATCTCCGAGTTTTAAGTATTGAAATAGATATCTGAAGAAGGAAACGGAATGACAAGGATATTTTGAAATAAAGTAATAGATCTTGCGTGTTTCCCTTTTTCTTATTAAGATGTAAGAATCATATGGACAGTGCGGATCAGTATTGAAATATTTTACTCATGCTTATGTTCATTACTAACATTAATAATTTACAACAAAAATTTGTATTAGTATTCAGAGAAAAATAAATAACTATAACCATTTCAAGCATACAAGTTTTAAACAATGAAAAATAACCTTTATTTATGTTCAAGTTACAGTATTCACAAAATTATCAAAATTATCATTAGCATGTCAAGGTGCAGTTTTAAAAATTCCCCATTTGTTTTGAAAGAAGAGCTTCCACTTCCAAATCTGGCCTTCAGGTAACAAAAGTATTTAAAAATCAGAGGTGGTCAAATTGGTTAATGGATCAGATTCAGCAATCCCAGGTTTGTAGCCTGGCCTGGCACAGATAACTATGGTCAAAATCTTCCTCCTCTTCTGTCTATTCTTCATTCCACTCATAAGAATCGCACGTTTTTTAAGGTGTCCTGTAGAAAGCTCTTCACCTTTGGCTTTATTATACTTCTCTGCCACACCGTTATCTGTAACATCACAACCATTAAAGGGTCCAGCTTCTGCCTCGTTAAAACCAAATAGTCAATCTTAGCTTCTATTTTTATACTTTTATCAAGTGAGGAATTTCATCGAAAGTGAGATCCCTTATTTAATGAAAAAATAAATTATGGTTTTTGGTTTCACAGGAGCCCAGGTTTTTCTTATCCGCTTCAGGATGAGTTACCAATTTGATCAAGGTTCTCAGGTCCTACACAAGTCAAAATTTGTACGTCGTATGGCTAATATTTTCCCGTAGATATAATTGGGTTCACAGCAATGTTGATTCATGATAATAGTTTGTGAAACCAGTAAAGAATGACCTTCTGAAGTATCACTCAGGTCGGGCAGAAAGCTGAAGAGAAGATAAATGTCTGCATCTAAACTTTTCTGATATATGTTGATTAGTCACGAAACAAACCGTCAAATTTTGAGCCCCGACGGGCGAAACAGACCCATTCCCAGTTGTATATTTAAAAGATGTAAGGTCCTCAAGAATGAATTTATTTGGAGTTGTCAACTATATGATCGAAACTTCATGGCTCTTTGTCTTGGATGCCCTGACAGCGTATCTAGTACCTGGAGTCTAAAACCAGATTTATAGGTGAACAAAACCATCTACAACTTTTCTTGAAATTTTGGTTTCAACTTTTTAGATGTAGCCTTGTCGCCACTTTTTTTAAAGCCCTTTTCTGTGACAGGTTCTTTCGCATCCCTCTGGGAATGTCACTAATTCAGAACCTAACAAGATAAAACTCAAAACATATATATTACTCCAGCAAATATCTTAAATGGTTTTAAAAGGACACATTAATCCTGTGACACGTTTTGGAATCAACGGTTTAAAAAAAAATTCTGGTAACTATCAACTGGGTTGGGAAGTGGGTAGCCCCATGAGGTTTACACTAAATGGAAGCGGAGGGAATATTACTATTTCTTTTTAACTTCTATTCATTTTATAACCCCACTCCTATACCCTTTTGCAATCCAGGTGAAAGTGCTTGGAGGCTTGACAATATTCTTTGCATTTGTTACAACAGTTTGCTTGAATTTTAAAGCAAAGGAATCAACTCTTCAGCTTTTATGGCTAGTGGAACACTCATCCATATTCAAAGACGCCTTGTTTCCCTAACTGACAAAACACCACTCCTCCCCGTTCATTTCAAAAATTAAATTCAGCAGAGCTACCTTAGCATGAGCTTCGTTCCCGCTTGAAAATGGTCTGCTACATTTCGGGAAATGCAACGTTTGTTATCGAAGTTCTAATCACGGATATCATGTGTATGGGGACAAATGGACACCTTTAACTAGGGACGAACTTGTAGGAAAGGAGGAGGAGAAAATACGGATTTGTTCTTACTTTGTGCAGAAACTGTGATTGGGTGGATGAGGACGAGGTAGTTGTTCATTTACTCCTCATGTATTAAAAATCATTTGTAACTCTCTGAAAGAGGTGAACTGTAGATGAAACTGTTACTAATAAAAAAAGAAGGAATCCTGCACTTGGTGATACACTTGAATTTCCGTTCAACGTTCGAACCAAGGCTACAACAATAGTTTCCACCGATGAATTGCTCAGAAGGATATAACGATAAATTTTTAGTAAAAATCTCAAGATATCGACGGCTGCATCCATCTGTTTGTCAGGCTCCTCTTATCGTACGTTCAACAGTTTATCGAAAATTTTCATATTGATGATACTATTGATTCTGGGAGGTTCAATTTGCATATCAACGGCATATATAGTTTCAGGAGTGAATCAAATTTATAAACTGATTGTCTCTTAGAGCTGTATTCACTTAATGTCATTTGGTATCGAGATGAAACGGTGTAGTGGAAGGTTCAGAGGCCTCAAAGATTTACATTTGGTTCTCAAATAAAGAAAAACTAAGATACCAATCCTCGAAATATATAAAATACGACAACAGCTGCTTGAAGCTTAAATTTCAAACAAAAATTAATTCCTGAGGATGTCAAGAAACCATTTCCTGACCAAATAATTCATTATGGTTTTCATACACAATACATATGCATAAGGTTATGATGACCCAATTTTCACTGACTACACTTTACATCCTTGAGAACTCGATAGAAACATTTCTGTCTACCCCGAAAAACTAATAAGGGAAAGAGCAACAGTCTGATCAAACTGGTACTTGTGATATATATATGAAGTGGAGATTGTGTTATTTTTTTATTTTGTGTAATAGTGAGTCACCACACATCAAGGCTAAAAGCCATTCGAGGATGACGGTTAATGAGATGGAAAGACTGACAGGTGGATGATGATAAGTATTGTGAAAGGGACGAAAAATATAAAAGAATGAATAAAACTTGATGACTTATAAGGAAGGTTTTGACAAGTGTTTATTGACATTTGATTTGAAGATGTCCATGTTGTAGTCCTCCGGAAATCGGTCTCGTAGCAAAGTGTTCCACAGATTGGAGGTTCTTGGAAAAAACTCTTTTCATGAAAATTCCGTTTGATGCTAGGCACGTGGAGGAAGAAAGGAAAATTCTTTTCAGTAGTGGTAGCAAGACGCGTTCTTGCTGTAAAAGTTTTACGAAGCGGAACTTGGGATTGAAGCTCAGTCGAGCACTTACGATGGAAATACCGATAGAGTAGAGAAAGACTAGCAATGTCTCTTCCGTGAGAAAGGGGCTGTAGAGAACTAAACAAATACCACATCTTGTACTTAAGTGAATTTGATAATTGCTGTCATATAACGGTCAACGAACTTATACGTATACATTCCTTTTAATACACTTTAAAGTTAGTGATTAATCTTTACTTTATATGCTAGACCAATAAAAGGGACGTCGTACAATATATAGTATCCCAAGAAAGAAAGTTTGAATATGAAAAGTTGTTTTAGTGCAACAATAAATTGCTCAAAATTGCATTATTATTAACTAGAAAAAAGTTTCTGCCACAGTTAATAAGTCAAAAATACATCTATCACCATCAATACAAACAATGTTTCTACTTACCAGGGTAATTAATTTTAGAGCTCGCGATAAAACTTTTTCTGGTCTGTTTACTCTTTTCTTGTATTCGCTGCCTCCACTGGTATTTTCTCTTTCTTCCTTTGGACTTCCTGGTCCGTCTATATGCGATCCCTTAGCCGATTGTCCGTCAACTTCACCTGACATCTTTACCTATACTTTGAGCCTAACGTTTATGACAGTAATGTCACTACTGAAGAGAAAAAATTCAAATTATTTCATTTAATGTTTTTTAAAAAAAATGTAATATAACCAAGAAAAGTTTAAAAATTGAAAGTGACAAAAATCTCCCATGATGATAAAATTAAAGTATAATAAAAGGCAAATACAAATTTGGTTGAAGTTTTTCCCAATCAAAGTGCTCTTTGATTTAGACCAACGCTTTTTAAAACGCCGTATCATTGACATCCCTACAAAAGTGGACCACCCAAAACAATTTTTAAACAGCAATACAAAAGTCTACATCAAAGTTTAGTCTGGGGTACAAATATTATACATGTAGAGTCATACAATACATATAGTCTGCGATGGAGGATAAACGTGTTTAAAACAATAAAACAATAAAACAAATGATGACGCTTATTACGAACAACACTGTCATATCTGGACTCAGCTTTTAATACAGCCGTACACATTTTCTCTAGGGAAAGGCCTTTTACAGCATAAGTTCTTTACATCCAGAATCAATTTGATTTAAATTCATTCGAGAAATTTGATGCAAAACTCAAGAGAGCTTCAAAAGCACCTTCTGCAACCATAAGATAAGGTAACGTAAACTTGTTACCGAGACTTAAAAGTCACTGAGTATAGATTTTTTGTGGGAAGATAATTAATCAAGAAAGAAAAATGACTCATCCTGTGCAGTCTATGGATGTGATATTGTATTGAATTGGAAAGAAAGGATTTCAGCCACCTATCACCACTTCTTCTAGTACAGTCACTACCAAAAGTTTAAGACCACCCTTAATTTTGACTCTGAAATGACACAACTTGATTATATATCTATATTAAAACTGATTTATTGTGGATAATATTTCCTTTACACACAAATCTCATATTTTTTTAGTATCTTTTGATAAAATTTGCATCCATATTGATAGTTGTTTCCTTGATATTCAGTATTTGGTGGGTCCACCTCCACTTTTAATTATTGCCTGCAGGCGTCTTGGCATACTGTGTACTAGATTTCTGCAGTATTCCTGCGAGATTTCTTTCACCCACACTTCTTTTATCGCTTCCACAAGGTCCTTAGCACTTGATGGCTGTTTCTGGGAAACTTTATCTTTCATTTCCGTCCACAGATTCTCTATTGGATTCAGGTCAGGGCTGTTGCCCGGCCAATCCAGAACATGAATCCTGTTCTCAGTCAGAAAAGTCATAGCAACTTTTGATCGGTGACAAGGGGCACCGTCCTGCATGAATATAGTACATTTATGTATGTCCATGTGAATTTTTAGCTTATCCGACAGCAATTCAACGTACCGCAGACCATTCATAGTTGTTCCAGATGGCAAAAAATACAACCCAGCAACTCCATTTTCCGAAATTGCACCCCATATCATTTGACTTGGAGGGTGTTTCATCGAAGAAATCGTGTATTTTTCATTGAATCTCGTTCCAGGTGGCAGGCGAACATGTCGTTTCCTCACCACGAACTGCTGTAGAGTGGACTCGTCCGAGATCATGACTTTACCCCACTGTGCTGGTGTCCAGTTCTGGTACTTCTTAGTGAAGGCTAATCGTTTTGCCTTTATTACCGGTGTCAGGCGTGGTTTTCTGGCAGGCTTGTAGGATTTTAAACCGAATTCGTGTGAAAGACGTCTAGGAACAGTCATGCTACTTACACTCACACCTCTTTCCACCAAATTAGCTCGAATTTTGTTGATGGAACTCATTGGTGACCTCGTAACTATCCTTTTCATCAGGTGGTCATCTCTTACAGTGATTTTTCTTCTTTCTTCCACTATGATGTAAGCCTTTGTAGCAGCCATACTGCTGATACTTTTTAACTGCTTGGTGGACTGCAGTTTTGCTGACTTTCAATTTCGTAGAAATATTCCTTTCATATAGTCCTTCTCTATGCAGAGCAACAATTTGACCTCATTGAACTTCACTGAGGTACTTTTTTTGACCCACTTCTGTAGCAATAAAAAGTATAAAAAGTGAACAAAATTCCAAAGTAAAATAGATTCAGATGTCAGCAGTGTTAAAGAAGAATGTGTAATGAGCGACCAGAGCGCAAACAATGAGTATGATGCAATCTCAACAGTAGGATGATGCGATACGATCTCATACAGAAAAATCTACGTATTTCTATGAGGGGTCTTAAACTTTTCGTAGTGACTGTACCTCTAGAAAAAATCCCTTATCTCACACCAAGAGGAATTCCAGGAATAGTTTGAGTGTCACAAATCACCTTCGTCCTGTCATTAGCGGCAACCTGCACAAGTAGAGATTAAAAAACATCCAGTAGTGAATCATAAATAACGAAAAATATCGAATAATAGTGAACAATAAATGTTAAATTATCAAAAAGAATAAATTATCGTCTGTACTAAAGGAAGTGTCAGCCTAATTAAGTATGTAACTCAATAGACAGTTCATAGGTTGTCATGCCTGAGATCGTAGTGGGGATAAGCTTCCACTATCTATAAAGTTCTCCTATTCAATGCGTCTCAAACAGCCTCTGACAATTAAATCAGCTCCTAGCTCCCCATGTGATTTAGTCTTAAAGCCATAGGAACTGTTCCTGCTGACAGAAGAGCGGGAAAGGTAAGGTAGCTGGCGTCTTTTAACTCGATGGCTTTGGGTAGGTGGATCTCGACAAATTAAAGTAGTTCATCTAGGGCGAGGGAAACCTTGAGTCAAACATATTCTGCTTAAAGGTATACCTGTTTAAGCGGAAGGATTTGAGAATCAACCCTGAAGAAAAATTTTGAGTTCAACCCCCCAAGGGAGTTTGCTTTTGCTTACAACGTTGCTCTAGCAGCGCCTGCGGCGGCCCCGGAAAAAATGGATTGGGTTTTGCCTTTTTCATTTAATCATTTCAATGACGTGAAGGGAAAGAACTTGCTGCCTAGTTACTACCTCCTCCTCCATATCAATTGAGACAGCACTCATCAACAGGGAAGTAGGCAGAACACATATCGACATTGTCACTCTGAAGAGACTAGGCTTTGAGGTTTAGCATCTATTAGATGAAGGGACTTATTTTTCTTTCAGGAAAACTACCAGATGAGACAAGGCAAAAAAAATAGTATTTACAACCAGGAAGTTCCTTCTGGGATTGATCATTCAATCTACTGAGAGATGCGGAATAATTTTGTCTCTTCAGTTCCTCTCTTCCGCGAAACAAGTCACCTTTATCATAACTATACACCAACTCTTATATTCTCAGCAGAACCTAAGGAAAAACTCAATGAAGACTTTAACACCACAACAGAGAAAATCCTGGAATAGGAGATTAATTCATTCTAGCTGACTTCAAGGCAGAAGCTGGTGTCGATTACAATTCTTAGCATACCTGTTTGGGTCAGGAAGGATGAACAAAATGTGCCAATGCCTGATTGAACTCTCCTGGCACTATGGCCTCTGAATCACTCATACATTTTTCCATACGAAGCTAAAACACGAAGTTTCTTGGAGATATACAAGACCCAAGTTTTGGTACCAGCTTGACCTGATTTTCACTGAATGCAGCTGTTTAACTAGCATCCAGATCCAGTGTGATGACTGTGACGGTCCCTGGTAAAAAGCAAGATCAAGTTACGAATAAAGAAAATGCACTACATAAAAAAGGAAGGCATGTTTTTCAGGAACACCAGCAAGACTAAGGATCAGAAGAAAGTGGTAAAATCTCCATCCGTGCTTTAGGAATCCTTCCTAGGCTTTTTGAAAGAAAATGTCTGTGGAAGAGTGAATCATTTTAGAGATGCATTGCACTGGTGTTTCTTTGATCACATTTGGCAAGAAGACCAGCACGTAGGCAGACTGATCCTCACCTAGTCCGGACGAAATGGTACTTGTAATGGAAGAGATGAGAGACGCTTTGGTAGCCTACCAAGTCTACCCGAGCATACTCAACCTACATGACCTCTATACTTTCGGTAGCAGAGTACCAGAAGCTGCCCAAAAAACTTTCACTTGAAGAGAAAAGTACACAAAAAAATGTAAACAGTCAAAAAAATTAATCAGACGAAAGCATAGAGCTACAAAAGTTTATACAGATGATAATTAAAATTGGAACTTAAGTATACCGAAATTCTGAACAATTAAAATTAAATCAAACAAAAATTTTTATGGCAGAAATTTGCAACTGATGAAATAAAAAGACTTATTAAAGAGAAAAATATATAAATTAATCAAAACAAAAATGAGCGAACTTAATAAAGATGGAAGTGGAAATGATAATTAGTGTAAATTAATTAAAATGCAAAAACTCTGAAACTCAAAGAGATTGAAATAGGAAGAAACGAACATTTTTTGAAGGAAATTAGCAATAGATGGGTAAAAAAGGCGATTTTTCAAACAGCTAAAGAATTTAATAAGACAAAAAATATATAGAAACTATGTAAATAAGAGTTAAACTGAATTTATACCAAATATTAACGAGCTGAAATATAAGAAAGATATTTAAAGATATTTAGAGACTAATAAACGTACTGAAAATATAATAGATCTAAATCCATTACAAGACAAGTGGATAAATAAGAACATTAAAGGAAGCCTATTGCCAGTTTCATCAAAGGTAAGGTACAGGGGAATGAAGCTAATATGTCATTGTGAATGACACCCTGAAGAGGAGGCTTCAAAGCTGGTGTTTTAGGCAGCCAAAATTGGGCAAAAAATTGGGCAAATCTGTAAAGTACACTAATGAGAGATACAAACTAGGCAAGTGCAGAAGCATTAAAAACAGCTATGGTGTGCAGGGAGGATTGGAAAAGACGTACTGACTCGAAGCGAGCGAAACTCGGTCAAAGTAAGGGAGCTTTGATATAATTTATTTCTTCTTAACATTTCAATTTAGAATAATCGGTTTCCATCCATGAAACAAGATTGAAACAAAACAATTGCAATCATTATACAGAAAAATTAAGTAAGTATGTAAGTACGTACGTAAATCTATTTAATCTAGAAATTATCAATTAAAGCATTAAAATGAGAGCTGACAATAAGTTAAAGAATACAAATGGACTTAGAATTAAAAGAAAAAATATAAAAGGAAATTCTTATCGAAAAATAAAAATGCCCAAATCGAACTATTTCAGACCTGAGTTTATATAGTGGGATTAGTGTTTTTGTTTAGAGTGATGGTTTTTTTGTTACTTTGTGTCAAAGTTTCTTGAATTTGAAGCTCAAGCAAAGGCCACTGTTGACTATTATCTCATTTTGAAATTGAGAATTTTAGTTCACATACGCAATGCACAAATTGAAATGTCTATTTGTGAACATGGTATATAATGTGACCAAGTATATTTTTGAGATTAATAGTTTTGCTGGAGCATATTCACTTAAACCAGAGTACGTCAAGAAATAACTTGCTACAGCTAAAGTGGAAGAACAGAAAGAAAAATGTGGCACAAGAACAAAGTAAGAATTCACCATAACCTGCTTTAAGTCGAAATGAAAATAATGATGCCTGGTACATTTGTAATAAATGCAACAACATGGCTAAAATTAAGCAAAAGTTAAGAAAAGAATTATGACATGTAAAGAAAAATGTTCACATATATCTTATAGAATTATGATATGCAAAGGAGTTTCTTGAAAGATCTAATACTATATCTTTTAAAGTTTGTCCAAAAAGGCAGAGAAATGTAAAAAATAGAACATGCCTCTACATTAAGAAACAATTAACAAACAAATAAGGCAAACATTAACAAACAACAAAAAAGAAGAAGAAAAAATATATTTAGTATATTACAGAAAGCACTCTACACACAATTGTAAACTTTGTATTGTTTTTTAATGCACAGAGGCCACTGTTTTAAGAATATTTATTGTCGACCTTGTAATAAGAGCAGTGACTCATAACAAACAACAGTTATCTCAATGAAACACAAAAAAACAACAAAAATGTCCTTCGGCACATATACTCGTGTTTTCATTGTAATATTAATCAAGATTTTCTACAGATAAAATTGGCGAGACGATAGCAGAATATCGAAAACAGCTATTACGGAACATCCTATGGCAACTAAAACTCCGATAACGGAGATATATTTATCCTCAAAATCAATCAAAACTAAATGTATCTTAACCAGAATTATACCGAATGCAGAGGATGTAAAACAATTTGTTTCGATCTCGTTGTACAACGGGATTTTGTTAGACTGATTTAAGTTGGATCTCATCTTTGAAAAATCGTCAAAGGTAAATTTTCATATACTACTTAAAGCGTTATTGATTTGGCAAAGTTTAAATCAATATAAGGAGTGCCTGTGAGACTGTTTGTTATTCTTTTATTAGTAAAATATTTTATGCAAAAATTTACTAAACACTATTCCCTTTAATACATTAAGCATTTCCAAGAAAAAAAAGTGGATGAAGGTAGTGGCCAATTTCTGTATGGGTTAAGATATCTGGTGACCAGGTAATACGCCTCTAAGGAGTTCTAAGGTGGTTAAGTGTACTAATAACTGTTATCATATTGAAAACACGTAAACAACGTATGAACTGAGTGTAGGCTGAGTGTATTAATTTTGGTCGTGAGAAGAGTTTTTTTGACATTAGCAGTAACATTTGAAAACCAGTAGCGTTTTATCTTATAAATTTCACTGTTCCTTTCATTGAGGTATAATTTTACTATGCCTCAATGAAAGTAACAGAGAATAACTCATAAAGCTTAGATTAGTAGCACAAACCTGTGTGATAAACTGTTTCACATCTGATTTGTCATTAAGATCTATGGTTAGAATGCCATAAAATACGATAGAACTGGCAGCAAGGTGCTTCTGTTTGTAACAAAAATCACATTAAAGAATTTGGAAAACTGAAAAATATAATCGAAAATTTTGATTGACCAATTTGATGAAGTCCTTCTCAACGTCCTGCAAAACCATTCGACCTTCTGAAGACGAAGTAAATGAAGTGCAATTTTTTGTTCACAAGATATTAAACAAAATATTTTATCAATTTTGCCTTCAGAAGAACGATCATTCAAGGTAATTTCTCTTCGGCCTAAATTAGTTTTTAAGGAACCGCTGTTTTGCACTTTTCTTTCCTTATTTGTTTCCGACTTCCTTAACCTGTTTGTGCCTAGCTCCCCGTTTTCGGGGAGGTGTAAAATTACGTAATTTGACGCAAGTTGTGAAACACAAGGCTTGAATAAACAAGGTTAGTGTCACCACGAGATGTTATTAAATAGGAGACAACACAATTTTGCCATTTCTTGGGAATTTTGTTGTCGAGACGTTGCATTGAACTTTGAGAAGCCAGTATTTCACCAAAATGACTCATCACCAAAAGTAAGTTCTATTAAAACGTATTAAATTTCTACAAATTTTGATATCATGTAATTTTATATTTAGAATAATGTATAAACAGATATAATAACTCATCGTTTGGAATTTTGTACCATTTTTAGCAGTTTATTTTGAAGGATTTCCCGCTTCCCCGAAAATGGGGAGCTAGGCACTATCGAGTACAAAATTATGCTCGAGTTACCAAAACAGCTCGAAACACAAAGTCTATTGGAATGCACTTATTGTAGTAAACTCTATAATTTCTATAAATAACTCATGTACGTTGAAGGCAGCAGCTATTAGAAGCTCGTATATTAATTTCTTTCTAATTTTGATGCGCAGGCGGTACACAGCTGAACAAGCACTCGCCGTTATCTTGGAAGATCAGGAGATGATCGAGTCGGCTGACATATATGTTGATCCCCCAATTGACGGAGACGAGACAGACTGTGATAGTGGAGACAAAGCCACAGCCGATGTCGACCGGTTGAGTGGTGCTCAACTTCGCGCAGAAGCTACTGCTACACTCCGTGTTCAGGGCGAGAACATAGAGTTAGAAGAATTCGTACCAGAAGATGAACCTGAACCTTCACCTGGTACATCTAACTTTGCTTCCGCAGACGAGACAGGGACTGTTCCTGGTCCTTCAAAAAAGCAAAAAAGACAGTCGAGATCATGGGAAAAGAAGGATATTCTTTCTTTCAGAAGACGATTTCATTTCGAGCTTCCTCCCGATGCTGTGTCGGATGTTGACTGCACACCAGTCGCCGTGTTAGAGAAGTTTTTAACTAAGGAAATCTGCAACTTAATAGTTGAAGAAACACTACGCTATGCCAGTCAGAGAGGCGATCATGATTTCACCTTTGACATAGACAATCTCAAAACTTTGATAGCTATTTTGCTGATTTCCGGATACAATCCCATTTCACGACGCAGTCTATACTGGGCAGCTGAAGACGACACAAGAAACAATGCCATAGCAAATGCAGTTCCTCGCAACACATTCGACAAATGGCTACGCTTTCTTCATCTGGCGAACAACAACAACTTGCTGCAAGGTGACAGATATGCTAAGTTGAGACCATCAATCTACTAAATGCTCGCTATGTTGCTTTGTTTCCAGTCAAGCGCGAGCTGTCTGTTGACGAGGCTATGGTGAAGTACTTCGGGCATCACTCTCTAAAGCAGTGTATCAGGAACAAGCCGATCCGATTCGGGTTTAAGGTATGGGCTTGTGCGACTAACGGTGGTTATTGTGCACAACTTGATCCGTATCAAGGAGCAGGAGCCAATCGTGGACATGAACTTGGGCTTGGTGGTTCCGTGGTGATGAAATTGCTACAAACACTTCCTCCTCGTTCATACCACGTATTCGCTGACAACTTCTTCACGTCATTAGAACTTATTGAGGCTCTGACTGCCAACGGCATTGCATACACAGGCACGATACGTGCCAATCGCATCCAGCAGGCCCCTCTTCCTCGACCGGAAGATTTAAAGAAGCTCGATCGAGGCTACATGACACATGTCCGAGAGAAGAACCATGGTATTGTTTTGGTACGCTGGAACGATAACAGTGTCGTAACAGTTGCCTCAAGTACTTGCGGAGTCGAACCAAAATGCGAGACATCGCGATGGTCGAGCTGTCAGTCTGCTCATGTCAAAGTTCCTCAGCCTCAAATGATACAGCAATATAATCGATTCATGGGAGGAGTTGATCAAATGGATCACAACATCAGTGACTATCGTATCACAATTTCGTGTAAGAAGTGGTGGTGGAACTTATTCACCTTCTTGCTTGACGTCACCGTTCATAATGCCTACCACCACTATGCACAATCCGCCGCCATGTGACACACGAGACTCGACCACTTGGCCTTCCGATGCATGATAGCACAAGTGTATCTTGCGAAGCATGCCACAAGAGGTCAACAGATCCAGAGTGCTATCTCTGCACCGCGACGTGTGGTACACAGCAATGTTCCAGATGACGTGCGTTTTGATGGGGAGCATCATTATGCTGCATCAAGAGAAATGCAGCGCCACTGCCGAGTTTGTAGAAAAAACACTGTACGCTACTGCGTTAAGTGCAGCAGCCTCGGACAGATTGTTCCTCTTCATGACAGGAAAGACTGCTTTCAAAAATTTCATACGAAGTAGTTGTGATACTCTTGTGACTTTTCACATAATTTATACGATTTTCTGTGTTCCTACAGAGAACGTAAAGTTAGGTGAATTTCGCCAGTATAACTGTTATTCTGTTAGTTTATTTTCATTGTCAGATTTGACTCATTTTATCATCACCAAGGAAAAACTTATTTACAAACTCCTCCTAATCGGATAGGGCTTCTGCTCTGTGTTTGAAAGTGACGTGTTGTTTCTTTGTTTGAGTATCAGTTCTCTGCTCAATCATCTTGCGAATGTGGTATGTGAGACGTAAAGTAAATATCAGTAGTCATTCAACAATAAATTTCTACCTGGAATGCCAAATGACTTTGGCACTGATTTCAGAACACGAAAACGCTTAACATCCTGCACAGTTTACGTAATGTATTATAAAAACGTTTCAAAGCTAGAATATGATGTCAAATCAGCCACATGATTGCATACAAGTTCATACAAATTCATTCACAAAACTCGAAATAATGGGATTTTTGTACCTCATAGTGCCCAGCTCCCCGTTTTCGGGGAGCTGGCCGCTATTGTCATTATGCAAATAAAAATATTTTTTTTGAAAAAATAACATTGGATCCTTATATTTGGTGACAGAAGCTACAACTTGAAGAAATATTTCCATGTTCTTCCACCTTGGGCACAGGCAGGTTAATCTAACTTAGGTTCTGTTGAGCTATCGTTTGTATGTATCTAATCATGGCTCTGCCTCTTTAGAGAATGTCTGTACCAAATGTCGGTATAGTTGACATGAACTCCTTCAGTTTCTTATCTGTAGTGACTTCTCGAGTTGTATTCAACACAACAAGCAACGTCTAGATTGATGCTTTTAGTATTGCGTGTATAGAATCAAGTGAAACGCTTGAGTGTATTATAGAAGATAAAATATCTGAAATCATGATAACTTCAGCAGAGGCCTTTTTTGATCATCTATGTTGCTGATAAATGTAGTAAAGTATTTATTCTCATTTTGTCAGATATCATTAGAAAGCATTAAAATCTAATTTGGAAAAATTTATATAATAGTAAGGTTTAGACAAACGCATATAAGAAAAGCTTGTATGTACTTTGTAAATATGTTTATCAATATGTTTTCCCCCTCTCAGAATTTTATCTTCCCAAACATTTAAAAACACAGAATGGACCAAAGAAGATAATATTTCTATTCAGGGGTACAAACTCAGCAGCCTTTTACTTATAATCGAATATACAATTTATTTCTATAACCAGGCTTTCATTTTGACAAGGTTTTTACAATGGAGAGCGAAAGTAATTTTATTAGAAGTCAAATATTGTCTCGGTTTTGGAGAGTTGGTTGTAAAATTTTGACAGGTTTAGATATTAATGTCTTTTATCCTTTAGAATAGATTTTCCTTTACAGCCATTTTTATTGACTTTTCAAAACTCCTTTTGAAGCCATTGTTTAGGTTAAAACACTTATGGTGGTTTGTCTACGTGAGAAAGGTCTGAATAAACAATTTTAAGACTGCCAAGGCTATTATATTTACACATATTCTTTTCGTTGTAATTTTTGCAAGAGCGAAGCAGAAAAGGACTTGAACATGCTGTATACAATAGGCAAGATCAAATGGCCTAAGGTACTTTGGTCACATAAGCAGAAAAGTAGTCTGCCAGAAAAGAGATTGATTTGGAATGAAAATCAGGGGAAGTGTAGGTACGCAAAAAAGCAATAGAGAGACTGCATAAATGAAGAAATAAAACCTTGAGATACAAGAGTAAAAATAGTCAAGATCAGAGACTATGGTCAAGTAAAACAAGAAAAACTGATATCGGTCGATTGGTCCGAGGCTAAAAGATAAGGATGAGGACTAAAATTATTCACAGTTTAGTAAAATGAGACTGATAATGTGCAACTTAGAGAAAAAGTGAAATCTAATGGTATTTTGATGTATAAAGGAAAGAAAAGAAGGGATATTTAAAAAAAATAAAAGTAAAATAAAAAACTGTATGTTTATTGTACCTAGAAAAGGTAATAGAATCGGAACAATGTTTTCAAAAGCACTAAATTTCAGTGTATTTCACGTTTTACCATCTACTGTTCCAATTAATATATCATCTTCTCAGCAACAACACTTTCGGGCTACGATATGTAATTAGAAATGCAAACAGACGTATTGACAACATAAAACTGACAATTTAAATAAGATAATAAAGCTGTTTTTTTATGTTACTGTCATCAAAGTTCAGACTGCTTTCAAATATGACATGTATGGCATAAACAGCACATTTATTTATTCTATTTACACAGTTCGTAGTTTAGTAAATACATGAATGAACCCATTTACTGTAGTAGCAGTCTCACTGGCACTCTAAACTCCCTTTGTACAGTGTGATCAAAACAACTTATTTACATCCTCTGCAATTGATATTATGCTGATTGAGATTATTGTAGTTTTAATTGAATTTAGGAAAAGTATATCTCAGTGGTTAGAGTTTTAGGTGTCATAGTATGTACCGATAAAACCTGTTTTCGATTTTCCGCTATAGATCTCTCCAATTTTATCTCTAGAAAATCTTGACCAGTATTATAAAGAAGACAGGAGTCCACGTGACCATTCATATCTCAGGTGGTTTCTTATGATTTCTTGAGAAAAATGTTGTTTATCACGAGTCATTCTTCCCGACTGCAAGGGAACAATATAAACATTCAACATGGGGGCTTTATTGCATTTAAAACCAATTTATTACAACAGGTTATGGAAATATTTTCAGAAGAATAGCTATGCGGCAAGAAGCTTGATCTGAGTCATAGGCTACATAAAAATATGGAGGTGCTGTTACAATGAGAATCAAGGCAATCAGAAATATTATGACATAGTTTTTAAACTTTAATTTATTTCTTACTATCGGGCTAAAAAGTATCTTACACCTGAAATCATTTCATATCATATCATTTCATAGTCTAGAATCCGTCAATGTATAGAATACGACTGTCATGTCTGGACAGGTGCTTTCTTATCTCACCTTGATCGAGATCAAAGACGTATTTGTACTTTATAAGTCCAAATTTTGGTACTGCTCTCCAACCGTGTCGCATCGATAACATGTCGCTCGACTTTATAATGATTTATAGTAAGCTTTCTTTGATGAAACATGTTCAGTTTATTAGATTCGGTGTGTTTCTTTTCTTCCAACCTCTTCCTTACGCAATTTTTGTTTTTCATTGTACTAAATCTTAAAAAGGTAGTTTTTTGTCTTCGAACAGCTAAATTATGTGACTCTTTGGGCCACAGAGTCCTTTTCTCCATTATTTGATTTGAATGTTGTCAAGTCGAAGGTCAACTCCTATTTATTTTCTTCTTCTTTTCACAGTTCTTTACAGTTATTGGTTCCATGCCTTGTATGATTCCTCGTCATTTAAAAAAGTGGGGAAAGCTATCAGAGCAAAGTCATTGGCATAAGAATTAAAAGAAGAAAATATTGAGCAATGGACAGCAAAGTTTGGTGATGAAACTGTTTTAGATATCAGTATTACATACTGATATCTTAAACAGCAATACAGAGATGTACTATCGGAAGTGCAATCAGAAAAAACAAAATATAAGTGTTTTTGGAGTTAAAAATCCTTTTTTTATGTCATTGATTTTCTCAGTCAGTAATGATATAAGACGTAACTTAAAAACTTTTATTCTTTGCCTTGAAATGATGACCCCAGAAATAGAAGTGTATTACACAGTGAAACGCTGTAGCTGTTGTCAGAATACTAATTAGCAATAAGTAATAATTCCCTTTTCATCTCTTAATACAATTGTGTTCTTGATTTGAGCTTAACATAAATTCACTATGCAATTAGTAAAGAAATTTGATACTTAATATTGATTCTAAAGTATATGGCAAATTCTCCTTATTACATTAGATTACAAGGCCGGTAAAAATATGATTGTGGCATAAAAGTATGTATTTATTATGTTTTACTTAACATCTCCAAAATTCTGCTGCCTACCACTAACTCCGGATAGCCTATTTGTATTATACTTTTAACAATATGGCTACAACATATTTCATGCCATATATTGAATAAAGTGCTGGTTATGTTATGGTCGACATGATAGAAGATGACCGTAATTTCTTTTCCATGTGACATAATCATTTTATCAAAAACAATGTAAATATTCTTAATGGTGGGATGTTTTCGAGAACTATAAATTCTCTTTCTAAATGACCAGCTAACTATTTATTTTTCTCTAAAATATATGTTTACAGTCAAGAATATAATCAGTTAATATTTTGCATATTTATTTCAAATTACGCCTGTCAAAGACAGTATCGCCTTTACGTGAAATATTTAGCAACCTTTATAACTTCTTTTTTTTCTTTCAATGCTGGTATCCCATTAGTCAGGGGTAAACAGCACGTATCGTCGCACGCCATCTCTGCCACTCATTCGCATCACGTTCAATCAGTCCCTTGCTCTTCATGTCACTGACCTCTTCCCCCTAATTGGTTCCCTTCTTGTTCTCTGTACTGCACTCGTATCTTCGCTCCTTACAACTTGTCCAAATCATCTCAATCTTGCTTCTCTCAGCTTTCCAAATAAAAAACCCCACACTCTTCACTTCTCCCCACTTGTTCCAGACTGCCTTTGTTCGCTCTTTCATCACCCTCTTACAAAATCCAGCTTCATTCCTTGTAGACCCTAGGTATTTGAAGCATGTCGCTTGCTTAACCTCCTCATTATTCACGTCCTTAACCTTTATCTCTTTGTCTCCTTCCTTGCAGCAAGCTATAACCTCTGTCTTGTTGATGTTACCTTTTAATCTTTGTCTTTTCAATGTCTCCTGCCATAGCTTCATCCTCATTTGTGATTTCTCTTTCGATCCTAAATGACCACTATGTCGTCTGCAAAGAAAAGCTCCCATAGTTTATCACTTTAAAGTCTTTGTGACTTCATCCATATCCGTGATGAATAAAAAGGGACTGAGAGCTCAGTAACAGTGTAGTCCTACCTTGACCTCAAAGCTCTCAGACTTGCCCTTTTCTGTCAACACTGATGTATTTACTCCTTCAAACATCTTCTTTACAATCCTCACAATCCTTTTAGGTACTCCTTTCATCCTCAACACCCAGAATACGATCTCTGACGGTACTCTATCATACGGTTTCTCGAGACCAATGAACCCGCTGTACAAGGTCTGGCTTCCTTCAATTTTCTTCCCTTTCAGCTGCCTGACTACAAATATGGCATCCATAGTGCTCTTGCCCTTCATGAATCCGTACTGCATCTCATCTATCTCCACGACCTTTCGGAGTCTTTGATCTATGACTTTCAAACAACTTCATTGCATGCTCCATACTCTTAGTACCTCTGTAATTTTACACTCCATGTTGTCCACTTTTTGCTTGAATACCGGGACTATAAAACTCTCCAAATCTCTCCAATCATCCCGAATCTTCTCTTCACACATGATATTGCTGAATAACTCAGTCATCCACTCTTCTCCCTCTTCGCCCAAATCTATGAGCATACCTGCCGATAATTCTGATGGCTCACTGGCTTTATTGTTTTTCATTTTTCCTATAGCTCTCTTGATTTCTTCCTTTATGATCGACTGTACCGGTAGATTACAAAGGAAGTAGAGAAGCCGGGATAGGGACAAACATGTCATTAAGACAGTGTAAAATAGCCTCCGAAAACAATTCTTACCAGAAGTTCCTAATATATGTAGCAAAGTATAAGTTCCAATAAAAGAAAAAACCCATAAGAAAATATATAATCAAGTGTGTACCATAATTTTGTTGAGGAGGGTTGAGAGTCGTCTTAGAGAGTTTCTGGTTATCATATATTTATAACTCCTTTTGTTTAGATAATCTGGCGATAAAGCAAACGAAGAGCAAATTCAATGTTGTTTATGTCACAAAAAAGCAGCAAAACTAGTGCTATTTACAATGAAGCAGGTAAAGAACTTTAACGTCCGGAAAAATGAAGCAGTTACTGAAAATGAAAGGAAACTTTTTGTACAGAAATCAAAGATTTACAAGCCATTCTTTTTGGTTTAGTGATGGTGGTAGCTTGGAGGGAAAGTGTGACCTTTTCGATACCATACAATATTTAAATTAACATGGCGTGAATAATTGTAAAATTTTATTTTATTTTATCATTTTTTTTGCTTGCAAACAGTATTGACAGTATAACTATGAGAATCTCGCACAGAGACTTTGTTCAGTGTGGTTAAAAGTCTGTTTAATAAATTTTACTACAATATTTATTCGATATTATTGGGTTGTATAAAAATATTTTCTTACTTCTGAACTTTTAGCAAAATTATCATTTATGTGATAATTCAGCGATTATTAAGCTTGTATCATCCTGTTTCTTCTTTTGGGTAAATTGTATTCCTAAGTCATAATTAACATTTGTAAAAAAATATAAACAAGGTTCTTTGTCTATAAATGATTATATTATCTGCTAATGAAATACAAATTGTGACTGAGTAAGAAACTAGACAATTGTTATGGGTTTTAATGAAGTATTTGTCCTGCCTATTGAATTTGTCTAGAGTTAGATTTAGAATTTGGAATAAAAATTATTTTATTCATTATAATTTTTACAAATCAAAACATGGAATACAGCTTAAAAATGAATCCATGTAAAATTGCAAAAAATATTACCCAAATATTACAAAAAATGTCAGCAATAACATTAGCAAGTAATAAATACTGTCATATAAAGAAGTATAAAATGCTGGATATTGCAAATTATAATAAATTACTAACAAACTAAAAACTACAATGATCATAATAATGAACAAGACTAACACTGAAAAGCTAAAGATATTAAAAAATATCTAGGTAACTTATTTCCATGGTGGACCTGTTCCCTTCTTTCAGTTTATGTCCTAACTATTAGGTACGAATGAAATATATCTTTGTAAAAATACAGTTGTAAAAAAAACAAAATTGGGTTCTACAACATATACCATACAGATACAGATCTTTCGGTGCCACTATCACCCCTGGAGTTATCTACAAAAGCCTCCAGCATCTTTGCTTCCCAGAAAAACTGACTTATGAAAGCGCTTGCTTGGGGGAATACCTTGCCATTGCTTTCCTGCAGAGATTGACTTTGGGATATTAGGCTTCCAGATTTTAGGTTAGTCGAAAGAAATAGCTGGAAGAGAATCCTTCTCAGGAAATATGTAAAGTGCTTCGGAGAAGTTTTCCTAGCAAATGACACAAATAGCCTGTTTGGGACTTCATTCCTGAAAGCGGCAACTCAAGAGGCAACTTTCCAATGTTTACAAAGGTTTGATGAACTCGGTGCACGCGAGAGAGGTTTTTTTATCTTTTTGTCTTTGGTGTCAATAAACGTACTCACAAGAGCTAGGCTAGCCACAGTGAAAGGACTTATATATACTTGTTAAATAAATTAGGCTAGAAGCTTCCTAATACTCTCACGTTCGAGGAGACAGGCTTTTTCTTTCATACTATAAAAAAGATTTTTAAAAGTAGAAATCAATTCTGCTTTGACTTACCATTTAAATAGTGCTTGTTGGCTGTTTCTTGTATTCTATTTTTGAGACGTATAAGGCATTACTTGCGGCGAGGACTTAATTAATTGAATATTCTCTTCTTTTTAATGTAGAAAAATGTAGTAGCTGGATGAAAACAACTTTACTTTCAAACTGATGTTTTGAATTTGTTAACTAAGAGCTGTCTTGGAATTTCATCGATCCAGTTGGGCAACTCAAACGATTGCTATTAGATGAGTTTATTGTTTTTCTTTTCGTATCTATTGTTTCCTGATTTTAGACATTTTTACCATTCAACCGTAAAAAAGACAATAAAAAGGATGATTGAAAGCTTTATTTATATTTCAGCCTGTTGGTCTGCCTAAAAAGACGGACTGTAAAAAAAGATCTACCTAGTTGTGGCACATGCAGACATTAAAATTAGAGTATTCATAACTGACCTGTGAAAGAATGAAAAATATACTGATGACTGCTTACATATTTGGAAAGCGTAAAATATATATAGGGATAAATATGATATTAATCAGTAGCATTTGAGTAACGCAAAATGAAAATAAAACCATCTAGCTTTTATTTCAAATATAAATCGAGGCAAATGGTCTAATGAGTGGCGAATGAGGTTGGTGTTGGGGAGACCTTAGCTGTAATTGCCGGAGATGACAGCATGGTTAGTCTCAGGCACAAATTTGACTGCTTTTGTGTCATAATAGCATCAGAAAATGCATTTCTTGAAACATATTTCGCTAGTTCCGAAAAAGTAAACTTTTGTATTTTGATGTTGATACTCAAAATGTCTAAGAACCAAAGCGGTGAGAGCTGCGGTACCTAAGGCATCCCTCTTCCTCCCCAGAGAAAAACCTAGGAACTCTGGTATTTGTTGAAATTGAGTTAAAATTGGATTTATGATATTGACTAAAGATTATATAGGTTCATTTTAGGGTAAGTACTTTTTGTAGAATAAAAGATACTGATGATAAAGACAATTGCTTTATGTTACGTAAATGATTAATGGTGTTTGTTCTTCAAACCGTTTCTAGATGAGAAAGCTTCAAGAAACCAAAAGACCTATTTTCACTTTGTATAAAAACAAATTTCTTCTCAATCTCGCCCAAGCACAGTCCAAATTACTTCATTTGAGGTCACTAAATGTCACAATACTTTGTCCGGGCTGGATATTGGCAACCTCCTCGTGGTACAGCCTGCAAGTAACAATCTAACTTTGGGAAACTAATGCCAATACCTGAACAACAGAGACAAACTAGAAAATCTAACGACATGTCAAAGATACATGAACCATCTGGTCCAGCTATCCTTCAATTAAATGTAGGTCTTACACGACCAAAATGTGAAGTCATTCAAAAAATCGCCATGGACAATTCAATTTCCGTTATTCTACTGCAAGAAACACATGCCACCAATGACGACAAAATCAAGATATATGGCTTTTCTCTCATTGGTTCAATCAAACACTCTAAGCATGGTATTGCCACTCTTGTACGTAACGACCTTCCTTCTGTTGAAATTGGCCGCAGTAATGTTGATAGTGCAGTTGAATGGCTAACCATATCGATCAATGGAGAAATTACAATAACAAACTACTACAAACCACCTAATTCTCCGTTTGAACCACCACCCCATTATGATCACCCAGCAATATACTCCGGTGATTTCAACTGTCATCATACAACTTGGGGCTATTCTAGAAATAATCCGGATGGGGATGCTCTTTATAATTGGTCCAGCACGTTCGATATTAAGTTGCTTTTCGATCATAATCAACCAAAGACGTTTCATTCTGGTGCATGGGACACTTACACGAATCCAGATATTACTTTCTTCACACATGATGTCAACAGCTCTCTGCCTCATCCTGTACACACTGTTTTGGGTAACTTTCCAAAATCTCAGCATCGACCTACAATCATCCATCACCCAGCCTTGATCGAATACACACCAACATCGTCACTACCTAGATGGAATTTCAACAAAGCCGACTGGGATAGATTTAAGAATGCAACTAGAAATATGTGTGACGATCTTCCATCTTTAGAATCTGATTTAAATTTGTGTTACACAGCATTCCAGAAGAAACTCTTGAAAATAGCTAAAGATACAATTCCAAGAGGTTTTCGAAAGAACTACATTCCTAAATGGGATACCAAATGCAATGAACTTGCTTTTCAGCATGAAAAAGCTCAGTCTCTTGAGGAAAAGTTGTCTTCAGCTAACCGTCTTATCG
>RDPX01000047.1:5292108-5316211 GCA_003991215.1 Morbakka virulenta
CAATTCCAAGAGGTTTTCGAAAGAACTACATTCCTAAATGGGATACCAATGCAATGAACTTGCTTTTCAGCATGAAAAAGCTCAGTCTCTTGAGGAAAAGTTGTCTTCAGCTAACCGTCTTATCGATCATCTTAATTCTAAACGGAAAGAACAATGGACTGCCACTGTCGAGGGCATCAATATGAAACGATCCAGTCGAAAAGCATGGTCAACTATTAACTGGCCGAAAAAACGTCACCCCAAATCCCAGTTTGATTAGTCCATGCAATTGCTTCATGTCTTCTAAGCAATGGGAAGTACAAAAACCCTAATCGCCAATTTACAAGAGAGGTAAATCGACAATTGAAAGTAGAATGGAATTCCCCATCAGTAGATCAAAACCTTTGCGTTGAGTTTTCAGATGATGAAATAATATCTGTCATTAAATCACTGAAAGCCGGTAAAGCCCTATGCGCAGACAACCTACACCCTGAGTTCTTTCTTCACATCCATGAGACCTCCAAAGATTGTAGATTGTTTGCCAGGCTTCATGTATTAAACACGAACATGTTTTGCTCTTAGTTATTCAGTACATTCTCATTCAATGCTCAAAGAGTTTGAAGACCAGTTAGTACATCTACCCTCTCTCTCAAATAGGACCATCGGTGAGGAGAAAGATATTTTTCAAGATAAACTTTCTAATACGATGGTATGAAAACCATCTTTGGTATATGTAACACCATTCTAGTGACCTCATAGCTTCCATAAGAAGCAGCATTGTTGAGATACATCATATCATTATCACTTTCAACAGTAAAGTCGATTTTCAATTTCCCTGTTGGGACAATTTGGTTTTTCAGACTTTTAAAAACCCCAAAAGATTCAAAGTATAATAGCTTTTACTGTGTTATTTCCTGCCGCAATAGTCATGATAGCATGTCTCTTAGCAAAACCATCGTTGTAATTAACATTCTCTGCTGGTATAACATTCTGTGCATTTTCATCTAGATTTAATGATGTTTACTTCTGTGAAACAGGATCTGTTGTAGTATCTGGAAAATAACACATTGAAGTTCCCATCCTTTACCTAAAATAATTAGAAAATCCCAAGAGATTCTGAACATTTAATCCATGATCAGCCTGTTAAAAATTCAGAAAAATAGTTCCATTGTACATAACACTAAGAAATTTAATTAATCCAGACAGTCCGTCAAGGGATGCTACTTGATCTGTAGCAACATAATCTGTTCGATCTGACTTTTCAATTTGTAATCTGCCTCGAAAAAATCAATAAAATGATCTGGAGAATTACTTTCGTTTGTGCTGTCAATACCAATATCGCTTTTTACTCGCAAGGAATTAGTAGGTGGTATAATGATTGGATTGTTGAAATGTTTAATCCCATTACTTTGAGACCAAATTGGTTTACAAGTACAGGGGGCTATTCTTCTACCAGTGTCTTGATCAAACCACATGATCTCACCAGTTAAATGATCTCTTTCTTGTCATTAATGTATTTTCTAAGTTTGGTTTAATCCAATCTTTAAGGGATAAAAAAGTGAAACTATAACTAAAACATTCAAAACTACCCTTAATGGATATAAAAAAGCTAAATACCTTTGGGCTGAAAAGTGTAAAGATTTCTACAACAAAAATATGAAAGACCTATTAGAAAAACATAATACACTGTATACAGATGTACTTAACCGAGAATGAGGATAAATCTTCATTGGTCGAACGATGAAACCGAACAATTAAGACTAAAATGTGGAAGCATTTCACTATCCAAGGAAATACACAGTATCTTAATATGCTACCTAATTTTGTAAAAGAATACAATAATACTAAACACAGTTTTATGAAAATTACACCTGTAGAAGCATCCATGAAAAAACCGTGAAGGACTTGTTTACCTTAATCTCTATGGTGATAGTAAACCATTTAAACAGAAGCCTACATTCAAAATAAGTGATAAGGTAAGGATATCAAAGTACAAAGGGAAAGTGTTTGACAAGGGGTATACAACAAACTGGACAGATGAAGTATTCCAGATCAATAACCTTCAGCACACTAATCCAGTCACTTATAAAATAAAATATCTTAGCAGTGAAACTACTAAGGGTTCATTTTATACTGAAGAATTACTGAAGGCAAAGCAAGATGTGTTTAGAATTGATAAACTAATTCGTAGAGAATATAAGAAGAAAAAAACATTGGTTTAAATGAAAGGGATATAGTGACGACTTTAACAGTTAGATACCGATAGAAGGTTTTTAAAAAAATATTGAATGACTTAAAGATTTACCATCTATAGATAGTATTGACGGAAAAAACATTAAAATCAATCATTTGATTTGGACAAGAAATAGATCCAATGAGTAAAAAGATGAACGAAAAAAACAGAACGTTAACAGAAAAGGAATGTTGTCGACCAGCTACCTATGTCCTGGTTACAGAAATGTTTCCAAATATATAGAAACTTTAATATGTCATGATTGTGTTAATTACATAAATAGTGTAACGTATTATCAACTTGAAAATGTTAGTTTTGTTGATCTAATAAAATAAAATTAAATTAAATCAAATTATACTTGAACCCCCAAAATATCATATTATTACAATAAATTAAATATTTATATGTACTATATCATTAGTACAATAAATGTTTATTTGCTTTTTTTATATGATTGTTTTAAAAAATATTTATTTAATATACTATATTATATATTATGTTTAAAATTTAATTAGCTTTAGATTTAGATTGTGATGAAAAATATCTTATATCTCTTTCAAAACGTGAATTGCTTGAAATTGGTCTTAAACTACCTGAACAAATTAACAACTATTTATTATTAAAAACATAAATGAAAAAGAAAATTTTAAGAAAATAACTAAGATTTTTATTTTCAAAATTACGAAAAAGAAGACTTGATTGATTTAATAAGAGAAAAATCAAAGGTAAAAACATTATGTACAGTCAGTATAATGTACAGAACACTTCTTGTAAAAGAGATAATACCATTGTTATTCGAGATAGTCTGGTTCATTTAAACACAAATAAAAACAGGCTTGAATAAAAAAACATTATTATATATATTGCAGATTGAGTATAACGCTCCCTTACGAAAGTTTGGTTGAGCACTCTATCTGAGATGGGAACCTGTTGTTAGCGTAATGCAATGCTCACTGTGCATGCGTGGTTTGAGCACTCTGGCAGGATCCCACAATAACTCTTTAAGCTGTGTTTGCTCCGGCAACATGGCCAGAGAGTTATGTCTCAGAAGCTCTGTGCTGCACTGATGAGCCCACAAAGGGCGAAACAGTACTGTCTGCAGATTGAGTATATNTTACGAAAGTTTGGTTGAGCACTCTATCTGAGATGGGAACCTGTTGTTAGCGTAATGCAATGCTCACTGTGCATGCGTGGTTTGAGCACTCTGGCAGGATCCCACAATAACTCTTTAAGCTGTGTTTGCTCCGGCAACATGGCCAGAGAGTTATGTCTCAGAAGCTCTGTGCTGCACTGATGAGCCCACAAAGGGCGAAACAGTACTGTCTGCAGATTGAGTATATATATATATATATGTGTGTATATATATGTATATATATGTATATGTATGAATGAAGAAATTGTTAAACAGGCAAACCTAGAATTTCAACTGATGAACAGGGAGAAGAAGAAATAAAAACATATGTATTATAGAAAATCATGGTATTGTAATTTATGTGTTAACAGAAAAAGTAATACAGTTTCTGAGAAATGGTCACATATAAGCACAAAAATACATACTGAAAATGCTAATAAAAAAATCCTTTTTACATTTTAAAGGATCCAGTTTATCGATCTTTTAGATTGATTATGCTTAAATATATAGTCAAATAATACTTAGAAATCTATAGTATCAATAAAATTAGAAAATCTAACCATAATATAAATATGTTAAGTAAAATAAATCTTAATAAACTAACTAAAACTGAATTAATTGAAATATTAATGAAAAAGAAAAAGCAACGTAAACCTAAAAAAAGGGGTGATAACCAAAAAGCATCTCGAAAAAAACAACAATGACTGATAAAATAAGTTTTATTTAGGGAGCAGGTAGGTGGATTAAAATTGATGGACCTACTTATAAGAATCTTGTTATCAATAACATAACTAAGCAACAACCATCAATTGGTTTTAATGAAATTATGAAAAATATTAACAACTCAGTAAAAAATTAAAAGAACGGACATAAAATCAATGTATAAATACATCAGTTTAATAGAAAATAATTTATAAAAAAATCATTAATAATTATCAAAAAAGAGATGTTTTATTACTTCATTATAGGATTCAAGAGATGGAACTTAGTAAAGATAAAGCATAAAGATGATACAAGTTTTATACAACTCTTCGAAAAAAGATTTCAAAGAATGTATAATAAAAAATTTGTACCTATAAAGTTTTTTTAGAAATTGAATCAGGAATTAAAGAACCAAAAATGGACGATAATTGGAAAATTACACTAATAATAAGCTATTAAAAGAGGGTATATAAAATGAGTATTTAATTAATTATGATAAGGTTATATCACAACAGAAATATTGAAAAAAATTATTATAAATTCATAGAAAAAATTTACGGACCATTTACGGTAGACATGCCAGTTAATCTAAGTAAAGATTTGCAAGAGCAAGAAGCATTATTTCCAACCCATATGACTTTAGAAACGAAGAAAGACATCTTTGGAAGGTTCTCTTATCCAATGGATACCATGCTAAGGATTTCCAGAGAGCCTTACACAGAAATACTGGACCTAATCATGAAGAAGATAAGGAACCTCTGAAATGTTTGTCTGCCTTACGTGAAGAAAACCAGTGAGCACCTAGATTAACTCTCCGACAACACAAAATTCAATACTCTGTCTTCACTACATCAACTTTGAGGAGGATTCTGTCAAATCCAAAGGACCCAGTCCCATTTGAAGAGAGAGACAATGTAGGTTACAGACTACAATGCAGGAACTGTCCTGCCTCCTACATTGGTGAATCAAAGCGTTCTTTGGATCAAAGGGGAAAAGAACGCAAGAGAACTGTTCAAAATCATCATCTTCTGGCAACCTCAGCCTAGATAGAATTCACTACACGGTCTTCTTGGCGATAGGGGTGTCCCTGCATATGATATCCGGAAAGGTGAGCTTGCGAGACCGCTTGAGTGATGATGGGTACTTCCATTAGAGAAACGACAACAAAAGCTCATCTGAGGCACGCACACAGTGTCCATTAAACAGGACGAGTCTCCTATGGATTAAGTTTGACATCCTAGGTAGGTCACAGTATATCATTTTAAGAGTTGGATGTTTTTTCCATGAACGATTTAATACTCTTCTGAGGAGACGGGAATAGCTTACATCTAGGCGGCGGTGTTGTTTAGCGGAAAGAGTTCTTGTTTCCTATTCGTAAAGTAAAATAAATTCGATTATTACCCGAAAAATTCTGGTTTTAATCTTACGGTTGAGCTGGGATTTCCAGATCTTATCCATTTTGTTACATTTAGTCCATGCCATGCCCTTCCTGATATTAAAATCTTTTTCAAAGTTAATTATGTGTGATACTAGCTAATTTTAGTCTTTAACACATTTGAGAGTGTTATTTAAAAGTGTTTTAATTTTGATGTTGTTGCGAATGTTAATTGGCATAAACTCTGTTTTGGTTTTATTCAGATAGAATCCTGTACAGTTGGCTGCTGATCGAAGGCCATATAGCAGTGCCTGGGCGTTGATAAGATTGTCGGACAAAAGTGCATATCGTTAGCAAATTCAGCATTGGTGATATGAAGAGCAGGATAACGTGAGCTTTTTCTGGGCTGGTACATGAGTCCATTTTCTTTCACTGTATCCACGGAAATCGGCATGATGTAGTTGATTACTGTGATGAAGAGGAATGGTGCAAGTGTATCGCCTTGGAGAATTGCAACAACATGCCCTTGTTTTAACTTGATAAGTAATTATTTTAGTGAGTTTTTATCTTCAGTATTTCTTAATATTCTAAGGTCTTCTCCTTCTATTTTATGTTTTGGAAGTTCTTTAAAGAGTTTTATGCTTCACTGTACCAAAAGCTTTATCGTAATAGGTGTATGCAACGTAAAGATCTTTTTGAATCTATACAGAACGTTTTGATTACATTTGCATAAAACAAACTGCATCCATGGTTCCTTTAAGTGTACAAAAACAAAATTCTTCGTGGCCAATTTCGCTTTCAAGTTTGTTCTGTATTCTTAACAGCATGATACTGAGGATGATTTTGGTAATATGGGTAATTAAATTTTTTAATCTGTAATTACTGTATTACACTAGGTCCTTTTTCTTAGAGATAGTAACGAATATTGGTTCTTTCATTCTTCAGAAATTATGCCTTTTTATAAATTTTATTTGCCAGCTGATAGACTTTTTTATTTGCTTACATCATGACACGCTTCTGTCATTTCCTTTGCACTGTTGTCATTTTGAACGGTTTTGTCATTTTTTCATTCGTCTTAATGCACTTTCAATTTCAGTTTTTAATATTTCAGTTCCATGTACTTCTGTGTCGTTATCAATTCCCTGTGTTTCATTCTCTCTGTTTTCATCTTCGTTAGTTAAGTCAATTTGCTTCGCGTTGTAAAACGCACAAGGCCTCTCCCAGAGTCCACTAACATTGTCTATCTTTAGCCAGTGTCTGCAATTTGTCATAAATCCACACCTCTCCCTTTATTTCTTTCTCCACCGACCTCCTCAAGGTCTTCTTCCGTCGTTCTCTTCTCCTCTTTCCTACAAGTGGCCAATGCATGGCAACCTTGTCGATTACCTTTTCCTCTGTGCAAAGAACATGACCAATCCAGCGCTATTGTCGGAGTCTGATCTTAACTATAAAAGGGATTGTGTCAGTTTTCTGGTAGAGATCCATGTTTGAAACTATGTTAGATCCGAAGATGAGGAACATTCTTCAAATCCTTCCAAGCTGGAAGACATTTACTTTCTCGGAGATCGCCTAGGTTGTCTTCCAGGATTCTTAGCGGTAAAGTAGGACTCCAAGAACACTGCTTTTGAAGATCCTGAGACCTTTCAGTTGGTTTTTAGTGCTTAAGAAAAAAATTGAAACGTCATGAAAAATTAAGGAGCATAAAAAATCTTCTCCAGTGATGTATAATACATCCACATTTTAAGACTTGAATTTTGAGGCGCAAGTATGATAAAAAGTCCAAAAAGAAGTTTTTCCGACATGGTATCCAAAGAGCAATTTTTGTGGTATATTAATATGATATAGGGATACTCTGATCAAAGTCTTACTTTGTTAAAACATTTTTTTAAAAATCCTCAATAAATGTGAGATTTCACGCCTGCCCCACTGAAGCACAACTTTCTTTTGAATTTCTGTTTGTCACAGTTTGTTGACTATTTCTTTAAGGGAGCTTAAGTTTATGAAGGACCTTTTTGCAATTTCGCACTAACATGCCATGGACCATCAATGTTTATAAAGCAAAAATCTGTGATTACCTTAAGCTGTTTGAAACAAACTTGTCTAATATCGTATGCTGTTCCTCCGATTCGAAGAAATCAACTATTTGGATCTTTATCTTTACTGGTGTCATGGTCCCCCAAGACATCGACTTAATGAGGCTTTATTTCAAGGACGCTGAGACAGGAATGACCCCTCTTAGGAAAAGATAAAAAGTACTCTTATTATTATTATTACTATGAATATTTATACAGGATTAAAAGCTCAAAATAAGATATAGACAAGCTATATACAAATTCTGTTCTCTTAGTCACAAGCCGCGGCAAAGATCATTTAGCTTCTTGGTTGAAAGCATATTTCCAAGATCATCAAAGCCTCGAGAATACATGACCATTTCAATGACAATTTAATCCTCATATGAACCCTGCTCATTGTAAAATGACTCTCCGAAGATTTTTTCTTACTATGGAAAAAGGTGTCTCGAAAATTAGAAAAGACCTTTAACACATAAAAAATAAACTATAAAAATAAGGGGGAAATAGAGCGAGAGTCATCACAGAATCAACAAAATCCAGGTGTAGTCAAAGTAGAATAAATGCTGTAGATGCGGCGTTTGTATACACAACTATATTTGCTCCTGTCTTGACTTTGTCGCAAATTCGGTGCCCCGTAAATATATTCATGCAGCTCAAGTAGCAAAGAAAAGAGTTGATAAACAATCGTAATGAACAGTGACTGCATCTTCAGATGAGAGAAATGTGATTGACAATAACAGTTCATATTTTGAAGCACAACCTAGAAATCCTACCCTCAATGATGACTCGTGTGAGGGACTGAAAAAATCTTAATTTGCCTAACAAATCTCTTTGTAAACCTCGTGAAGAAATGTTGGGATTGCGAGGCATTTAGCTCAGCTAAAACACATCTGACTAATGCATTTACGGTACTTAAAGTAAGTTCTGCAACAAGTAAAACTATTGAGTAACCAGAATCAACGTTTTAATCCCCCTCACAGAAAACCTAGGAAATGCAAGGTACATTTAATAGTACACAAATAAAAGTAGTAAAGACGAAATCGACATAGAAAAAAATAAAAAAATTTTTCAAGCCTTCGTGGTATATGTTGTAAAGGAAATGACAAGACCGATAAATGTGTTCTGGTGCGTGCCAAGCAGAGCAAGGGGACGATTGTTGTTCATTGTGTTGGCAAGACATCCAACAGCATCTCGGTAGCATCAACAAATCTTATCAGTAGTAGCCTGTTTATTTAAGCTCTGACCTTTTTTCATTGGTACAGCTACTTTGGCTTCCAAATTAATACTTAAATAGCACCAGAGTCCACAAGGAGCTGTAGTAGAAATATGCTCCATTATCAATACATTTACAAACCTTCTTTCAAAAAGTTTAAGGGTTTTAAATCTCATAAAAACATAGGTGTAATACTCAAAACATTTCTCATAACTTTCTATCAATAATAGCCCTACCAAAAGGCAACATTTTTCCCTAGTCATTGATTTTGGGGCAGCAATTAGAAACATGAAAGAGAATTCCTTTGAAATTGTTGATGCACAATTGTTCTATTTTCTACATCTGGGATTGTGGACGTCGAAGAATAATACCTTCCGATGTACTGTACTTTGATGTAAAGTAGAATTAGCAAACAATTTTCCCTTACGACAATTTTCCTACCAATATCATGTACATTTTTAACCATCTTTTCCTTCATCCCAATGCTACTAAATAAATGATAACTACGATAACAAGAGAACGGCAACTTTCCAATTTTATTCCACCATCGATAATTTAAAATTGCTTTCTTCCATTCAGAAATTGCTTTCTCCCATCATATAATTGAAAGTAAACTCATAGAAGTTACTTGAATTATGAGTCTATCAAGGTTTTGATGTTGAGGGAAAATGGAATGTGGAGGTAATAGTGGAAAAAATGAGAAAGTAGCAGAAAACGTGATAATGTTGCCCAAAACTTCAATCAAGGTTTTCTTATTTAATCTACTTTTACTTATTCAAAATTTTCGATCATTTTTTATTGAAAATAGTTGAATTTTATTGGTGTAATTTTTTCATAGAAATGGGTAACTGTAATTTATTTTCCTATTATATCTTCCATCCATTTATTAAGGTAAAAAAGTAGGACTTCTGTGCATTTAAGTTTTCTTTACAGATTTATTCTTTCCTACATCAGATCAACTATTGTTTTCTTCTAAGTCGCAGTGCTGTACCTAGTGATATCCAGGCGAAAAAGTGATCTCCAATTCCAAACGAATTGCTTATAAAGTTGTGAACCAAATTTGTTTATGGTCGCTATCTTGAATAGTGGCAAAAAGTCAGCTGCAGAGAAGTTCTGTATAGAAAGTTAAAGCAAAAATTGGCAGAGTCTACCACAAAATTTGATGGGTTTTACTCTGAGTAAATAACTGCATAATTCGTGGCAGAACAGTATGTTTAGTTTGATACAGAACTAACGCTCTCACCATTTATGATTGGAATAAAAAATTGCCACAACAACGCTGTACCTAAACATAGATTTGTTTAGCTCGACAGAAAATTGAATTTCTGGGAAGGAATCGTGGAGGTTTTTATTCCATTCAGCACGAACAATTAATTCATCTCTCTTCAATTTTGTAACTTTAAGTTCCTTTCCAGCTACAGTAAGCCGTTACTTTTTTCACTTTTCCATCACATCTCCTTCCTCTTTTATGCCTAATGGAACACTTTAAAATAGTTGGGACTTTTGTCAACTTTTAAATTGTGTCCAAGGTTCCTTAACTTTCTAAGTTTCACTTAAAAAATTCAGATGTGGCAAGTTTTTTCATCCACAGAGTGCCCTCTTGGAACCAAAATAATAGGGGGTAGTCGAGTTATAAATATCTATAGTCAATAACAAATGACATTCTAGTGTGACATTTGGCAAGGTTTCGAAATAAATTTTCTATGCTCGCTTTTCTGATAATAGCCCATTGGGAATGCTAAATTCATAAAGGGGAAATTGCATTTGATGAAATACTGGTAAAAGAGAATTATTCTTTTATTGCTCTGCTATTTTGGTAGTCTAGGGGAAAATTCAGAGTTGTGCCTCCCAGAGTAAAAACACTTTGGCGATACCATTGTCAAGGATGCATTTGATAGGTTTACATCTGAAGTATGAAATTGGTAAGCGTCCTATAAATCGGCCTAAATCTTGCTTGAGTCGCACAATGGCGTAAATCTGTGTTAAAAAGGTGCGGCATGAAGAATGAGATATAACACCTGGAGAACAAATATTAAATGGTCACCGCTATGTAACTTATTTCCTATTGTGTTAGAGTTGTTTTTATTTTTTCCACCATTAAAGATGGACAACGAATTAAAAATTTACCTTGTTATAAAGACGTCAGTTGGAGGTCCAGACTGGCTTCCTTATCGTTGGCCGAGTTCTTCAGGAAATTTTCCCCCTCTCTAATTGGCCTCGTGTTTTTTTATTAGCCTCGCATGAAGCAATGCTTCAACATGGCAGACAATTTTTTTTTTATCTTTATTTCACAGAATAGAATGTAGAGCACATCTCTGATTTGGATGCCTGCAAGAAACATGAGCATAAATTTCAAATTTATTCATCGATACTTGCGTCCTGCCCTATTGCAGCACGTAAACTATGATCCGGGAAGAGTTGTATTCTCATCACCCATTCTGAAACCAGTTCGTACGATTTTTGCTGAAAGTCCGAAGCTTCAACAAGAATCACGTAAGTCAAGAACAGAGGAGAAACGCCGGGTGGCCAAGGAGAATAGAAAACAAATGTAAGAATTAGTATAGTAAACAGACACCTACAAGCTACTTTGTTTAAGAGTAAATTAATAGTTTTGCAAAAGTTTTTACATATGTAAATTTACCCGGACTGCCGTTAAAAGACGTACAAATCAGACTACCATTTCTTGTCTGGGACCTGGCTGCAGTATTTTTGGAGACTTGTGCACAAAAAATTGCAGGAAGTTGCTGCATCTCAAAATTGTTTTGATCATATCAAATAAGTTTATCACATCAACATTTTTATTTAACAAATATTTCTGCAGAAAAAAAGGTCATTGGCTGGTATCATGAAGTGCAACCGGGCAAGAAATTCCGCTGAAGGGCGCCATGTTAGCCAGTTACTGAGAAATACGACCTCAAAGTAAAAAAAAATATGTGGAGTGTAAGTGCTGATGTGTGGGCATATAATGGAGAACACAGAATATAATATTTGAGATGAAAAAAAGTAGGATGCAGTGTCGTGTGCACTGAATGTGGCGAACTTCGCTAGGACGATTGTGTGCAAGTCCGAGACACCAGAATCCTGTCATCTGACGACTTTATTATTGCTGCATTGTTACTAACCTTTAATTTACAATTAATATACTAAGTTCTTTTTCAGTATTTTTCTTACATTTTGCCCATTTATTTTTAATTTTAAGAATAAACAGGTATTGAGCATAGTATTCCAATATCTGTACATGCATGTGCAACAGATGGTTTGTACTAAAATTAATTGATCCCCTAAATTGTGATGCCTGGAAACCTGTCTGAAGTCTACCAGAAAAGATCAGACCCTTGACCAAGGGAACTCAGATGGTAACAACGGATAACGAATGAACAAGCAAATGTGTTCTGGGTTCTGTTTCTGTAGATTACCGGAAAAAGCTCCTGTTGGAGTATCACTTCCAGGAGGTAGTGCGCATAGTGGTTAATTATTGGTTTATAAATGTTTTAAATTGACCAATATTTTTACAGTTCACAATTTCATTACTTAGATTATTCCACATTTGAATATTTCTAGGAAAAAGTGAATATTGGTAACTGTAAGTAGAGGCATGTTTGTGAACAAAGTGAAGGTGGTGTTTTCTTCTTGTACAGGTGTTGGACTGCTCCAGGTGCTCATCAGGTTTTATCGCTACCATGTTATTGACTATTTTGTAAAACATGCATAAATTACTTGTGGTGCATCTGTTTTCTAAAGTTTAAAGATTTAGTTCTTCCATCATCTTAGTTACACTAGTATTCCAATTATAATTACAATTAATGAATTTGACACCATTGCGTTGGATGTTTTCAATAGGAGAAATGTCATTATCAAGATGTGAGTTCCAGATAAAGGCAGCATATTCCAATTTTGATCGAATTAAAGCAATGTAGGCTAACTTTTTGAGTTCTTTTTGACAATTAAATAGATTGTGTTTTAGAAAGCCCAGAGTTAAATTTTCTTTTTTACATATGGTTGAAATATGAGGTTCCCAATTTGTATCATCACTGAGTAGAATGCCAAGATATGGATTTGTATGGTGTACCTCTATTATATGGTTACATAAAGAATATTGGTGGATTATTGGTGATTGGAATGACAGAATCTCATTATGTAGCATTTTGTTAAGTTAAAGTACATTTCCCACTTATCAGCCCATGTCTCTAGTTCTTTTAGATCTTTCTGAAGAATAAGTACATCATTTATGTTGACTATCGGGCAATATAGTAAACTGTCATCAGCAAAAAGGCAAACACACCTGATGTAACCAGTGCCTCTGAGGAGCATTCACCATTTACTACAACTTTTTGTGTTCTTTTTGTTAGAACTGCTGATATCCATTTGTGTACACTACCAGTTATGCCCATTCCATGTAACTTTAGAAGTGAACTATGACTAACTTTGTCAAACGCTTTAGAAAAATCAAATATTATCATATCTATTTGTTGTTTGTTATCATAATGTTTGAAAATGTCAACTATTGTGATTATGAGTTGTGTTTCACAGGAGTGATTGTACCTAAAGCTGTGTTGAAATTTTGTGAGGAAATTATGTTTATCAAGGTGGTTACATTTGTGTTTTGAGATTACATGTTCTATAACTTTGCAGTAAACAGTTGTAAGTGATACTGGTCTATAATTTTCAGCTTCATGCTTATCAGATTTGTTATAAATGGGAGCTACATTCACTTTTAGCCAATCTACTGGCAGTTTGCCATTTGAAAGAGATTGCCTAAATATAAAAGTTAATACTGGAGATAAATCTTCTGCACATTGTTTTTGCACCCTATTTGCTATATTGTCAGAACCTGAAGCAGAATTTACTTTGAGCTCTTTGAGTAGTTTGGTCACTCCCTTTTGACAGATGTAAAGTTGTTCAATAGATTGAATTAACAGGTCTGACTGGACTGAATTTAAATCTTCCTGAGTACGCTTGGTAAAGACAGATTTAAACTGCTAATTGAGAATCTCAGCTCTGGCTTTATCACAACTATGTAACTTTCCATTTTATCTCAAGGGCTGCACACCAATGTTATCAGGTCTCTTCCTTTAAACAAAGTTTCAGAATTTCTTGGAGTCCTTTTTTTCAAAACTTTCCTGTGCTTACCTTCAGTCGCATTCTTTCTAGCTTCTAAATTAAATACAGTGGTTAAAAATACACTTGAAGTAATTTATCTTGCATGACCTGCTCATTTTAAAATGTCACCAATATATTGATTGTGGGCAGAACGAAAATTTATATGACATAGATGTTTTGGTTGTCTATATTTATCCCAATCCCATGTAGTATTCTAAGAATCACAAATTTATTATTTATATCTTTAGTATGTTGTTTCATGTTGCTCTGTAGCCCTAACATAGAATCGTGTTTGTTATTTGGTGGTCTGTAATAACTACACAAAAGCAAACTTTTGTTTTTGTTAAGGTCAACTCTTGACCATATTATTTCACAGTTATCTTCAGTTTTGATATTTGATGATATATAATCAGATTTTATGGCAACAAATACTCCACTCCCTTTACAGTTTCTATCTTTCCTGTATATATTATAACTTGGTTGAAAAATTTCTACATTCTGAATAGAGTTGTCTAGCCAGCTTTCAGTTCCAATTACACAATCAGGATTAAAGTAATTTACAGAAGCTAGAAATTCTGCAGATTTACCTCATAAACTCCTACAGGTTATGACAATTGATTTCCAGTGTTTTTTCTTTGTGTTAGATGATTAATTGGATTTTTTTTTTGATGGAGTATAATCGGATGATTTAGATTTTGGTGATTTATTTGGTGTATATGTAGCAAGTGGAGGACTTACATTTTGGACTGGACTTGATAGGTGAAAATTATTAAGTAATGGATCAAACTGATTTGATATATCAAGTTCGTATGATTTAAAAAAGAATGAGTCAAAGTTTGGTAGACCACAATTGATACAAATCCAGGAAACATTGGAGTTATTCAAATTATTATAACTAACTGAAGATTTATTAGCATAGTCCTTGTGGTACCATTTATCACAATTTTTGCAACAAATATCTATCTGGTTCCATCTTACTGGTCTATCACAACACCCACAGGGATACTTGTTGACAGGACCAAAGTTTAAACTGATATCTCCTGAGGTTAAAAGCAATAGAAGAACATACCAGGATACTTTTCCTTCTTTAAAACCCTTTAGGTTTGTAGGTACACCTTTGCAAGGTTTGTATAATCTGATATAATGTAACTGGAATGATAGTTTGAGCGATTATTTCTAAGTAAATGAAATTTTTGAATCTCACAAAAGTCATAAGTGCATTTCAGGAAGATTGTCTGCACACAAAATTCCATATTGCTTCAATAAAGTCCATTAAAAATGTACTACTTAACTCTAAAATGCAAGAGGTAAGTCATTACAGGAGAAAATTGGGAGCTTTTTTGATAGACTGAATAAAATGTAATTTAATAAATTTTTGTGATTTTCGTATTCAGTTAAAAAATTACTTTCTTTTCTTTAAATTAAAGAATAAAAGAAATAAGAGAAGGCTATTTTAAAGACTTTAAAGGTAGGATATTTAATTTTTTAACCTTTTTATGTGGTGGACATTTGCCCCTTGAAAGTAACTTTTTCTTATATATATTTATTTAAAGATTTACTTGTTTAACTTATAGAATTTTGTCCTCCATAACCAATTTACATTTGGATAAGCTATAAAATTTGGCTATTGAATGAGGAAGGAAGGCTTGCAGCATTTATTTCTCACAGGAAAGATAGCAGGAAATAGAGATAGGGGATGGCAAAAAACAACATTTTTTAAGAGTATTGCAGCCTAAGGCAGAGTGGAGATGATGAAGCTACCGAGTATGCCCAAAAAAGAGGACAACCTGGTATGTTTTCATGGTCACCAACATCATTGGATATGGCACTTAACAGGGACAGATAAAAATTGTGTTAGAAAATAGAATATTTCTTACATAATTAGTGTTGCATGTGAAATAAAGCTTGATTATGCATTTTGTTTGATCTGTGATGGGAAAATATCAAATTCAAAGTGTATTACACTGACCCATAAAAACAAAATGAGAGGATAAAGTACCCTTATTCACAAGTAAAGATTTTGGAATACTTAAAATGAAAGGTGATGATATTTTAATTACACATAGACATTTCATGGCTTAGTACCTTTTTTCATTTGTCATTTGTCATTTGTCCAAATCAGGAAACCTAATTGAAAGAGCAGAGAATTTTTTACAGAATAATTTTTTTGAAATATAGTTCTTCAATTTGAAATATATCATGATGACATTTACATGTTTCTTCAAGTAGATGGTGTATAATTTTTTATTCAGTTTCAGAAAAAATGTCAGAGATTTGCACCTAGAATGATTTTTGAGTGACATTTATGTCAAATGGTGATCAGAACCAGAGTAACAAGATGTGTATTGTTCAGTGTAGGCCCTACCAATAAAATTCTAGAAAATAATAAACTAAAGCCAAACATTGGCAAACGGAGAGGTTACTAGCACATCACCTTCTAGTAGAACACAACCAATCTTTGAGAGAATCTTACGCTGAAGTTTAATACTAACCTAACACCAGTTAAATGTATTTAGCTATAACTTTACTAAGTCAACAACTAATAACCATTTATGTTATGTCACTACATCTACAACTGTAACTAACAATCACCACCTAACAATGAGTTTATGTAATGTCATAATCTGCTAACTTCTTTGGAACTGTCTTGAATCGAGTCGATCTTCTTAAAGAGGTGTGGTTATTATTTGGTGTACAACCAGTACTAATATCATTTTCTGTTGCCGTATTCTTTGATGTTGGATTTTCAAGATTTAATCTTACTTTATCTGGATTTTGGGTAATGTCACTATCTATTGTATCACCTACACTTAATTAAAAGCTGTTCCTGTTCTCATTATCAGTACTATTAAATTCTTCAGTGTCATGATTATCTGGGTGGCATGCAACTTCTCGGAGGTATAACAGTTGTTTTGATTCCCAAAGGTAGATGCACATGAGCATACTCAGGGTTTGCATGTAGGAGAGTAGCTTCTATGACTGGAGGAGAGTTTTTAATCCTTAATGTAAACAGGGCCAGGCTTTACCCATGATGGGATGGATTTTCCTGCAGTAGATTTACGTGTAAAGTTAAATAATCTTTCATGAGGGATTGTATTGATTGCAGTGCATAGAAGAGACCTGATGGAATGTAGAGCATTTGGAAGAATGTCTTTCCATTGTTAATCCCTTAAGTTTTTTTTTAGTTTTTTTTTTAGTTTTTTTTTTTTTTATTATTCAACAATAATAACAATCAGTCGACGTTACAAAATCCCTTAAGTTGTGAGAATGTAATGTTACTTGAACTGCTTTCCATAAAGTACCGTTCAGTTTTTCCACTTGCCCATTTCCTCTTGGATTATATTGACTTGTTTTAGATGTGGCAATGCCTTTCCTACATAAATACTGGGTAGTTTCATTAGATAGAAAGTCTTTAGCACAATCGTTATGTACCATATCTAGCATACCAAAAATAAAGAAAAGGTGATTAAAACAGTCTGTGACAGTTTTACTAGTCATATCTTTGCAGGCGTAAGCAAAAGGAAAACATGAGTATTTGCCGATTATTGTAAAGTGTTCAGAAATTTTGCTTTTAAATACAAACATGATTTGCAAGACTGTGCAACTTGCTTGATTTGTTCTAAGGAGTATGGCAGGTTTTTTGAATGGATAAAGTGTGCTAATCTGTTTATTCCAGGGTGGCATAGTTGTTCATGGATTTCTCAAATTTTGCAGAGTGGGTTGGTTATAACAGCAATTCTAGTAAAGGTATCTGCAACTGAATTTTCAGGACCTGGGTGGTATTGAATATCAAATTTATATTGGGAGAGTTCTACTTGCCATCTCATTATCTTATCATTTTTTATTTTAGATTTTTGTTTTTTATCATACATGTAGCTAATGCTTTTTTGATCTGTAATTACTTCAAAATGTCTGCCTAAAAGAAATTGTCTCCATTCTCTGAGGGCTTCCACTACTGCAGCAGCTTCTTTTTCTACGGGAGGATGATGGATTTCATTAGGATTCAAAGTTCTGGAAAAGAAGGCTATTGGTCTTCCTTTTTGGTTAAGTGAAGCAGCAATGCAGAAATCACTAGCATCTGTTTCTAAAACAAAGGTTTCATTTGGGTCTACAGAAACCAAAGCTGCATCTTTAAGATCCGATTTTAGTGTTTGAAAGGTGCTTAAGACAGAAGCCAGTACAGGAAATGTAGTATTTCTGCTCAATTCTCCCATCTTGTCAGAAGATTTGGGGATGAACTTACAATAGTAGGAAAACATACCAACGATGCATTTCTGTGATTTCAAATTGGTTGGTGGAGACATTTCTAATAGTGGTTTTAATCTATTGTAGTCAGGCTGAATATTATTGTAGGAGATTGTGTAACCAAGGAGGATAATTTCTGTAGTAGACAAAATGCTTTTACTTTTGTTAAAAGTAATATTATATTTTTTTCATGTTTTGTAAAAATTCTTCAAGTTTTGGTCATGCTCTTTTGTTTTGCCACAGTTGGTGACATTGTCAACAAATGCAATGGTATCTGATAATTTTTCCTTTGCCACTATGTTGTCTATAGTTCTTTGGGAAGCACTTACCCATTTGTGATGCCAAAAGTAAGTCTAGTACACTGATATAGTTTCCCATGGGCTTTGAAGGCTGTAAATATTCTATCTTCTTCTCTGATGGGTACTTGGTAGTATGCAGATTTTAAATCTAGAGTGGAGAAGAATTTGTACTGAGATATTTCATTGACCATGCTTAGGATATTAGGCATAGGATATGCATCTAGATCAGTAAAAATGTTTATAGTGTTACTATAATCTGTTACCATATATTTCCTATGGTTTTTTCCTTTTGTTACTAAGACTTGTGTATGCCAAGGTGACACTGATGGTTCAATTACTCCATCTTTTAGCAGTTTAACAACTTCCAGTTTGATGAATTCCTGGTCTGGTTTGGTATTTCGATGAGATTTAGTACCGATAGGTTTGATTTCCTTCAACATATTTGTAAATAGTGGTGGCAGAGATACTTTCATGGCTGGGAATTCATTAGCAACTATTGTGCCAAGAAAAGGTTGGTTATTACTATGGTTGAGTATTAAGTCATCTTCACTACTGTTAAATTCAAAGACTACTTTTTTGTGCTTTTTTAGTAAGTCCCTTCCAATGATCATATCAATGAATGATTTTTGTAGAACTTCCACTACTACTCTAGTATGTACATGATCACTATTGACAATATCTACAACTACCTTTCCTATTATGTTTGCTTTAAAAGATGGATCTGCTAGAGTCACTGTTCCATGTTTAGGTATTACATACAATTCGAGTTTTTCTGCAGTCTTTTTACATACATAGGTAGATCCACTGCCAGTATAGAACATGGTATTTACTGGACTGTTGTCTACTTGACATTCTTGGAAAATAACTTCTTTGTTTCCTGGTCATAAAAGGGAAGGTTGATCTTGTGAAGCTGAGTGAATAGCTGCTAACATTTGGCTTGATTTGCACCCTTTTGTCCAATGACCATGTTTTCCACACTTTTTGCACTTGCTGTATTGTGCAGGACAATTTGAACATGCATGGCGTTGGTATCCACAGAAGTAGCATAATTCTTTTTCATTCTCTTTTTGGTTTTGGGGATCTCTTTTCTGATTATTTTTCTTTCCTGGATTATCATTTCTAATTGCTGCTGTTAGGGTAGGGGAAGGATCTTCAGAAATGGCTGCTGTGATAGGTGATTCATATGAAGCAGACTGCTTTTGTGCAAGTACCCTGGCATGTCTAAAAGCCTCTACTAGAGTTAGGGTACTACTTTCTAAAAGACGTTGGCAAATGGTTGATGAGGTAAGTCCATTAATAAACGCATCTCGTATATACTGATTTTTATTCTCTTTGGCATTGACTGTCTTGAAATCACATGTTTTGGCAATAGGCTCAAGATTTTGAAGGTAAACATCAACTTTGTTGGTGTTTTGTTTGCAAGAGATCAGTTGGTGGTGGTTATTTATTTTGCTCACAGGTTTAATATAGGCCATATCTAGGGCTGCAATGGCTGCATCAAAGGTTGTAGTATCACTAATGAGTTCATAAACATTAGCTGACACATTTTTTACTAAGCCAAAATATTTCTTCCTTTCTTTGACTGCATTGCTATCTTTGTTGCTTACATTCATTTCTAGGTAGTTACAAAAAGTCAATTTCCAATGTCTATACAACTTTTCAGCATTTTGAGCATTGGGCTCTATGTCGAATCGTTCAGGACATAGTGGTTTATCCATGGTGTAGTAGAAATAAGGTAGATAAAATTGATCAGAACCACAGTAACAAGATGTGTATTGTTCAGTTTAGGCTTTTATCTACCTAAATGAAACAAATGAAACATGAATATATATCAAATGGACTGTATTCAACTTAAGTAACTGTTATATGCTAGAGTCAGTTATTAATGATTGATACATAATCTTCCATTTTTGTGGTAGTGTTAGTTGTATTTCTTGGAATAGTTCACATTTTCTAATTATATTGAAATGTTTAAATTTAATGGTAATGTAGTAGAAATGAAATACCATAATTTTGTTTTTACCAGGTAAATCATACAAAGGATTTAACTCATAAGAAAAATGCATTTTTTGCTCAGGTCATGTAATGATGTATTTTTATGTAATTTGAAAAAAAGCTTATTACACAGGTGGGACAAAATCAAGAAGAAAATATAAATAGGATCCTGTAATATTAAAGGGTAAGAACATTCACTTATAGTGTTTGATGTAGTATTAGATTTGTACAGAGCACATATTAATAGCAGTGTGCTTAACATTGAAATGTTTGTCCTGTATAAATATTTTTTAACTACAAAAAATTTTCCTGTTTGCCACACACACATTGGGTGGAAACAAAGAACACCTGTTGTGATCAGCTGCACAGCTGTTATTTAATGGGTTCATGTAATCAGTAATACACACCAACAGACACACTGCCACATTGCCACTTGATGTCAAATGCCAGTAACAAAGGTACTTTAAAACATAGTAAAGTTATTGAGGAAAAATATCTTTGTCTAAAAATGTATTTTACTCCAACCAATTTAGATTTCTTTTTTGTTTGGTGATCAGTGTCGAAATCAAGGCCTGATTATGTTATCTGAAAATGAAAACATTGGACTTTTTACACTTTAAAGTAAAAGAAGTGATCATATGGGCTTATAACTCCAGTGCCTTATAAAAAAAAATACTTACTTCCCCAAAGTTTATATCTTTATTGTTATGCATTGTCTTTCCTTACCCATTTTTTATAGTGCTTCTCCACTTTTAATAAGCCTCACTCTTTGAAATTGTGTTTTTTGCCTTAATCACTCTTCATCATTGTACCTTACTTCTTAGCTGGAATTCTTAATTATCCTATTCCTGGAGGTGACCAATATATCTAATCCTGGATTATCAAATCTCTTCACAAACACTGATAATACTAAGCTTTTTACTAAGTTCATGGATACCAATACTAATACATTTTCAAGATTAGTGACACAGATCCAGCAAATCATACCATTGTCAGCATTTGTTAAAGATATAATTGTTAAATTTGATGCCACCCATATTTCACAGCCATATAACAACATCTTTCTTGGAAACAAAGTCGTTTATGATTTGTTGGCTTTAGAGACTTGTTTGATGAACCAAATACCTTTGTCTATCAAACATTTATTCTAAAACTATGAGTTCCTAGAGGTTAGCCCCAAGCCTGCAATTGGTACTTTAGATATTTGAAATATTGTTTATATTGTATTCACAGAAGCAACCACATTTAGGATCATCTTGTCATTGTGTATGCAGCAAGGGAACTTAGTATGACATGCATCCATCTCAATAGCAGAAAAGATGAATGTTAAAACAGACTACTTATGTACACCAACATTAACTTTAAACCACTATCTGGAACAGCCATTTACATTAAATCTTGAGTTTCCTTCACCACATATAATTTTCACAAGTTTAACAGTCCATTGATTAATTCTTAATTTTCTCATAGCTCACTACCATAATAATTGGCAAGGTACTCTGTCAAACCTTCTCAAGGTCAACAAAAGCAAAGTTGATTTTCTTCTTCTTAAAATTATGTTTTCCCTGCATTTGACAGAGGCTGTACATTTCTTCTGTATTGCTACACCCAGGCACACAGCAAAACTGCTTTTGTTAATGACAGTTTAGATGACACCTTCTTGAACATGTTCAAAAACTTCTGTCATATGGTATAGGAACTCAAGTTCCTGTAGTTTCCATGATTTGTTGCATCTTCTTTTCCTTTATCATCTGAAACATTACTTATTGCCAGTGGGTTTAAACCAAACATGAAATTCATCAAGTTTTGGACACAGAAAAAACACTCGAGATATATTATTTGGTTTAGTCCACCATTCAGTCACAGCATTAAGACAAACATTGGTAGGATCTTTCTAAAATTTGACCAAAAGGACTTCAAACCAGACCCCAAATGTCACAAGGTTTTTAATCAAGACACCCTGAAAGTAAGCCATTGTTGCATGACAAGTGCTCCAAACACAATCACAGGCAATCATTCCATAATCTTGAACAAGAAAATAATTGCCAAAAAGCCTTATGATTGCTGAATGTCTTAGAATTGTGAAAGGAGATTCCTTATTAACAGACATAGTTTGCAGAGCTGAGCAAACTATGTCTGTAATTGTAGCGTCTGAATCCAAGTGATTATTAAATAAATGTACAAAACTCATGTATAGGTGTTGACATGGGAACAAATATACATTGAGAACACTAGAATGAGTTTGTTATACTTTGAATATATATATATACAGAGAGAGAGAGACAGACAGACAGACAGACAGACAGACACAGAGAGAGAGAGACAGAGAGAATTATTTATTTATTTATTTATTTAATTATACATAATTTGAAATCCAGTGTTGGCTTCATTGCAATGACTAATGTTCTTCCCAAATATGTTTATTAGAGTGTCATAGCCTTCTTTATTTCTTCTTGTTTAGATGTGAAAGATACTGGTGGAAAACATTTTTTGGCAAGTGAAAACTTGATTGCTAAGGAGGTAATTCAACAGCATTTTTATCAATGGTTGCAGTAGACATATTTGTTCTACAATGCACACCCACATTTTGAATACCTTAATGAAATGTACACAAATTTTATAGGTTACAGAAAAGGACCATCTATTTACTACGTTTGCATGAAATTGGCCATTTTTCAATCCCCCTCCCCCTTGTTTGTACCTGTTCACAGGCAGGTACCCCCTATGTAAACAAACATTATACTTTTTTTGACCATTGTTGGTAGTTGCCATTTCAATAAATAACTTAAAAATGATGTCATTATTTATTTTTTTTACAGAAGCTTGCATGCTTGAATTTAAAAAGTAAAAAATTGATGCCAGGCTATTGTTGTGAGAAATGAAAACAATTATAAGTAGATACAAGCTGAATACAAGTGAAAGTAATTCCATATAAACCAACAATAAATGTGTAAAGACAGATTAGAATAATTATACCTGCACACCTGCCCTTCTCTGTCACTACTTTGTGAAAACTGTAAGCAAATTTTTTTTTAACTTGAGCATTCTCACCTTTTGAGCACCACTCCCCCTGTTCACTTTTGTTTGCCTTTTAGGATACCCCATTCCCCGTCAGTGCGAATGTAATAAATGGATGGCCCAAAATTTTAATTCACTGACTAGAGTCTTAAAAAGTAGTCATAAAGGACACCACTGATACTAATGTGATGAATAGAATGGCAGTTATTAAAAGTCATTTATCTGTTAAATGTATTGCAAAAAGTATTTTTAACTTCCATGAGATTCTCAATACACCTTTCCCGAGATTTTCTTCTGCTGCGTGAAAACGAGGCTGAACTTGCGAAAAAAAAATCAAAATAAACTATTTCAGCATGGAGGACGCACCGAATCTTATAAAGTTACTGCTGAAAAATGTTGATGAGAAAATCAATATTGTTGTTATGAAAGAAGAAAAGAAATTGAAGTGGGGAAAAGATCTTTTAAACTTGCCATTGTTTACAATAAAAGAGATAGAAAAGCATCGTTTAAAGAGTGGTAAAAGAGGAAAGTCGATAGTAAAAACAATGAACAGGGGCAGAAAATTCAAGGAAGAGGGATATGTTCTGAGAAAAGCTTTGTTCACGAGATTAACAAAACGCTTTTTTTATGTTAAGGGACAATGCAAAGCTAGTATGAAAAGAGAAGTTAGAAGTATGACAGTTGGTTTGAGAAAAGACAATGGAGACGTTTGTGAGGCTAAATGTGATTGTCCGGCTGGG
>RDPX01000047.1:5322628-5410961 GCA_003991215.1 Morbakka virulenta
TCTGCACCCCTTGTAAGTATGATGTGTGATGGACATTATGAGATTCAGAAGGTGTATAAGAGGAAGAGGCTGAAGCGCTCTTCCCCTGGCCGTGTGAGAAAGACTACCCCGCCAGTTCTCAAACTGGTATTTCATGCTTGAATGAGACCAAGCATGGTCTTCGGGGTGTTTTTGTAGGGAATTGTAGGGAAATATGGAACTATCGTTGCTGATAGAATTTCACTCCGACTTTTGCTAAAGTTGTGAGCTAGGGATGTAACAATTATTCATTCAAGCCTATTTGCTTCCCACAGATCAGTGATATCCTTCTTTACATTTTGAACTTCCTCTGCAGACACAAAAAGCACATCAATGTTTGGACACACTTTTGATGCCACTTCTCCTTTGCCTGAACTTATCAATAGTGGCCACTGCATAATTCTTTTCAGACAGCTCTCTTTACAGCCCCTCAGTCATTTAGGCCTTTGCCATTTACAGTTGTAAAAAATATCCAGTCAATCTTCAAAGTTGGATGGATAAGGGAGGCTTGTAAAATAGTTGATAATGTGAAGCAATTTTTGAATTGGTTTCCAGCTCCATTGCTAAGAATATGCAACTGGTTACTTTCCTTACATAAAACTGATTTGCCCTGCTGTTCTTTGGTTGAAGCCAGCATTAGAGAACTTACCATTATGCAATTCACCAATGACAGTAACAAAGGATTTTGGTTCACAGTTGGTGTTGATGACAACAGTGTAGATGGTAATACTGTCAGCCAACCAGTGAGCAGCCATAATTTTATCCTGCCGGTTGATGTGACAATTCTTCATAAAATCAATGTGAATAATTGCATCATTTGGCTTATGCTTAATTTATTTTCCTTGACTTGTTTCAGTTGAATTTTTGCAATAAGAGTATGTCAATGCATAAAAGTCATTTGCTCTAAAGGTTGTGCCTTAATTGCACTAATGGTAAATAAAACAGTGATCTTGAAGTTATTATTCCACTGGATATATTTTGCTGTTGACCTTAACAGTAACAATCTTTTTTTATCTTGTCTGAAAATTTCACTGGCTGTATAATAATCTTCTACAAGCCATTTTTGGCATTTAGGCTCTTTTGCTGTGTTTTGTGCACTGCCAGAAGGTAGGAAAGTGTCTGAAACGTTTTTGAAAATGACAACTTTATTTATGGGACCACAGGGGAGAGCATATAAGGCCATTTTCAGACTGTTTCTTGGCAAATGCAGAACTTGGTGAGGGTTTTAATAGAATATGAGTTAAAACAATTTTGACAATGATTGCTTTTGCTTTCTTGGCCATTCTACATTTTTCATTCTTTTCTTCCTTTTTATAAGGCCCACTTTTTTTCTTTTCCTCATTCCATTTCTCTCTAGATTTTTGTTGCCGAGATTCATTTTTGAATTTTATCTATTCTTGCTGCTGATATCAACACCCTGGCTCTCTATTCCCTCATCTTTTAAACATCAGGTTCAGGTAACATTCTGGGGGGAAATGGGAGATACTAAATAAGTTTTATATGAACATCTTAAAGAATAAGGGAGTGTTTGCATCTTTAAAATATTGTGGTACAAGGTTTAAACTTATTAATGTCTGTTACGCTGAATTTGGTCATTATTGTCATAACGATGCTGGTGATATAAAATTATAACAACAATTCAATCAAAATATCCATTTCATACCATTGATCCAGACAGTAACACAAGATAGAAAGATATGGACGATGGACACGGTTGATCCACAAAACTGTGTTGTATGGAGGTGCTGCCTGCAGACGGTCAGAAGCCGTCAGACCCCTGAACAAGGGAACCACGACGTTTAAAACAGATAGAAGAAGAAGATACCATTGGAGCTCCCCTAAGTGTGTTCCATCGTGTAATGTAACACATGATGGAGTAGTGTTAACTTTGTTGTAAGCATAAATGGGTTTGGTGGCCAGTGTTGCATCAATTGCTGTTCAATGCTACACGAGTTAAAATGTCACACAATCTCAGTTTTTGCTTAAGACAGAATATTCGACCCAAAAAGGAACTAAAGTATCCAGATCTATGATAAATATGAGGCCTATATTCTACTGAATAGATGTGCGGGCAAACTTAAACCTTGATTTGCTTACTGATGCAACAAAAGTTTCAATTACAAATAGTTATCAGCCACAAGGAACTTTGATACAGCACTGGTAATTTTTTTCTCAAATATGATTCTTAAGGTAAAGTCGAATGTTTCATGCAATAATGCTCACCTGAAATTGTTCCTGACGTTCAATTTGAATGGATTCAACAAGTGCCCAAATGGAGCATTCTCCCGATGGCTCCCAGTCACATAATAAGCATGATGCACAAATAAATCAGTACTGCACTGGATGGTAAAATCATTACAGTAATGTATCGTTGGGATAATTGGAATTTTTTTCGCAAAATAATTTTTTTCGCAAAATAATTTTTTTCCACAGGGTGATCATTTTAAGGAATTGCCCCGTTAACTGATGCATTAAGAATTACAGCATCCACCGACTTGTGATAAAAAGGCATTGGCTTATGATATAAAGTTAATGAGTGAAAGTTGTATTTGTGTTTTCTACTTGTGTTTTAGTGTCTTTCTAAGATCCATTTGTAAACAATTATTGTTTCACATTTTACAGTTTGTTACACTTCCTTATTATACTACCAGGCTGCCAATAAGTTCCCAACTCTTGATTGCGTAATGCTTCATGGTAAAACTACTACCATTCCAGATGTGTGGTCAGGCAAAGTTGCACTAGTATTATTGTCACTAAGAGCAGTTGGACAGGTAAGCTACATGTCTTATTTTTGGAATGTAATTGCCATGAGATTTCTGTCGATTCTTTTAAATTATTTCCTTTGGCTTTAAAACATACAGCTCCTATTATCCAAAGAAACAAACCATAAAACTAGTAGATTTGTAAAAAAGTTAAAGATGTGTATACCAAGCTGGGTTCGAAGCATCCTTTTTGGTTTTCTTGGCCACAGTCTCTACCACTGGAGCAGTTGACGCTACGCTCTTATCGAGATCATTTTGCAATCATATTTTTCACTTAAATATGCCATTGTTCCCCAAGGTCCTATTGTTGGGCATTCCATCGCAATTGCGCACATGACCCTGAAGCACCCAACAGAATGACGACTTTCTTTCATGACCAGAAAAAGTGGTCACAACCAAAACTGAGGACAAGGAAATGATGAAAATAAAAGAGATGGAAAAGACTTGGAATTAAAGTGAGAAGTAGGATTTTATCGACCAGGCTGTCTTAGTAGAATTATGAAAGTGACAATATTCATAAATTTACCGTATGTTAGTTTAAGTGTTGTAAAAGGAATTTAGTAATAAATTAGTTGCCGACGTATGTACTTGTTACTTTTTGTTTTGAATTTCAAATAACAAATTAAAAAAGAAATAATAACAAAGTAATATAATATACTTTATAGACATACGTATAACTAACACTCCTTCAAAAAATTAAATTGCTACACCAAGCAGAAAAAAGACAAGGTAAATTCGAAAAATTGAGCTGCCGGTCGGAGAAAATTTTTAGATCATTTTGGTATTTAGATTTTCCAATATAAAAGAAAATTATAAGGTCGTCGTACACAACGCTTAGGTGCTGTGACAAAATGAAATATCTTTATTTCCAAATATAAATCTTATATATGTTTTCCCACAGATCCTCCAATTCTGTTATTTTCCCACAACTATGGGGTATTGTATTCCATGTAATTTATTAGTAGTCGCTATATTAAGTTTGTTTATGGACACAAAAGATGAACTTAACAAATTTTATCGACTCTGAAACTGATGGCTGTTTAAAAAATTGCTTAGTAATTTTTTCGCCAATGCCTTTGCATGAAAATTAATCAGGAAACTGCATTTTGAATATGAAAATCGAATTCAGTGCAAGCGAGCATGCCCTTTATCGTGACATTTTCCCAGACACACATTGAATAATTGTCCTGTGGGTGCTTTCTGTTGAATAATATGTTACAACTTTTTTCATTTTTATTTTTTTGATTTCGTATGCAGGATATGATTCCAATGTACCGAAACCCCTTTATCCAAGAATTTGGAACAACGAAAAATATCCTTTGCTCTGAGGTATTTTGCACTTTTATGTTGTAAATACTACCTTTTTTATTCCAGTGGCCTTGTATAGCTTTGCTTAGTATTACCATAACACCCTACTGGGCCATCTGTAGATGCCCAAAAATTATACAACTTCAACACAAGGACCCCCCCCCCCCCTGGGAAGTAGCTGGTTCCAGGCTCGGATAGATGGGTTGGGTTTGGTGACAGGAAAATCATCCGACTAAAACATAATATTTGCTACATTGTCAAATATGCCGCTTTTCCAAAGAGTATCAGGTCATGCTCGGACGTTGACTGTATCAAGTGATGCGCTGAAGTACTACTAGCTTGACGGTGTATAAAGTATGGGAGTGAGGCAGGGCAAAACTTGGTGTGGAGTGACAACCCACAACATCCGGACTGCAGGTGGAAACAGTAAAAAATGGACTAGTGGAAAATCCAGTGGAAAAGCAAGAAGCTTATTTAAAATAATCATATCTACTAATCTACTGCAACGAATGACAAGAATCAGGAAATCGAGTGGCAAGACAAGGTTATTGAAATAAATAGAAAGCCAAATACAACTACAATGAGAAGGGGAAAATAGGAAAAGGCTCTGTGAACGTCTAGGTAAAAACCAAACAGGATTCTTGTAAAAGAAGAGCAGATATAAGTGTATGAATTGAATGGACAGGTGGGAAATAGGAGAGTTTGTTTTTTAGATAGCATGGCAAAAAGACCAAAAAAAAACCGAGGAAGATTTAAAGTTACTGGATCCCGCAAGAAATAAAAACTTAACACCTTTATCACAACGACAGTTGGAAAAGGCAACACCTGGCCCAAACGAGAGTATAACTGATTATGTCACGTTTAGATTCGAGGGCCTAGGTAAAGGGAAAGAGTGCAAGGGTGTTTCTGATGAACCTGCAGCACTGGAACACCAACTCCTGATAATGGATTTCATGGTAAAAAGGAGGAGGAACAATGAAAGAGAAAAACTAAAAAAACCAAAACTAAGAGTGCTTGAAGGAGAAGTTCGTACCTCTTAAGCGACAGGAAAGACGACAGAAAGGACTCGTAAGTGGGACTTATACATAAGTAAGGGAACAGCTAGTGAAGTTTCAGGGGCGCCCCCACCAGAGAAAGCTGTGAGAAACAAGAAAAAGGTCTATGAGAAGCAAAAAATAACAATATATAAAAAGATAGAAAAACACACAGCAATAGAAATATGACCGGTAAACTGGAGGTGTCAAAGGTAAAAGATGTGTTCCTTAGAGAACTGTATAAAAGAAAAAGAAAATAGCCCAAAGGGGTTATACCGGCTGGCATGGACTAGAAACAAGATATCTAAAGACTTAGAGTTTCACTGACTTTCATCAAAAACAGTAGGTAAAAATACTGAATGAAGATGACGCTATCAAGATAAAAAATAAGAAATACTAGAAATAAAAGAAATGTGGTGTCGAATTGGAACAAATCAAGATTGCAATAACATAAGAAACATAAGAACGTGAAGAAACATAAGAAAGTGAAGTCAGACACAAAATATCGGAAAATAAAGCTACACGCCCAGACAAACTGTCTATTAAGGTAGCGAAACTAATATGGGGTGTAGAAACAGGTCGAGTAATATGGTGTGTAGGAGATATACTTTGAAACGGAATATTTCAAGAACGGAAAACGAGCTTGTTAACATCTATATTGAAATGAAAATGGTACCCCGTACAGTGTGCGAATTCTGTTCGGCTACAATTTTAGACCGACTCTCCCGAGCTCTATGGAAGGTGGGAATTAGGAAGCTAGCCATTCATGCCACTTTTATTCCAGGCCTTAGGGAACCAGTTATTTAGCATATTAAATAAGTACCTTTATGCCCGCAATAAGAATTTAGCAATTCTTGTAGCATTACCTTCATCAATATCAAATTTTTCATGTTATTACTGTATACTGGGAAATTCTATAACCCTTGAGTATATGTTTGGTACTGGTCAGGATTTATCAATTTCATCATCAGCTTTCATTTCTGTTTTATTTTTCAACCCATTATATTTATTCTTAACCCCTTGTCAGTAGTACGATCGAGTAGTCAGTGGTTTAATTTTAAATGATTTTGAGTTGTGCACGAATTTTCATATTAGTGGAAAACCAAGTGGTTAGATCAGTTATTCCTGAAGTTTATGAACATGATCAAATGCTTAAATAGAATTTAAAAAGCATCTAGAGGGAAGTGCAGAAGAAGATCAAAATGTCAAGTATGATGCAGCTGTTAAGTAACTTGTGTAAAGAATGCACATAACCGAACGAATAATTGCATGTTATAGATAGAAAAAAGACATGTCGTTTCGTCACAAACTCTAGTGGGATTTAGAAAAGCCCAGATTTACATTCAATGTTTACTAAGCAGGATCTTAGTGTTGATGAATGAGGCAAGTGAAGATGTTTTTTTAACAAATATATAGGCTCTTGTGCTAAAAAGTATATGGAAATGGCCCTGTTATAGCTTTTAACTACAAAGGGCCTTAATGTTGTGTTCTCTTGGATTGCTTTTTAAAATATGACGTCGTCTGTGTGACCAGAACATTTTACAAGGAGGACCATTAATGTTCCAACGTGCAGTTTTGCAACTAGAAATATACTTTTTGTTTTCTGACGATTTTTCTTAAATGTTTGATTATCAAATTTTTTATTTTAAGCTTTTTTTAAAGATATTCTGAATTTCATGTTAAATATATTTCTATACAATTGAACACACTCTTATCTGCGTGGAGCATACTTGGAGATATTGCTGTAGATCTTTTTGTTTGTATCCCTGGCGTATATTCCTTTTTCTATAAATGACGGGAAAAATTGAAAAGATATGGAACTAGCAATGATGAGTGATAATGGTAATCGTTGGTAAAACGAAGTGGCTTTTACAAGCTCTTGGTGGCTTACAAGGCTTCCAGTTTCCTACACATTGCAATTAACCACTTTTTTGTAAGCGGCGTATCGTAAGAAATTCTGTCAGGACGCAGTAATTGGATGAGTCACGAGCATGCATGTCGTAAAGGAATCAGTGTGGACCTTATTGGATAATCCGATACCCTTTCAAACGATACCTCAAACTGTTTTTTAAATTATACACATTGGCATAGTTGAGAATATATAAATGAAATAAAACGAAATATAGGTTACCCAATGTATTATATTGTTTGGTTCCATTATGTACACACTTCTCCTTTAGTCTCTGACAACAACTTTCCAGAAAAGTTTAACATAGTATTCATGTAAATACTGTTATTTCCATTTTTTTCACAAAACCATCAACACTTGCTCCATCCAGAACAATTGAATTGGCACTTACCAATAAAAAATACTTCTATTATAATTATTCAAGGCATGACATAACAAGTACTTTCTTTGCATGGCATGTTAACAACAGCTACTTGATTCATTTTTATATATTTTTGTAGTTCTTAGTTTTCAAGATATTCAGACAGAAGTTACTGTTGCTATATTCTTTACCTGAAATTGCAGCAAAAGCAGGTCTTAACCTTGCAGTACGTTTTACTTGTTTAGATTTAGCCGAAGCTATGTGAAACCAGGTTGCCAGTAGAAAATTCCTCTAAAGCAATGATCCTTTTATCACAAAGTCATTTAATTAAAACATGAATTAAGGCACTTTGCACAAGTCCAAAACGAGTTATTGTAAGAAAGCTTATTTAATCTGGTAGATCAGTTATATGTAACCCATTCAAGTTTGCTAGCTTTTACTACAAGTACAGCCCTCTCTGCAACAATGCTTTGCTTTTTTCCTGTAAAATGAATAGTTCTTCCGCCCAATAAGCAGGTTGGATCTAAGAACAATATGGATCTATTTTCATACATACATGCAACACAAGGCAAAGCGATGGTGTATTACTACAAATCCTGAAATGAAAAGCGCAGACACAACACTACCAGGTTTACAACACCCAACAACCACTTTCCCATGGTTGGACTACGTCACGTGACACGACCCTAATTCTAGCTCTGTTATTTTTGTGGGGTGCGCCCTTGCAGTAACATTTACATAAATAACTGAACATGTGTTTACCTTGTTGCTTTTTTAGCTAAAACCACCGACTGCCTCTATGTGGTGGCTGATAAACAAGAAGTTTTGACCACGTTGACGACAATGCCAACAGAAATACTAAAATTCTCTATGACGAGTCGGTTATTTTTGCTACATATTTTCAAGTCATTCTAATAGATATCTTCTTTACAATTGGAAAAATCGGTTATTGTAGCAGGGTTACCCTACCTATTGAGCAGTTGCCATAGGTTGGCAGATTTCTTTAAGAAGAGATAAACCCAATCAGTTTAAAACTGATCCGACAGCGTCAGTTCCTTTTGGTAATTTCAAATAAATAGCTGTGATCATATGGTTGAGGGTGTGGATAGTCATTTTAAAACTTCGGCAAGACTTCAATGACCACATGTAAGTTCCAGTAATTTTTTCAAATAGATTGCTCATGATAGATACCTAAAGTAGACCATTTTGTTTAAAGCTGCCACTACTGTTTTAGATTAATATTTTCACTATAAAAATGGAACAAGGGATCTAGTGGTAATTCGTTTCTTATTTCAGATTAATCTTGTGGAGTCATGGCTCTTTAAGTTTTTACAGAAATATATGCTGTCTAATCTGCAAAAAATGATCACTGACGAGCGGCAAAAGGTGCGTGTTTTTTTATTATTGTTTTTGTTGTCAGTTTTTGTTATATGTTTTATTTGTTGCAATCCCTAATTCACAACATACATTTTTTGACACAAGCCTGAGTATCAAAATTCAACTTGTTTGAAGGTTGTCAAATGAATTTTTGACCTTCTTTGACGTTGAATATGCAACAATTTGTTGACCCATACATATATCACATATGTTCAAATGTACGAGCTATTGTTGGTGACTAAACAAATTTACACCTCATATTTTTGTGGAATGGTGCGAAAAGGTAGGAAAGAGTAATTTTGGCGACGGGCTTTCCGATCCCAGAGCAGACCTTTCAGAACAAACTCCCAGATTTATGTTTAAACACTGATCATAAATCAGCTTACTTATTTGATGGCTGGTCAGTATTTTACTATGTAAACAAGATTATCGATGGGGCCTTCTCGTGCAGCTTTAAAATCGATCGAAAACTGACTGGTAGAGCCATGTGATTTCATCGTAGTCTTTTCAGTTGAAGGTTCAGTAAAATGTTTGTTTTCTATATTTTATAGATCTGATTTGGATCGGTATACCATATTATGGGAGAGACAAAGTTTTTGAAATGGTGATTAATAAAAGTTGAATTGATAAAAAAGTTACCATATTGCCGAACCATTGTAAACCGGTTTTGCAGAATAACCCTGCAGATACATTGGCATGTAGTAAAATATCCTCTTTACCATTTGTTAAGTGTGTGAAGGTACATGGTACTGTACCAGTTGTTCATTTAGTTACTGGTAATACTATGTCAAATTGTGATTAAGAAACAATATAAAGTTTTTATCAGAGTGTAAAGTATTACCAATTGACCGCTTTTCATTCCTGCCCATTACTCATATTAGTCGCATCTTTTTTCATTTTGTGGCTTTTTTGCTCATTTTTGCAGACACTATGTTTAACCGATGGGTATTTTTTTCATTCATGGTTCACTGTAAACCAGCCATCCACTGCCATACACTGTTTTATACGTGCTTATCTTTTCCCTGCTCCTTCCCTTTTGCTTTTCTTCCTCGATCCAATGTTTAAATTTTTTTTGTATTCTTTCTATCTATCCATCTATCAATCTATGTATCTGTCTGTCTGTCTGTCTATCTATCTATCTATCTATCTATCTATCTATCTATCTATCTATCTATCTATCTATCTATATTAGAGTTAATTACGGTAAAAGAAGGAATTGGACTAGCCGAAAATTGAGTAAAATCTACCTTTCTATCCATCCATGTATCCATCTATCTCTCTATCCATCTAATTATCTTTCTATCTCTCTATTTATCTATCTATGTGTCTATCTATCTATCTATCTATCTATCTATCTATCTATCTATCTATCTATCTATCTATCTATCTATCTATCTATCTATCTATCTATCTATCTATCTATCTATCTATCTATCTATCTATCTATCTATCTATCTATCTACCTATCTATTTATCTATCTATCTAGGTACCTATCTACCTATCTTACCATTTCTTAACTACGAAACGACATTCTGGGAAAAAATTATGGATATAAAACCCACACTAAAATTTTAAACTGATAACTAGCACTATTAGTATATATCGTACGTTTTGTTGCAGGGAGTTTGTTTTGTTCATTTAAATTTCTCAAAGCTATGCAAAGGAAATAAAAATTTGTACAGATCAGTAGGGCATATTCTATTTTAATTGTGATACGGCGTAAAAGGGTATACGTTGTGTTATCTCACTGCTTAATAGATTTCAGTGTATTATTCATAACATATTGAAATGGATCTTTCTGTTATAGGAAAATTATTACTGCTACTTTGGAAACTGTGACGACATCAAACGAACATTGATTCAAAACATATACGTTGGGCACGCCTTCCTTCTAGACCAGTATGGTTATGTACGTTGGTCGGCACATGGAAAACCTACTGAAAAGGAAATAGAATATATGAAAAAATGCACGAACGACCTCTATAGGTAGCATTGTACGTTTTTTCTTACTGAGCTTTGAATGTATGAAGTATTTGAGGTTTTTAACAGAATGCGGAGTGTAAAATAAAGCTGTAAGGTTGCAGGCCACAGTCGTGTATTCCATATTTTTGAAAATTGGTTCACTGGATCGTTTGACGCATAAAATATTCAATATATTTATAAGAAGCATCATATAATTTATCCATATTATATTACAAAATAATTTAATCAATATACAAAATGAACTTTCTTGATAAACTTCAGAAATTGACGGGTAATTGGCATACATGATAACTGAACGACCTTCATAACCTATAGTATTTGACCGGCTTGTCGAACAATACATGGAAAAACTATCATTCATGGTGGGGATAGGAATGAGCTTTCAAGATGTTTCCAAGTTACTTTGGCCGCTGCACTCAGTTAAAGACAATTTTAATTCTTATAGCTAGTTCGAATCTGATATAAATTGCAGCCCAGTTAATTCTCACAACAATTAAATTCAATTTTTTTGAAGAGTTTGATTCACCTATTTGATCCGTTTCAGATGCCCAATTATCCTTTGGGCAGAGTAGATTCCTGATGTAGCTGCATTTCACTAACTTTAAATAAGTTAAACCAAGCATGATTTTTATGAATAGTTTGTCAATTGTATATAAAGATTACCATATTATTGTTAGACTGCCGGTTTTATTGCGCGTCGTTGTTTTTTGTGACGAGGTAGTCAATTTTCGAAGTGTAAAAAATTAGGAAAAAGAATTACAGAAGCTAGAATTGCCACTGGAATTGAAATTACTTTATTGCTGGTCAAAGCTTTTCTTCTGGCACTGGCCTGAACCAAAAGACAAGTCGCCCTCATTATGACATCTTTTCCCAGGCAAAAATTATCATGACATCGTTACAAACTTAAAGCTAAAGAAACAAATATAATTGCATTGGTTTCATTCACGCGAATAACCCATGAAATACAGTTTAGACATAGGAAAACTACATATTTTAAGAATATATTATTGCACGGTATAACTGGCACTTCCTTCGAGTTTCATCTCCTGCCAAACACCCTGTTGTCGTACCAGGTGTGAGTGTCTCTGGAATAACATCTTTTGTCCAAAGTATTTTATCGCTCAGATCTGTTTAGGTTCTTTGAAAATGACACACCAGTTTGTTTCCACGTTAGGCAACTGAAAGTAGCCTATAATTTCACTTCCATCTTCCACACCTGAGATGGTTTCCACAGGTTACCAAATTGTTTTTTGGATCATGTATTGAAGACTGATCCTTCCCTTCTGTAAATACCATTGAAAATATATGAAAACATTGTATGTGCGCTGCATAAAACATGAGTTCTATGAACGTTTTCATAATATATAGGGAATCTTCGAATATATTTAACCAATTCCTATTAGGACTGGAATTTTGAAAAGGGCCCAGCCTTTTATCTCGGGAGGTAACAATTTGTATTTTTACTCCGTTTTTTCAGCCAAGAATTGAGCTAATGTACGTCATTTTTTCTTTGTCACCCTTGCCATTTCATTTTTTTGTTTATAAGAAAACAAATAGTTAACTATTCGTAAGATCCAATGGCTTTCTAAGCTTTTTACCGAGCTTTTAAATCTGTTATCAACATGCAACGTCGATGGTTAGAGTTGAATTTTAGGAAGATATTTTGACTGACTTTGACAATGTAGTAGAAGATCGTGTTTTTATGCTTACCCTTTATTTTTTCGGCCCATTGCGTTTCTGCTATGCCAAGCCCAATTTTAACTTCTTCCTGTACCAGTTTAGGGTGATTAGAACTCTTTACTAATACGACTTTTTTTCAGTGTAAAACAGTTTAAATACAATAAAAGCAAACCATTATTATAGTGCGATTTCGGAATATGTTTTTGTAGGAAAACGAAGAAAAATTGTTTTCAAGGCGCCACAAAAAGGTATAAAGACAAGGTATGGGGATTGCTACCACTTTCCTTTGTGAATCCAACATACCAAGAAGAAATTAGTAAGTTAAACCAAATCTGGTGATAGTCGCACCGCCGTTTAAGAACATTGTTTTGTTGGTATCAAAACATCTGAGGGTAACAGCAGGCAGTAAATGAAAGAAAAATTAATTCTCTTAATCGGATTGGTCATTAATGCAGTGGTTTTACCAACTTTACTTAAAATACAGGCATTTTCCTTATGGAAAAGTTTTGGACAAAAGCTTGTGAAAAGTTGCACTCGATTCCAGTCAAGCGATGGAAGTAATTCTACAGGATTTGCCGTGTTTTGTGTTATTTACTGTTGTTGTTGTCACGTTTTCTTTTCCTGGCCCAAATAGTGTTATTGAAAAAGAGAAACAAAACCTCGTAAATTGTGCATGAAATACAAGTTAGAATTCGATCAAAAATCTTAAATCAGAGAACAGTGTTAACCCTTCTTTCAACGAAAAACAGGAAACCCGCAAGGAAATTTAGCTTTTCAGGCAGAAAAAATTGTACTCGCTTTAAAGATGCTAAAGCAATGATCCAACGTCAGAGGACTTACTAAGTTAAGGCATTGCTACGACCAACAACGCCAAATTACTGGTGAAATAAGTTCATCAATAAGATGTGTATCATTGATGTGGAAGGTAAGCTTTCCTTCCTAAAGCAAATACATAATTAGTATCTCTTTCGTGGCCCCGTTTAAGGCACGTCTATCTTGTTCAATCTGTAAAGCACCAGCTCAGTATTTCTGACTATTGCTTACCACAACAAAGTGATGATGACAAAGAGCTAAAGAACCGAGCGAATTTCAATAATTTCTTGCTGTTAGGTTACACATGTCCTTGTTAAAAATCCTAGGCACCTCCAAAATATTTTTTTGCCAATTAAAGTGACATTTAAGCTATCAGATATGTAAACCCAACTTGCAATCATACCTTTCAATTTATTAACCTAGGCAATGTAGCCCTTTCGCACCGCGTCAATAATTCGTAGAAAACCGCAAAGCGAAAATTCAAAAAGTAACGTGCCACACATAACATGCTTGATAGTTACTTGAGTTAACAGATGTGGCGTCGTAGAACTGGGAATTATGAGTTCATTGTCAGTTATTGGCGGCATACTGGTACATTTTCCACCCATGTAAATATGAAATTATGGAAATATAAATATGAAGTAACTTTAATCACTTTTATTAACTCCCCGGCGATGGGGGAAAATTAGAAAAACTGATTAATTTTATGGTTTTTATAGGTTTTATATAAAGCAATTATTCAATATACCTAATATTAAACAATACGCCATATTTTATTTGAGCTGTATTATAGTTATTTACTGCAACAGACAAACACAAGGGCCACAAACAGGTTATGAGTAAGAAAACAAATAACTGATACATTACGTGTAGTGCATTTTTATCTCGAAACTTTAAATACCAGGTTGGTACTTTGCGGGGTTGTCTATGTTATGGGGAGGAGGAGCTCTCCAGCCTTGGTTGGCAGCCCACCTAGGGATGGTGTCTCGATAAAAGCACTGGTGGTGTTATCAACTCATCACCACTTACCTCATAGGAAGAAAGTGCTACACTCTTCTGTCGGTCCGTTTAATACCACTCCCATTACCTTGGGGTTCACTTAGTCGGCATGCTGATATTATGTGTTTGGATGATGGTTTTGGACATCATTTTCTTTTTTTCTATGAAAGTTCAATCAAATGAATTGTCCCAAGTACCCGTTAGAACTTCAGTGGTGAGGAAGTGCCAAGAATCTCTGGAACTATGGCTGACTCCATATCCGAGAGCGTAGGCTCGAGATGTGGTACTACTGGCCCTACACAGACCAGAAAAAAATGTTTTTTTAAAAAAAAATACTCTCTCCATAGTTTTAAGAAAGGTCAGAGGTCTTCATACCAATTTTTCCTTTGTGAAAGCTTTCCTTCACTCTGATTCACGTCACATTTTTGCCTAAATGACTGTTAGTAGTATTGATCTTCGTAATCAAGGCTATTTATAATTGTTTTGACTGAACTCGCGCTTCTTCACGGCGTTCCTATCTATGCTCGACAGGATCTTCCAGCTGTTAGACTTAAACAACTTAATCAAAAGTTGATCATTGCACATCCTTTAGCATGTCTCTTCTTCAGGCCACTTGTTACCAATTTTTCTTGTGACAATCTCCCTCTTCTGATTCTTGTTTAGTTATTGAAGAAGTATCAGACTCCGCTTATAAGGTTTAGGACAATCATCACTACTAACAGTTTTGTCTTGGGTGACTTTAATGCTCGTCGCATGTCCTGGTTAAGCCGTTCTAAAAGGACTGAGCAGCCTTGAGAAGTCAGTTGCAACATCTCTATTGCACATTTTCTTGTACAGCTTATTGATTTTCTAACAACGCGTCCAGATTTAGACTCACCAGAACCTTCACCTTTAAGTTACCTTTCGACTTCATTTCCTGACCTTTGAACAGTTTTGTCTTTACCTCCTTTTGAATCGTCTGATCATGTTGTTTTCACTTATGAGATTAAGGTCTGTCTGTGATGGTGCCCTATTATTTCATGACGTTGGCAATTATGGCTTTCCAATGTTTTCTGTCTTTTGTGGCTTTCAGCAGTTCTACTTCTGTAGTCTCGGCTGCCCTCCCCGCCAACACCTCCTTCTTCATCCAACTGCTTTCGCTATTTAAGAATGTTGTTCTCTGACGCCCTCTACTTCTGCTGCCTTCTATTTTCCCCGTGGTGGTGAGATTCTCCAATTTTTCTTTTCTCATAATGTGGCCAAAGAATTCCAGTTGTCGCTTCTGAAGTTTCTTCATCAACGTTGTTCCTTCCCCTATTCTCTGCAGGACGTCCTCGTTCCTAACCATCTTTGTCCATGATATGTTTAACATTCTATAAAATCACATTTCTGTTGCCTCTAACTTTTTTTCCAATGCGGCTGAAATTGTCCAGCATTCTGCCGTACACTAAGGTTGACAACACGTAGCATTCTAAAATTCGTATCTTTGTAGTTATTGACAATTGTCGGTTTTTTAAGATTTTGGAAAGGTTTTCGAACGTAGAACGCAGTCAATTGCTCCTGGCTTTTTTGGTAGTGCAATGAAAATAGATTTTCTCAGTTCTTCTTGAATTTCGCCAGTGTCGTATATTTCATTAATTATTTCTGTAGGTATGTCAACTCCAAATTTGCAGATGAGCTTCCTCAGTTCAATTTGATATTTGATGCACGTTTCCAGATAAAAAGAAGCATAGGAGACTATTTATACCTTTAATGTTAAGCTGAAAGGCAGTTTTCCGAGCACTCAGGGGACACGTTACTGTAGACGCAACTCTAAATACTCTTGTTTTATCCTATTATTAGTTTTTAAGAGTCTGAAACTAGATCAATTTCCTGCTGTCATGTTGTATGATGATGCTGTCCAAGAAACTTCACAGTATGTTAAAGAGTACCAGGACGAAATAAAAAAAGAAAGAAAATGCATCTATAGACTCGACAGACCATCAAATAATCATTTCTGCAGAAGTTAATACTAGAGGCATTTGTAATTAAGAAAATTCAATTTATGGCTTTTTACCTACTTTGGGCGTTGTTGAAGATTTCAATTTCCATCTTTTGAAAGAAGGAATTGATATTTATGAGAAGCGCATGGATAATATCAAAAGGCCTGAAGAATTGTTTGAAAATGACATGATTGATTCCATTGCTGAAAGATTTGATGACATTTCAAAATTGAAGAAACCCTCGGTAACACGTCGGTTCCAATTGATGAAAGAAACTGCCAACCCTCCCTTTCCAATCAACATATAAAATGTTGTTACATTTCGTTGCGTCTGGGCACAACCTTTACCCAGCCAGTCTATATTTACCTTAAGCCAATATACAAACTAACCCTGAGGTTTTTTCTGTACCTGCAAGATAGGAATTTGAAGATTTTGCTCAGGCGCCTGCAGATTTTCTACGTAGAGGGAAAATTGGCAAGAGCATTTTGTCTTCTGTGGAGAAGTGCAGTCGAGTCAATATTTCAAAGAAAAGGCCATAGTAATACCTACTGAAAAAATTCAATTATCACAATCGATTGAGAGTTTGTCCCAGTTGACCAGCAGCATTTTTTTCAGCAATTGGTTAAAGCTGGAGCAGGCCTTTACGGCAACCCAGCATATTTCAAGTCTGAGTTATTACGTTCTCCTTCAGCATGCAATATGGTCTCTAGAATGCCATGCTAGAAGCAATACTTTGGTTAACATAAGAGATCTGTCCTTGACGGTGATTCTCTCCTACCTCCGCCATGGTGATGAGGGCCAACAATCAGTAGATTGTGTAAGTCATATACTTGTTATGTTACCAATAACACTGGACAACAGTTAAAATGGGATTTTCATGTAGATGATATTTTCTAGGCATATCGAGAGGTCTGATTACGAATATGGCATTCAAAAAATATATTTATGGATTGGATTGCAAGCCAGACCTGGGTAAGACATGGGCTCCTCAAACTTGTTGTGTCTCATGCTTTAGTGGACTAAAACACTGGGCGAAGGGAGACAGGAAGATGCCCTTCGCTGTACCTATGATCTGGCGTGAGCCCACTGATCATGTATCAAATTGTTATTTTGTTTGACTCAATACCCATGGAATCGGAAAAGTGAGGAGAGTCACGAGCTGTGCAGTAGTTAGGTCTGGGCACTCGATCATGTGGCACTCGACCAGTGCCACATGATGATCACCTGCCGGTAGCTGGTTCCTCACGAATGGAGGACACTCAACATTCAACCCACGACACCAGCGAGTCTCTGCCTGGGTACAGCTATGAAGTCCCTGACAGCAAGGTACACCTCATAACGCATACCGAACTCAATGACCTCGCGCATGATTTGATACTTTCCAAGCTGCGCTCAGAACTACTTGCATCACGGCTCAATCACTGGAAAATACTGGATCCATCAACGCGGATAACTGCGTTTCCCACACGCAACCAAGAATTATCCAAGTTCTTCTCAATGACAAACTCTGTATGTCACTGTCGTTGTTGGACTGATGAGCACGATGGATACAGAGTATACTTCAGACGCCTGGCGATTTTTCATTGATTCTTCGAACACGAGTTTGAAAGGCTGTGCTCCTCCACAACGGGAATGAAAGTTCAAGTATTCCTATCGCGCATGCTGTTAACATGAAGGAAATGTACGATACGATGCAGATAAAGTACCAGAAGCACAAGTGGCCCATATGTGGCTATTTCAAGGTAAGGGGACTACTGCTGGGCCTTCCAGGTGCATACGCGAAGCACAGCTGTTTCCTCTGCCTTTGGGATAGTCGAGCTGACGACCAGCATTACAAGAAAAATCACTGGCCACAGCGAGAATCCTTCGTGTCTGGAGTGGAGAACGTCAAAGCCAAGCCGCTCGTGGAACCAGAACGTGTTCTGCTCCTTCCATTACATATCAAACTGGGTTTGATGAAACAGTTAGTCAAAGCAATGGATAAGGAGAGCAAAGGATTCAAGTACATGGAAGAGAAGTTCCCTAAGATCAGTAAAGCGAAGTTGAAAGTGGAAATATTTATTGGGCCCCAGATTAGAGACCTGATCGTGGACGAAAAGTTCACAAAGTTCCTAGCTCGGAAGGAGGCGAGAGCTTTGATGTCCTTCAAGGCTGTGATGGCTAACTTTCTCGGCAATACGAAGTCAAGAGAACCATGTGTAACTTTTCAATAATCTTCTCCGAGACTACAAGAAAATGAACTGCCGCATGTCATTGAAGCTCCACTACTTGCACTCTCATCTAGGCTTCTTCCCGCAGAAAACTTTTGAAAAATGTTGTCCAGTGTAACTATTCGAATTCAATTGTTTATGAAAAATACGAAACTGGTCAGAGCACAAACTACAATACGCACCTCAGAATATCCGGAAAATTAGGAGCCGAACTCCACTTCAAGGTCATGATTTTGCAGTCCGGAAGAAATATTTTCTTGCAGATGTTGTTAGAATGAGCGATTCATTAAACCACTGAGTGAGAATCTCAAACAGGCAGAATGCATTACGGTGCATGTTAGAGGTGATACAAATCTATTGATAGTACAAGATGCTGTTGAGTGTGACAAAAAATGGCACAAGTACAGTGATCGGAGAAGACACCGGTTTAATTGCTCTGTTGTGAATGCACGCTGACATTAGCAAACAAGATGTATGTCGGTTGAAACAAAGCAGAATATTAAGAGCATGCGAGTCGGAGAATTAAAAAGACAAAGGAAGTTTTTGCTTAAGTAAAGTGTCGTTTGCTTCCATGCACTTATTGCCAGTGACATCACTTCCTGGGTCTGGAACAGGAAAAACTCCGGCTTTAAAGAAATAAAAAAATTCATCTTTCACAAGAAACTTTATGTCTTCCTAAACAGTATTGAACCAACTTAAACCTTTTTCCCAGTGAAATTTATCCATGTCAAATCGACTGTTATTGATATTAAACTGCTCCAGTGTAAGTGATCTCTTCACAAATATCCCGGCGAGTAACGTTTAAAGTTATGACATTAGTACGAAGATGACCTTTATCCTGGTGGCTAAAAACAATTTTTTGTAGAGATTGGCTTGCCATATTTTACGGAGGGACGGTTGGAATAATAGGGGAAACTCGAATAAAGTCCTGATTTTCAAGATATTTGCATATTACACCACTACTTTGAACATGACTAAAGTCTGCTTAGCCAAAACCAGATTTTAGCATTATCTCGGTACCTTGAGTAAGAAAGGAAAACTGTCTTTTTGTGCTTGGGTGACCCCTAGTGACATACGGGAGAAACACGTGGATGTGTGAATAGAATGAAGCTGGGATTTTGCTCCAATAACGATAGCAAGTCTGGTGTTGGTTATTTGTAAAGTTTTCTTCAAGAAAATGCAGAAAAGGATAATTAAAATGGAGGTGTTGAGCTCCCTGCCAAATAGATTGAAATAATTAGTCTGTTGCATATTTTTAGGTTTTATTCCTACTATTTCTCGTACCAGTGCTATTCCTAATAAGAATCACTTGAAAAAAAAGTATTTTGCAATTAGTTCTAGATCGAGCCATGTTTTCTCTAGACTGACTGGACTACTTTCACAAGAAAAAATTGGCCTGTGTTACGAATTGTCGAATTTCCTAAAAGTGCATTCAATTTGTGCATTTTTTTGTTTCAAAAATGTTGAATCTTAATTAGTTATTAAATCTTGTATGCTGTCAATGGGTACTGGCAGAATAATAATTTTTTTCATGTGATAAAATCATAGACTTATGAAGATTTCCACATACAGCCTGTAATGACATTCTGCTGACAGAGGAGACAAAAACAAGAAATAACATAAAAATGGCTCGGTTACCCAACATCAGCTCTCCGTAAGAACGAAATGAAATAGATTCAAGTTATCCGTATTCTTACCTACCTTTTTCATTTTTAATAACGTAAATCTTGGGTTTTTAGACGACCTTTATTAAGTTAGAGGTGCTTGACTGTTTTATCACGAAAAAGAATTTTCCTCTAATACTATTTCGTATTCTAGGAGGGGCACTGATATTTTGGTCAATAAATGGACCACGACTCCTAGACTTGCAGCCAAAGCTTTTAACTACAGCCTTTGAAATTAGTTTTAATTCAATATTCAATGCCATTCAGGCACATTTAATAAAAAGATACAGTATTCAATTACTTCCCCGGTCCTGCCCATCATTTTAGGAATGTGATCCATTAAATGTCTTAAACCAAAGTTAACTTTGTATAGGTGTTTATACCTTGCATACAAAAGTCTCCCCAATTACACTAGAAAGCACTTAATTTAAGAGACGTATCTTATTTGATAAAAGTTGACGGATTTTAAGTTGACATCGTTTTCTTGGCGTTAATTAACAACAACTCTAATAAATAATGTCGTGATGAAACCTCATTAAGAACTAACTATTTCATCATCGAAAAAAACGAATTATGTGTTATACACCAACAGGGTTGCTATGGCTGGTGGCAAAACGCACATAGTTAAATCATGAAAATTAACTGAAGTTGAATGCAGATGGCGATAATACTTTCCACGCAACTAACCTGCACAAGAGAAATGCTAGAAGTCGGTTTTCAGCCTCATTGATGGTACACTAGTGGTACATATGATCCTGCTTTTTTTATGCCATGTGCTTCTTAATAAAAAATAAAAAGCAAAATACCATTTAATTTTGTATCACATTTTTCCCTTTAACTATCCCAAACCGTCAGTTTAATAGGCAGCAATTGGACTTCACATCCTGGAGTAACAAGTAAATTCTGAACGGCTCTCTTGACCTTCGAAAGTTTAGACACCTTTGTGTGGCAGAAAAGCCAAAATTGAAAAAGAAAAATCAAGTTACTCAAGAAAAGAAATGAAATTGATAAAGATGTTTTGAAGATTATCGCGGCGTTATATCCAGGCTGCAAAGAAAATACATAGTACAGTAATGATAAATTTGGAGTAAAAGCCATTAGGGTAACATTTAGGCATAATTTTCCAAAATAACGTCTAACCGACAATGAAATAGCTTCAACTATTTACAAGCCATTGTTGAATGGAACAGCATAGTACAATATGATGACAACAGAGTATAGTTTTATTTCAGTTACGCCGTCTTCAGTTATATGTCATGTATCTTGGTGTTGAGCTAAACTTGGCATATGCCTTGATAACCTTTTGTACTGCATCCCTGAAATCCTTTTCAGTAGCAACCTAATGGTACGAAAAATATCAATATAACGTTAACAAATAAATATTATTTGCTGGGGAAAAATGTTACAAACTACATAAAACTACCCTTATAAAAGTTGGGTGAGGGGGTAAAGGTAACCGTTTCTTTCAACCCAACGCATATTTATATCCAAATATTTATATGAATATTGGCAGTAAAAAAGTTAAATTTTTTTTCGTTAAAGACTTCATGTAGTGTACGATATACTGAAAACCGATCGTTAGAAAATTCTGCTGAGGCATATATGTCCTGGTGTTTCAACAAGTACTTGTGAAAAAGGAGAGCTAATACCCTCTGAGGACTTACCTTTCTACGAGATCGAATGGCGAACATGCCAGCTTCTGTACAAACACTTCGGATCTCGGCTCCTGTAGAAGGAACAAAAGTACTTTACTGTTGAGGAAAATTGCCATGAAAGCATTTGTCCTTAATGCGCCAGGTTTGGGTTTCTTGGTGAATATATAGAAACAGCTGGGATGTACTGTACGATGCTTAACTTTCTTGAGTATATTTAAAAAATGACGTGACTGTTAAGTATATACATAAACAATTTCAGTGACTAATCTGTGAACTAATTATGGTGACTTGCTCTCCAACATAAGCGATTTTAAATGTGAATCAATTAAACATCAAAATTCAAACAACAATATTTGATAAACATGACTTGGACTTTCGTCACGGAGTTTATAAGGTAATTTCATTATTGATCCATTTGGTGTATTTCTAGTTCAACCAGAAAGGAGGCCTGCGAAGCCATGAGCAGTATCCAAAACTGCCAGAGAAGCAATGTTGTCTTGGTTTGAACACGTCCTCAGAGGAGAGTATACCAGCGAAAGGAAATAGGAGCAGAGGGAAACAATGGCTGAGGTGAAGTGATGTGGTATTGAGGATCATGAAGAATCTTGGTTGGGGTGACAGAGGTGGGAAGCTAAGCAAAGTGTAGTTCTGAACTGCTGAATAAATGGACAATTGAAGGAATAATGACCATGATAATAATAATGATAATTATTATAATATTTCAAATTTCAATTTGTGTTTTAACTAACAGTCACCTGGCAATGTTGATTACAACCTCTTGCCGGGACTCGAGATACCACGTGGATGAGTTATTCAGCAACCCGCCGTGCACAAGTAAAAATAACCCTTTGTGTCACTACTCACATACATGCCATGGTAACAGGGTTAAACAGAATTGTAGAGTTCCCTGGGTTGTTCCCATGTTTTATTCCTACAACAGAAGATGAGGTATGGTGTTCCGATAGGGATGCTAATGATCTTCCGGATTCAACAGCAAGTTTCCTCCCTGTTATTGCTAAAGTTAGTAGCATCGTCTCCAAGGGAAAGTATATGTTTATTTCTAATAAACATATACTGAGGCTCAAGAACTGGACATCCTCAAAATGTTCAATTAACTTGGAGAGCAGGTTTACGTATTTATCTGCATTATGAGCACTGACTTTTGCAATTTTCGTCTCAGATCAATTAGTTAATTCAATTACAAAAACCTGTTTTTCCTTGATGATTACAATGTCGGGTTTGTACGTATCACCTGTCACAATTGAAGGAGATAAGAATGATTCGACATCACAATAAATGTTAATACTGTGAAAGGCTTTGAAAAATGACGCCACGTGGTGCAGCATGGAATCATGTCGCCATCTTTCCCAAGTGCTGTCTTACAACCACCCATAACATGGCCACAGGTGTTGACCTTGCCCCATAGCTTCAGATTGTGTTAGTAGCTGTGTTATTTAAGTAGCGTATAACGTAAGAGTAGATATTTGTTGGTAACGAAGACAAGGTTTTACGCCAAAATGTTTTTATGCGTTTGTCGGCAAACAGCTGAATTGATTTTATGACAATTCCTTGAGTTCTTAAACTGTATTATGAATTTCGGATTGCTTTTGTAGGTATTTAATTGCTTCCCTTGTCGCTTTATACTGATCGCAAGGGGGAAGGGGGGTTGCACGCGTAGAATTATGTATTTCAACAATGTCAGCAGTTCTAGAGGATTTTAGGTTATTCCGGAATGATACTTGACGTCGGGAATTGCGGTCTGATGGCAGTATTATGTCTAATCCAAACTTTGATCGGTTTTGGCAAATTATGTTGAGTGTTTTAGAAACCAGAATCTCCATACAAAACCGAATACATTGTGATGCGATGTTATTGTGATTTTCTTTCATCCATGTAATAAGTATATCAGCTACTCTTAAACCCCAACTAACTTAGGGTCCAGTGGCAAAGAGTCGGTGGTAGTAAAAATCTCTTTTGTCTTGTAAAGTAGCTTGGCCTTGTGTTCTTTTTCAATCACGTGGAAATCGAAATACCTTCCAAATGTACAAAAAAAAGTCACTTTTTACGGGATTAATCATTTATTTATTAAGTCACAACTTCAGTTTTACTTTTTTCCCTAGCAAATCCACTATTTTCATACCAAAGTAATGACATTTTGTCAAGGTGAATAATCATATCAATCCAGTTGCTCCAGCGGCTCAGGTCATTAAGTAAAACCTGGTTCTCGTTCTTCGGACCAGTTACAGTAGCAGCGATGTCTGGAAAATGCAACTAGTGTCTCGGCATTTGATGGTTTCCGAATTTATATCCTAGTTGTGTAAAATGATCTTTCTTCACATACTGAACAAAATGTTTACCAAAATGTTGGAGACTAAGGAGCCAACACAGTCTCCTTGAAAAACGGCGTCCCCTACTTTCACAAAATGATAATGTGAAAATTACTATACTGGTTTCCGTACCATTTTGATGACGTCATTTGGTAGACGGCGTTGTTCTGAGATTGTTTATCAACTTATGGTATACCTCTGGAAACGCGTTTTAAGATCAATTAACGTGGTAGTAATGCTCTTCTGCTTGCGGTAGGCGCCATAAATTAGATAAGACTTACTGGCTATATGTTCGTATGTACCAGCAAGACCATAGGTAAATCCTTCCCGCCGATTGATTTTGACGTATTATTGGCTGATAAAAACTCGAAGGGTGGGCCCCTGAAAAGTCGTGAATATTTTCAGCGTGACTGGTTTCAGGATGAGCGGTACACCTTGGTAGCTTCTTCCATGACCAAATAGAAGAGAAGAGAACTTAGCGCAGATCATTGGTGCACACCAACAGACGTACCACCTGCTGCTGTCACACACGACCTAGAATCCACATATAGTTCCAGCACAAGTCTCATCAGCCTCTCAGGTACCTTTTGCCTCACCGCCTACTCCAAAACATGCCACGGAATTTTTCCAGATCGACGAAGAGGTGGTACAGTTTCCTTTTCTTTTACGTGTAGTTTTGTTGCATTTGTCTTAGAACAAATCTTCCATCAGTACTAGATTTCAGTGAATCCAGCCTGGTTGCTGCTGATATTTACCACTGACTTTAGCCTGCTATGAAGGATCTTTTCCCACATCTGCATTCCATGCTCCAATAGCCTTAGTAGGCTCAGTTCTCTGTATTTGCAACATTGCAGGGCATCACTTTTTTGCTCAAAGACAAGGATAGTTGTATTGTCTATTGTACATTCTTCAGTAGCCATTCTTGTCAACTGCTTTACTCCGACCTCATCAGTACACTTACCAATGATGTCTTTCTTGCCTCGCCTAAGCTGCTTCGCCATCGCAAACATTTTCCTTCTAATCTCGACAGAGTCCAGGTTCTCGTAAAAGGCACAAAAACACTTCCTGTTTTGCGAGAGACATAGCTCTTTTTGGATCCTTATTTCTTGGTCTGTACATTTCTTCATCCTCATGAGTCTCGTTGCGCTGCCACGCTTTACAGGGATTCTACTTCAGGTCCACTGCCTCCTGCACCTCTTCACACCACCACCATGTCTCTCGCTCCCTGCCTTTCCCACCCCCGTTTTAGTCAAAAGTGCTCCGGCACGCTTCCAGGACAGTTGGCTGTGTTTCTCGTCACTCAATGCTGATCTCCTGAAAAGTCTTTTATTTTTTCCTGTAGGATCTCCAAGAATTCTTGTTTTTCCTGGATTGTGGGTCCTTTTTGGGATGCGTACGTTTGGGATATGTGATTTAAAATTTTTGGGTAGTAGGAATTTTATCTTGATTATTCTGTCATTCACTCTTTCCAAATCCAGCAAACGTTCAGCTAGGCACTGTTTTACCAATATCCCAACTCTGCCGATGCCTTCTGCATTTCTATAGTACCAAAGCTTGCACTTCTCCTTATTGGTCCCAAATGATGTGGTACCCTTAATTTTGTACCGGACCTCCTGCAAGCAACAGACATCCACCTGTCTCCTCGCCATCACCTCCACCACCTCTATACGCTTCCCAACTAATGTGCAAACGTTTACGGTGCAGACTTTTACCAACTCCTCCAACTCTCTCATTTTGTATGCACCGTTTCTCCACCGAGAGATTCTTTGCACCCTCTGCAAAGGGGTTCTCTGGACTGAGAGTTTAATTTATAAAGCCCATCATTATAGTTGGAGCAGAAAACTTTACTTCCCACATGCCTTTGCTGACGGGAGACCCTTCTCATCTATCCGGGCTTGTGACCGGCTCTGAATCAACAGAAACAACTCAGAGGCTGGGCTGAATGTGGTACACTAGAACAATGTCTGACAATTTTGTAGTATAGGAAATGTAGAGGAAGGTGAATAGTGGTACCTACATAGATCCAAACATGTTGTTGAAAATTAAAAGTATAAGATATTGTGAGACTTTTCCATTCCGTGTGACAATGTGATAGAAGCAAGAAGACCAAGCATTGTATTTGTAGACAAAAATAGTAGAAGTGGTCAAAATAACAGACATGGCTATCCCTGGGAATAGAATAGTAAAACAGCTGGGAATGGAAAATTAGTAAAGTACCAGTTGCCAAAAGACGAAATTGGAAGTTTATGGGGAATGCATACAGTCAGTGTCATATCGGTGGTAGTTGGAGCATTGGGAGTAGTATTAATCGCTTCAAAAAGCATTGGAAAATCTCGACAGTGTCAACAAGGCTTGGTGTGGTAAGTGTGGTATATAAAACAGTTTTGTTAAGTACATCACTCATATCAAGCAAACTCTTGTTAGTATTCCTGCATCAGGAGAAAGCAATGAGATTACATTTTGCCACAACTACGTTCACGTCACCTTTGGTGCTCATTAGCTTTGGTTGGCAGTCCACTAAGGAGAAGGAAAACTCTGATTTCGAACCTTGATAAACTTATTTATCATTCCAACTGCGGGCCCAGCTCAGAATGGAATTTTCTTCAATTTAAAGGTAGATATGTCCCTTTACGTTTCTTCGGAAAAAGCTGTCTGGCAATGGCGTCAGAAAAAAATACTGGTCGTTGTGGAACCTTAAATTCACTAATCCCGCCATAAGTGCCAATATGAAATCTGATACTGAACATAACGACGTGGACGGGACCTGAACTCCATGTGAAAGTCGTACGCCCGGAAGGGCTCCCTGCCACGGGGGTAGGGATATATCTGGTCGTCAAACCATGTACTGCTAGAAATGGTGGTCGCAAACAAAAATGGTTCCAAGGTATAAATTGGTTAGTGATGGAATCCTACTTTCTGAGTGAGTCTACCATTATTGGATAGAAAGAACGAATGTTCGAAGCCTGGAAAGCAAAAATGGCTGTCTGAACTCAAATTAGAAAAAAATCAACCATACATAAAACAAGTCCGACGCACAGTACCTCATTCTCTATCTGACTAAATTCTCAATGGAAATAATAGGACGAACGAACCTGATATACCTCCCAATGTAAAGGGCAGTTTGATTCTGGTGCTTGACGAGGATATGGTAAGAACTAAAAATCTGGAACATCTAGATATGAAGCTTTCATAACGCCTCCTTGTTCGAACATATGGTGCAATCTTCAGTGAAGATGAACGACCACTTATAGAAAGGACTGAGGGATTGGTACTTGAATGGCAAATGAGCAGAAAACTAAACTCCTGTCCCCGTGAGTAGTTCCGAAAGATCGTGTAAAATAAGTAATTAAAAATGGATGATAAAGTATTATCTATGATTTAAGTACCAATCATAAAGTGTCAGAGATTTGTAATACGCTGATACTATTGTCACCGAAATGCCTGAAGTAAAGGGAAAAAAAGGGTACCAAAAAATAAACCTGGTAGAAAAGGAGGTTTGAAAATTCTGTGAAACAACTCAACAGAGACCTATGCCATAAAAAACTTTTAATGGCAGGCAACAAAGTTAAAAGAAAATAAAGGCAATCTTTAGACCCGATACTATTTCATGAAAAATGATAATTCAATACCATGAGAACAGACAGGATAAAGAATTAAACCTAAAATAGCTAAAAAAATTCAAAGATACCAAAATAGAATAAGTCAATTTCAACAACTTTAAATATTTCAAAATAATTATTCAAAATTCTACCAAGATTCAGACAATGCAGGATCAAGCCAAAATAACGAATGCCCTGATCCGCAAGAAGCCTAACCATTCGAGAAAAGCATTTGAGAAGAAAAGTAAGAGCATATATCTGATGCCGAGTAAACTGACAATGTGAAAGAGTCACAGCCTGACCAGGAAATAGAGAATGTTTGTAACACTTGACATGATGATGTAAATGATTAGGAAAATAAATAACTGGAAGGCACCAGGGCCTGACTTTATCCAAGAATATTGGCTTAAGAACTCGGAAAAAAAGATAGAACTTCAAACGTTGTCAACTAAAACCATGTGAACATTATCAAGTCTGCTATAACAATGAGAAATTTCCGACTGGGTGACTTCAGGAAGAACGTTTGTTTTGAGAAATGGCAAAAATAGGGGCATAATTCCCAGCAAATACAGATTGGTAACCTGTTTATTCTTGTTGTGGCAGTATGATACTCCCTAATACAGAAAGCCCTGGATCTTGCAAGTTAGCCTAATTTCTGCTTGACTCTCTTTCCAATGTTCGCGGGAAACTTGATGAAAAAACTAATACCATCACTAGCCATCTTGCTATGAAACCTTATTGGCTGACAAAATGGTATAGCATTTATTATCTAGATCTAATAAAACTTAATATGCCAAAAACTTAGCGGCCAACCAAATACAAAGGTCTGCTACCAATAAAAGCCGATTTAACATCGTTTTTATGCAAAATGATCAATTACCGATAAAACAAAAATGAAGTCGAAATGACTCGCATGAATGGTCGCAAAGTCCACCTTCTTATCAACAAGATGATTCTGCGACAGTGCAGAGATAAATCAAGAAATCTTAGTGTTGCATAGATGGATTAAAGCAAAACATTTAATACTGTCTCGCTTGATTAGATTACCAATTCTTTAGACGTGTGCAAAGTACCATTAGACGTCAAAAAAGAAAAAAAAATTAAATGGCATATTAAAATGCTAAACAATATATATTTTACTGTGTGACTGGTGAAATTACTAGTGATACAAAAAAAATAACAACAGTGATCCAGGGAGACTTGAAGTCATTAATATTCTGTACAGCATTAGTTCCGCTGTCAAAAATGTTGGACAACTCAGGACATGGCTTTAAATGAACAAATCATGCCACCAAGCCTACTCTAAAATGATGAATAAAGCTTTATGTCAAAATGACAGCAAACTAGAGAAGCTGTTTAAATTACAATTAAAAAGGGTATAGTTGTGATAATGGAATGGAATTTGGATGAGAAAATGCGCTATAGCTACAAGCAGAAAAGAGAAACTGTTAAAATAGAGAAATATGACCTATAAGTGAACACAAAAATACGGAGACGAGATAGTGGCGATGTCAATATAAATGAAGAGACTGTCTATATGTGTGATGAAAATGGTACAATTAATTACTCAGGAATGAAAGGGAAGATTGGTAAAGAATGCTATAAAAGAACAGGATAATTCCTGACACAGCATTGATGGAAAAACCCCAGAAAAATATGTATCAATAGCATAGTTTACTAGTTATCACATATACCTTAGGAAAAATAACCTGAGTGTAATGGATACACGCAGAACAGACATGAAAATTCTGACTCTCGTTAAAAAGAATGGAGTGCATCAACTTTAAGCAAACATACAATTTACATAACTACAGCAAGAGTACATGGACCAATTCAACTAGTCCTGTCATTTAAAACTATAATGAGCATCGTAAGATATTTTGAAACGACAACAGACGCCTTGCTTAGCAAGGTTCACTGCCAAAAATGCTTAAAAAATACTTCCTTTTCAATATTTCAGCAACATGTATGGCAAAACAAAATTGAAAATACAAGACTAAACTCTATTACCAAAAGAAAGCGCTGGGCGACTGAAACAACAAGAGAAGAAAGGAGGAAAAAAAATGGTACTAGAGCAGTGGGTAAGAAAGCCTTTACATGGTAAACATCCTTTACGGTGTTCGCAACCTGATATAGACCACGCCTTGACCTATCAGTGGCTGAAAGAATTAACGCTTAAAGGTGAAATCAAAGGACTCTTAATTGCAGCACAGTATCTAGTTCTACCAACAAATTTTCACAAAGCCCAAACCCTAAAAGTTGTCACAGACGAGAAATGTCAATTTTTTTAAACAATGTGAGAATAGATTATGTTATTGAAGGTTCCCTTAAACTAGCTGAATCACAAATCAAAAAAGTATATACTTGAAATCTTATGAACACTATGGTATGAATATTTCAGAAAAATGGTACAATCAAGAAAGCCATGACACGACATGTGGAGAAAATGTAACCATCTTGCAGAATTTCCAAGTTCACACAGACCGTTAAGCACCAACAAACAGACTTTTTGAACATCTGATTCTAAAAAGCTCCATGTCCAAGATCACGGGAACTTTAGAACATAAAACAATGGCTCAGGTTATATGTAAGGCTTGCACTAATCAACGTACCCAAGCTATTCCTCTTTTACACCTGAAAAATGCTTTTGCTGAAGTTAACCATAACTTTAGAACATTTGACCTGGATTACTGTCACATTTCTGATGAATTAAAATCTTTAACGTCCAGTCTTTACATTGAATTTACAACATCACCCAATACTGATCACCTCACAACTGCAGCCAAAACAGTTTGTCGTAGGGTACTGCGAAGCGATTGTTTTAGTCCTCTGCTCTATAATATGTGTTTTAGACATTAATCCAATGTATTAAGGCTAACCAATACAACCAATTTGGTCTTGCGCTATGTTTAATTCTAGTTTGGAGAAGACGCTGGGATCGTTACTTGTCGGAAAGGGAGGAACAGCATCTTCTAAATAGTTTCACTTCCCACTAGGAGGGGTAAAAGTGTTAGCACCAAGTGCATTATACTACCTAACAATCAAAAGATAAGAAGAACCGGGGGTAAAAATACCTTGGCATACTGGAATCTAATGGAGTGCTGCACCGCGAAATGAAAAAAAACAATGGCATGTGAGCACCCATGGTTGATTAGCAAATTATTTGAGTCAAAGCTTAATGGAAGAAACACTTTCAGCTCTCTTAACATATGGGCAGTTTCACTGCTCAGGTATCCAGCTGTATTTGTTGACAGGAACAAGGATGAATAAAAGCAAATGGATCTCCAAACTAGAAAAATCATAAATATCAAAATTCACTTTACCTGAAAGATGGTGTTCAAATGTTGTATTTATTACAGAAGCCTCATATCTATACAGAATTGTGTGGATAAACTAGTTCTGGGGTCGAAAGTATAAATTGGAAAGTGGCTGGAATGTTCCTTGGTAGTGGAACAAAGTGTAGAACAAGGAAACTGTGACTATCTAACGGTTTATATGGGCTAATGTGATTTCAAAAAGGAGGGATTAGTGGAAAAATCTTTCCATGGCCAAAATATGCGATACACACAAGACCTGAGCCCAGATATTGAAAATAGCCACAAAAGGGGATCTGAAGAAAGACAGGGACTGAGTCTTTTAGGACAGAATCAAGTCATAGTGTGTCACTTAAAATTTAAAACTATGAAAGGAAAGAAAAAGTAATTAGGATTGGAGGTCTGAAATATCGATTGCCTTTCCTTATTACTATTTCCTTACAGTGGTGCCTTATAAATTTAACAGCGAGTGAAACACATCTTATGCAAACTGCTTCTAATCCTTGTTTTATTCCAGAAATATATTCTATAGTAGTATCATAGCTGTTTAAATGCAAGTCGCCTTTGCATCACAATGTCAATTATGAGGGTTGTTAAAGTACGTTTACCTTGCCCCTGATGGGAACAGTAATAGCCGATTCGTTGTTCATCAGTTCACTATGCGGAGGTTCCTGGTTCACGCTTCAGTCCTGTCTATAAAAGTACTGGTTCCAAATTTGTTTCTTAATATTTAATACATATTCTCGGGGGTAGAGTCGGGAAAGGAACAAAGTCTATTGATAAAAGATAATAAAAGCATGTAACGTTCTACACAAAAGCGTTAACAGGTACATAAATTTTCTTGCCTGAATTGACACATCATGGTTTCTAAAGCCTAACCAGGGTCTGGTTTTATATCATGTACATTATGATTCACTTAACTCTGGTAGCAAATGATCATAAACTGCACTGCCACAAACCAAAAAGGCAATTTGTTACCTATTTGGTTTGTGGCTTTGTAAGTCCTCCCACGCAAAATGTAAAATTTAAAAGTTACAACAAACATCCTATTGAGTCAGCTTAAACTTTTATCCAAATCTTAAACAACTGGTTCTTTGAAAACAAGAAAGTGCTTAATGTGATAGAAAACAACCGAAGTAAATATATTTTATAAGTATCGCTAAAAAAACCCTGAAATAATTTTAAAAAAAACAGTTTGGTAAAACCAGATATTCACATGGCATTCGATAATGAAAGGTTAACAGTGGCGATGGTATGGAATGGAGTAATTACCTGTACTATTTGGACAGAGTCGTCCGAGCAATTCATATCGTATATCTCTCTCTACGCTCATCGATCGGGCATGAATCTTGAAAATATGTGTCCTTCCCTAGCAACATAATTGAAAGCCAAACATAAAATCAAAGAAAAATGTACTTTTAAGATCACACCCTATTACAAATTTAGTACTACATTACATATAAATTACGATATTAAAAAACAGGATAAGTGAACTGTAGTAAAAATAACAAAATTGTAGAGCAAGGGCCTAGTGGTTAGTACAGATGCATTGGAAATATAGAGTTCTGATTCTTGAGCAGGAAGATAATGTTGAAAAAAAAAGCCAGAGTTTGACGTGAGGAAGAGAATCGGGACATGAAATTAACTTCACAGGTAAATCCCTCAGAAGGTGCCCCTGCACGCTAAGTCAAAGTCCAGGGAATGGTAAAGGTGTGTGTGTGTGTGTGGGGGGGGGGGGGGTTAAAGCAAACAAACATGACGAGTTTGTTTGCTTAATACAGTTATTGTATTACTTAATACAGTTATTGTATTATTTGGTCTGTTGTCGTAACACAGTAGTTATGAAATGGGCTAGGAAGAGCAAAACAGTAGTTCATTACGATATTTGGTGCAGGTTTAATTATGTAGACAAGGGAGAAGCAAAAACCATGTTTAGGCAACCCTCCGAAAGACAGTTTGATCCTCTAAAAACGGGAACAAGCTAAAGAGGGAAAAAGCTTACTAACGTTTGCAAACCTGACCAAAAATATGACCGCGTAAACAAAGTTGTAATAGGCCATGAACGGAACTGGAGAGGAGGTTAAAAAACCCCAAAATATTCACTTTGCTACAGAAAAAAATCATAGCAGTAGTATTTCATGTACACTTGCAATTTGATTGCCAGTTTTAAAGGGGAAAGCCTACAGATCGAAATGATTCCATCAACTCTTACGTCCGCAGAACATGTCAAGATTAAATAGGGGCGAAAAGCTTGTAGTTAGCCAGAACTCTGCATCATGTCGATTGCCTGATAATTGTAAAAGTATACTTCGAAACATACTCCAGAATAGATTACAAGAGAAACCACTGTGTGTCAAAAAGCAAATTTTGCTATTTCATATATATTTTCAGGGTATTTTGTTTTACATTGCCTGGAATATAATAAATTCCAAAATAGGTCGTATTTGAATACCGCACATTTGAAGAAGCTGAATTCCTTTATGCAATGGACCTGTAGACAAGCTTAGTCAACAAAATGTGGACTCCTTCTTTTGTTCTGCAATTAAAAATATATTAAACCTTAAAATGCATGACGTCCAGTCCAGTGAGCTCTTTTTAANGAAGTTAGGAGGGAAAAAGAGGGCAGGTGGGGTAGGCGGGGGGGGACGCAGGGTCGGTGTACGCACACCCAGGTCGTTGCCCACTGGGGGGCGCACGCGAAGGGGTTGGAGCGGCAGAGGGAGGAGGAGGGTGGGGGGTGGGGGTGGGGGGGGGGGGGGGGTTAAAGCAAACAAACATGACGAGTTTGTTTGCTTAATACAGTTATTGTATTACTTAATACAGTTATTGTATTATTTGGTCTGTTGTCGTAACACAGTAGTTATGAAATGGGCTAGGAAGAGCAAAACAGTAGTTCATTACGATATTTGGTGCAGGTTTAATTATGTAGACAAGGGAGAAGCAAAAACCATGTTTAGGCAACCCTCCGAAAGACAGTTTGATCCTCTAAAAACGGGAACAAGCTAAAGAGGGAAAAAGCTTACTAACGTTTGCAAACCTGACCAAAAATATGACCGCGTAAACAAAGTTGTAATAGGCCATGAACGGAACTGGAGAGGAGGTTAAAAAACCCCAAAATATTCACTTTGCTACAGAAAAAAATCATAGCAGTAGTATTTCATGTACACTTGCAATTTGATTGCCAGTTTTAAAGGGGAAAGCCTACAGATCGAAATGATTCCATCAACTCTTACGTCCGCAGAACATGTCAAGATTAAATAGGGGCGAAAAGCTTGTAGTTAGCCAGAACTCTGCATCATGTCGATTGCCTGATAATTGTAAAAGTATACTTCGAAACATACTCCAGAATAGATTACAAGAGAAACCACTGTGTGTCAAAAAGCAAATTTTGCTATTTCATATATATTTTCAGGGTATTTTGTTTTACATTGCCTGGAATATAATAAATTCCAAAATAGGTCGTATTTGAATACCGCACATTTGAAGAAGCTGAATTCCTTTATGCAATGGACCTGTAGACAAGCTTAGTCAACAAAATGTGGACTCCTTCTTTTGTTCTGCAATTAAAAATATATTAAACCTTAAAATGCATGACGTCCAGTCCAGTGAGCTCTTTTTAAACAAAAAGGTCTGATAACGTGTGGCTGCTCCTTAAACAATGATGGTAAGAATTGGGTTCAAAGTGCATTCGTTTTCTTGTAAGCGGTATTACTTATCGTTCCCTTTCTTAAATAATGTTGGGATTTGCTGTTGCATATCGTCAGCTCAATAATTGGCTGTCTTTACAATATTTGAATGGTGGTCATGCCAAGGCTCATGGGCTTAAAAGTTTGGAGAACTTTAAGATATCCTTGATGTAAACAAATCAATATCTACTTCCGATTGTGGTACATGCAATGGAGTGAAGCATATGGGAACCCTGGTGACAAGTGCACAGTGAAAATCGACCAGCTGCATAAAAATACAAGACTGGTTGAAAAAAAACAACAAGTGAATAATTTGTACAGAAATAAAAGAAATTAATTAATACACCTTTCCCGAGATTTTCTTCTGCTGCGTGAAAACGAGGCTGAACTTGCGAAAAAAAAATCAAAATAAACTATTTCAGCATGGAGGACGCACAGAATCTTATAAAGTTACTGCTGAAAAATGTTGATGAGAAAATCAATATTGTTGTTATGAAAGAAGAAAAGAAATTGAAGTGGGGAAAAGATCTTTTAAACTTGCCATTGTTTACAATAAAAGAGATAGAAAAGCATCGTTTAAAGAGTGGTAAAAGAGGAAAGTCGATAGTAAAAACAATGAACAGGGGCAGAAAATTCAAGGAAGAGGGATATGTTCTGAGAAAAGCTTTGTTCACGAGATTAACAAAACGCTTTTTTTATGTTAAGGGACAATGCAAAGCTAGTATGAAAAGAGAAGTTAGAAGTATGACAGTTGGTTTGAGAAAAGACAATGGAGACGTTTGTGAGGCTAAATGTGATTGTCCGGCTGGGAAATCTGGATACTGTAATCATGTTATGGCTCTTTTATATGAATTAGCAGATTATTCACTGCATCAACTAAAGAAAATTCCTGAGGAAATTGCTTGTACAAGTACATCAAGACGATGGGGTGTACCCTCAGACAATGCCAAGTACCCCCAACCAGTTATGGATATTTATATTCAGAAGCAAGAAAAGTCTAAAGGTGTTACATGTACTCTTTATAATCCCAGAATAAATGTGGAAAATGATAATTTGATTGAACGAACAGCTATAGCACATCTTAATCTGGTTACAAAGGATAAAAGAATTGGATATGGCCATGTAATAAATTATTCTTTGCCAAAAGTATCCACTGCTTATGGTGATTTTTTTACTGGTTCTCCACTGTCACATCAACTAAGTGTATTTGAAGCAAATTTTAATGTTGTTACGAATTTCGACACTTCTTTTATTTCAGCAAATATTAATGTAAATCATCAACATTGCCCTTTACCATTTGATTTGATTTCAAAAGAAAGTGATTATGTTCCTACAGATTGGGACATGTTAAATCACTCAGAATTGCTAACACTGTCTCAGATATTTCCTGAAACCTTAGAGAATTGTAGGATACTAGAGCAAGATACTGTGGGACAAGCCTCAAACAATCTTTGGATAGATGCAAGAAAGAAACGTATAACATCAAGTAATTGTCATAAAATATTTATTCGTCAAAAAAATTTTGAAACTTTGGCTAAAACTTTAATTAAAAAAAAAGACGAGAAGCTATTGCCAAAAATAGTACAAGAAGCATTTAAACATGGACGTGAATATGAACCTGTTGCTCGACAAAAATTTGAACAATACATGAAGTTCACCCTTAAACGAGATATCATAATTCGTGAAACTGGAATAGTAGTTCAACCGTTCCTTTTCTGGCTTGCTGCTAGTCCAGATGGCTTAATCACTGATAGAAATAAAAAAATGGCAGGGCTTATTGAGATTAAATGTCCGAAAATAAAAAGAAATTCAACTGCAAATGAATTAGTTAATGATGAAAAGTTTTATGTTGGAAAAGATTCAAATGGTAGATTATTTCTCAAAAAAAATCACAGTTATGGTTACTACAGCCAAATTCAGTTAGCAATGGGATTGTCACAAATATCATATTGCTATTTCATTGTTTACACATTCAAAGGATTGCTTATTGTTAGGACTGAATTTGATGAACCTTACTTTGCAACATTAGTGGAAAGATTAACTAGATTCTACAAGCAATATTTACTACCATGTTTATAGTTATATACTTATATAATTATATATACATATGTTTTTCAAAGGGAAGGGCGGTATTGATACTGAAATGTTACAGATTTATATATATATATATATATATATATATATATATATATTCTAACTCAGAAAAACTTAGCAATGTTGAGAAAATTCTGTCTTTTAAAAACTGAGAAATGAAACATTTTGTGTGACCTGAAAACTTCAGATAAAAAATGTTGTATTCTTTTTTTTAAAAAAAAAATTGCTTTCACTTCAGTAAAATTTCACAAAATTTGTCTTCTAAGTATCAAATTCCTCCCTTTTGAAATTAATTCATAGTTACCTGTGGTTGAAACTTTGTCAAAGTCCCTAATCTTCTTTTTGAATCAAAGGAGCCATAAAATTACACAATAAACATGAGACTGTCCATATTTGATTAATCGATCCATTTAGTGTTAAAGGAATTTCATTTCTAACTTGTCTAAATTTTTTTACTCTTCTAATGGCTCGCTCGACATGAATCCTCACAGAAGCAATGGTCTGGCTTTCTTTAACTTCATCTTCAGATAATTGTGAACGACCTTCAAGAAATGAAGGTATGTTAAGTTCAACATCCAGTGGTTTCAAAAGGTCTTTAATAGTAAAGCCTCGGTCAGCCATGAGACTGTCTCCTTTTTCCCAAAGAATTGGATTGATTAAGCCGCAACGTTCCACAATTTCTTTGTCTGATATGGAACCTTCATAAAGCTGACTTACAAAAGTAATTGCTCCTGAAGGGGCAATACCAAGCAGTCCTTTATATGTCACATGGCTTTTATAATATGAGTACATGCTACTTTGAGTTGCCAATGATGATGGCCTCTGACAAAAGAGTTCAGTGCAATCAATAATACATCTCGTAGATGGATAAATTTCTTTAAAAACTTTTGGCATAGTTTCCTGGATTTGGGCTTTAGAAGGCCATATAGGTATTGAACCTAAAGTGAAGTACATTAAGTTGATCCATGTTATTATGTACCTTGATGTTGTTGACTTTGATATATCAAAAAGCCAAGATGTGTGATTTAAGCTGAAGCCACCTTTGAGCCACGTGAGTACTAACAGAAGTTGATCCTTAGGTCTAAGCTTCACCTTTGGTCCCTGTTTTTTATTTGTTGGTGATATTAACTTTTCTTTACTTTTTGTTTTTGAGTCATAAAATTTTATGTTGTGACAGTTTTCCTTGACATCTAGTAATATATATAACTCATTGAATGTGGAAATTGTTAAACCAGTTTCAGATTTAAATAACTTTTCATTTTTAGATAAATTCTCATGATTGTAACTATTTGTCTTTAGGTTATCAAGTTCAGTTTTAAGATATATATTTTCATGTTCAAGTTCCTCAATTCTTAACTTCAAACGTTTAATTTCCTTTTCTTTTTCATCTTCCTCGTTTTCATTACTGGTACTTGAACCAGAATCTGTAAAATAATTTTCATCTTCATTTAGCAATCGTTTTTTAGGAGATTTTCTCTTTGAATCTACTACTTCTGGTTTAAAAGAAAATATTTTTGGTACAGTTCCTTTCTTTAAAGTTTTTCTTCCTTGTCCCAAGCTAACTTTGATGTCTTTTGCCTCAAAATGAAATTCACAAAGTACAGTAGTCCTCTTTATTTGAAAATTATCTCCAGTACCTTTCCTTCTATATTGATTTATTATACGTTTCCACTGACGATAAAGCTTAGCATCTTTGGGTAGTGTAAAAAAACCAATGCCAGTTGGATTCATTTTGCTGTCATATGTTCTACTTTTGCAATTTGGCATGCAGCAGTACACTCCCAATCCGCCTTTTTCAATTTGTTTTGGTCTAGAGGCAGACGAACCAGCAGAATTTTCTGAAGACTCCATTTTTATATTAAGCAATCAATTTCTCATAACACAAGAAACGCCATTTTCTCTTTCAAAGCACTTGCTGACTGTTTGTTTTGATTTTTTCGCAAGTTTCGCCTCGTTTTCATGCAGCGAAAAAAAATCTCGGGAAAGGTGTATTGATATACATGAAGATTTTGTTAAAATACGGCCCATCGCATTATGTAACAAAAGCCATATTTTTCTCCACAGATATTAACTGTTAGGAAGAATGAAGTACAGCAATTAAAGGGAGCAGTTTTAATAAATTACCAAAATTTCAAAGTTAAAAACTTCATTGGCATGAAATGTGAAAATGTCTACGTCTCCTGCAGTAACAAATAGACATTCACTTTGGGAATGCAATGATGTAAAACTGAATACAACGACAATTTTTTAACACACGAATGTTTGACAACTGGCTTAAATTAAAACTCATTATTAGCGCTAAACATTAAAAATATTAGTTCAGATACTTGCCTTCGTTAAAACCTAAGTACACTGGTAAAATTGTCCACAGAAGCACCTTCAAAGGCAAGATACTTCCAAACAATACACTTTACTTTTGCAAAGTAACAGTATTTAATTGCTTCAGTTACCTCTAGATCCGGTAGACCAAACTCGACCTTTCTATCTAAACGCCCAGGTCTGGTGAGAGCTGGATCCAGAGTATCTGGTCTATAAATATAAAAATTCACAATCAAAAAATGTAACAAGAAAAAAAGAAAACCAACAGAATCTCCTAAGTACAGTTTAACCGGATATGATCTGAAATGGCTTTTAAACACAAAGAACAGTTTGTGGGCGAACAGCTTGTAATCCCACTCCCAGAACGTCAAGTCACACTCTTCAACCCCATAACAATGTGGCATTTATGACCAGAATATACAAGGAGCAGTCATAAAAATCAATGTCTGAGTTCAACATTATTAAATCATTTACTGCATTTATCATTATGTATTGTCCCTGTGAAGGGCACCGTCTGAGCCCCAGTTACTGGGGAAAAATGACGTTACAACCAAAAAAAAATTGTTCCATGCTTAATACCTATCTTTCCAAACAGGTGCATGTCACTAAGTATTGGTAAGCTTGATGCATACAGGCCGCACTTTGCCGAGTGACAGACATCAGATTTCTATGTTGTAGAGCAAGTTTGTATACTTCCTTCCCATTTCCTCCTGTAAGATCCAAATATCTGGCTTCTCAGAAGTGATTACTTTAGAAAGTTTACCATCCACACAAAATCATCCAACACAGTAACAACAGTAACAACACTTTTCTTAAAACTTGCTGACGAAGCCATTGGTATGGAAGACCATGGCTGCTCCTTCATCAGTGCGAGTTTCCGGAAGACAAGTTTTCCGAAAAAATTTCCAATCCTCTTGTTTTTTCTGGCAGTGCTTTAAATAATAGACAGTTTCCTCTGACGGTGTCTCCACCTATAAAAGGCACTTTGCCAATGGGTTTAGCACCTATGTCTATAGACTCATGTCTTTGGAAATCTACAGATTCTCAGTTTGTAAGTGAGTGATTGTTTGTGGTCTAATGGCAGAAGCCTTACCTCCCTTGCGAGAAACGTGGGCTCATATGAAGTACTTTTGCGTTTAAAGAAATAGTTGAAAAACGCACATTGGTGTTGGATATATATCATTTATCTTCAACTCGGAATGGTAAAAACGACTGCCCTCGGCAACGCCAAATCATTTGCACTGACAATATTTTTGACCAATTAATTGAATTTTGAATATTTCTCACCACACATGGGATAACCTTTTATGATAAATGGTGTGCCGCAAGACAGGATGGGAAAAACACAGGATAAAGCTATATCTTACTCCCTAATGTCTTTGACAGACCTAACGAGAATATCGTCCATTTGGATCCGAAGTTTCTTTCTTCCTCTAATCATTTCCTCGTTGCAGGAAAGTTTCCTTCGGCTTCTTTTTTCTGTTGGTATAATTTCGATGTGTATTTTGTGGAATAGGGTAAGCTGGTTCCCATTCCACTTGTCAACATAGAACCATTTGTTCAAAAAGAACAGGAGCGTCCTTAAGTAAGTAACGTGTTTAACAACTTCTTTGGCAGCTTGAATGTTTTATTCTCTCCCTTCTGCTTGTTTTCTGTCAGTTAAGAACTTGATACTTTAAAATCTACAGTTAACATTCAGTTTCTGACCTAATCAGTACGAATCTCTTCTTCCATTATTGTGTCTTTGCTGGCCTCAAACATAATATTTCCTCTCTTATAAATGGCAATATTTGCTTTGTGGTGAGACATTAAGATAAGAATGTTTATAGATATAAACATAGCTACTGTTTGATTATTTAGAATATCAAGTGATTGAAATCTGACTAATCAACGTTAGAGCTGAAATCAGTATACTAAGTGAAGGCTCTTCAATTAAAAAACATTAGCTAATCGTAAATATTTTAACTTTTGTTTCCGCGCGATACTTCCGTGAAAAAACAAAACCCTTGTCTTCTGCAAAGTTTGCTGCAAGTGAAAACACACTCAAATAGACATTAAGGGTCAAATAAAAAAGCTATAAAGCGTGGGGAGGGAAGAGGTGGCAGAAATTATGTAATATTAACATAATACGTCAAAGATCCGCGTAACAGAAACAAAAACACTTAAACTGGCTCGTTTTGCTTGGCCAACTAATAAAGATGAGAAAATCTGAGAAGTGTTTAGTCCTTTACTTAAGTAACACCACTGCCTAAGAACAGCTACCAAGCCTTTTTCTACCAAATGGTGCCCGTTTTTGATAATTTTAGACTATAATGAACATTTTGTAACTACATTACGCAGTGTTTAGAGATGTAAAACAATCATCACCTCTATTTAATTAGATTTCCGCGTAGGTATGAGATACTCGTTTTCAGGGTCAAATCATATTGGCAAAACTAAAATAAAAGTATAAACGGTTAAAAATAGAGTCAAATGCTAATTTAGTTTATCATTTAGAATTATTAAAAAAACTTTACAAAAATAGGAATAACTTGATTTTTAACAATAATTTTCCAGGAATATTATGTTCCCAAACATCCAGATCTTATGTAATAGCCTTAGACAACGTTTTATGGGAGCGTCGAATTCAAAATCCCCTGAAAGCTGCCAAAAACTCTTATTAAATTAAGAATTCTTCTAAAAAAACTTTACAATATGTTTAATCTACCATTCAATGCCAAAAGTGTGTGAGATTTCAAAACAAGATATCCCAACGTTTCTGTATCGGTTTTTCAGGTTTCATTAATAAGGGTAAGATCGTACCTGTTTGTTGCCATAAGAACTTTAATATTTCCTCTTGGATCAAATCCATCAAGTTGGTTAATAAGTTCTAACATTGTTCTTTGTACTTCATTATCTCCTCCTGCACCATCATCGAAGCGTGCACCTGCGATTGGAATTTCAATAATCATATCGCAGAACACATTAAGGTAAAATCATGGATTGGGAGGTTTCAACCATTTCCACAGCGTTACCACCCGCAAATCCTGCACGGTATTAGATATATTTCTGAGATCAATAAGTCCCAAAGGTGAATTACTGCTACGGCTTTAGTACACCCAAGTATAGTGGGGTTCTCTAGCCGAGAGACCAGTAAATCTGAGCTAGAGCTGTATTCGGGCAGATATTACGAATTAATAACACCAAACTAAAAAATGAAGGTCGGTAAGCGAGTCTTCGATATTCGCAAGTGGTCCTCATCAGCCTGATCATTATTATGACTACGATAATCACCCTCACTTCTTTATTAATATTATAATTGCCGTCATTATACTGATTAAGATTACCATTACTATGATGCCGCGTCTTTTCGTGAAGCTGATATTGACAAACGTTGATCAAATACTAAGTGGGTTTCAGGTAACAAAATCTTTTGCGATAGCTTCATCGAATCCACGCATTCAATAGGTCTGCATCAATAACTTGCTGTCGCATTTTTCTGGGTCATTTTCCTAAAATCGGTCATCCACCACCCTCTCACTATGGGTTCATCCGGTACCTGTTAATAAATAAATGGTGGTTACGCAATGCCGTCTTCCAGCGGCATTGCCCACTTTTGCAGTATCCCTAATAAAGGCAAATATATAAATGGAAACCTCAAAATAACATGCGAATTAAGAGTCCAGCGCCGCTGGTATTCCTTTTTTTCCCTCAAATTCATACGGTTGTCGTACAACAAGATTGTTAAACTTTGTATTGAAATCATTCAAGAAACGCTGACACCCAAATCATCTCTCCTGAGAAGCAAGCTCTCGGTAGCTGAGAGGAAGAACATCTGACCAGTAATCAGAAGGCAGACCCTGGGTTCGAATTCCGCCATTGACAATTTAGCTTCTCAAAATTTTGAGCATTTAATATCACGACAATTGGTTACCTACGACATGAGATAAACACGCAACAAATTTTGTGCGAAAATTACACTTGCTCTGTCAAGGACGGAAAAACAACTGGCAATTGAATTTGACATGTCAGTTACGACGCAACTCATAATCCTAGCACTTACTGCTTAAAGAACACACTGTCACTGACATGACACTCAAACTCAATTACTTGGATATCGAGGCTCATCAACTTATCTCTAGGGGGAGAGATATGTAGTGACTTCATTCAATAAATGTTGACATTCCAAATCTCTTCTCGTAGAAGGAAGCTCCTGGTAGCTCAACGCATTAAATGCTGAAAATTTTGAGAAGCAAAATTTTCAGCATTTAATATCACTACAACTTTTTAACGACTGAAAAAATAAGATTAAAAAAAATTCTTATTCAACTGCAGTTATTAACCAAGGCATCCTGGCCACGCCATGAACGACTTTTATAACCCAATCCCATTAATACTAGTACATAGCAACGGTGTAAAACGGAAATACGTGACACTGTTTGATATCAAAATGATCCATGGCTAAATTATGCTAACAGTCAGTCAATTATGATTATTGAAATGCTGCCAAGTAAAATCAATGACGTGAAGTTGATAGGTGATGCCATAATATGAGTCAAAGTCAATTGACAAGTGATTAAAAACATTTGAAGTTTTCAGAGACATCAGCCAGTACCTTACAATCTATTTCATAGCAAATCATTAAAAGAGAATTAAGATTAACTTCTGCCAGTACAATCTACAACTGCCTTTATGATATCCACTATTTGTGTTAATCAACCTAGATAAAATATTAGCTGTTTTCTTTGTCTCATAATTATACTTGAATAGGCGTCTGGAATAATGTATCTCTAACGTTCTGATAAAACAATTTTGGGTCAATGTAAATTTGGTCTACCAAAACCACAATTATTAAAAGGTGTTTAGGAAAATTTCCTGGTCTCTTTTAACCTTCCCTTGCTTTAATTTCCTCTGTCTTTATAGATCAAAGGGACAACAAATAAATGCTAATCATAAAATAAAACCAGAAACCAGGTAATTCTGTGAATTTAAAGCGGTGTTAAAATATAGTATTGAATCATCAAAACAGGCAGGAGCAGAAGTAAATTACAAAATTTTTCCTTAGTTGGATCCCAATAGGACTGAGATACAAAACCTAAACTTGATATCACCTGCTCAGCCTAGCTATTAAGAAATGAGAAACGCGGAACTGCCTGGAGTTAGGAAACGAAGTTACAACTCCGATTGTGAACAAGGAAATTTACTACAAAACCCTGAACAAGAAAAAAAAGCCAAGTGCTTAAAAACCCCGAAAAAATTAGAAGCATATAAAACTACCAAAAGTTAGTTCAAACCCTAGTTTACCATAATCAATAATCAAATCAGCAAACTATAACTCTGAAGCAACCGCGTGACCAAGCTAGTTCAGTTTACCATGTCCAAAAAACGTACACTTCATTTTCTGCGCCGTCGCAAGCAGGCTCATTCGGGGCCCACTGTCATTTTTCGTATTGCTGTCGTTGTGCTTGTTCTTTAATTAGTTTCTCTAAAACCCCTGAAAACAAGAACAAAAACACGCAACCCCCTCCCCGCCGCCAAAAAAAGGCGCAACGTTTGTATGATTTATTATCTGTCCTTGTTCAGAAGTAGTCTATCTATGTCAATATTTGTTTTTCAACGTAGTACTACAGCAGATCTTCTATTATGGCTTGTTATAAGTTACTGTACATAACAACAGAAAAGGCTGCATGTAATTTGTACCATTTGCTATCTCGATGAAAACCATCTGCTGCTTCAGTTATTTAAATAGTAATCCTGGCCAGCCACACTAGATCGAAGGCAACCGAGCAATGAAAATTCATAGCTTAAAGTCTGGTCCCCGAAAATTACTAAATAACAACTGCTGAAGACTGTATAAATGACATAGGAACATGTCATTCAAAAATTTCTGGCAAGCCAAGGTCAGTGTATGGCGCCTGAACTAATATATACTTTACATAAATGAACTTCTCTGAAAAAGGGGAGCTACGTGTATAATGACATGTCTTAGGTACGATATACAATGAATTTTTCTTTTACATATGAATTTGACTGAGCTTTCTCCTAATTTAATTCCGATAGATAGATAGTAAAAAGAAAGCAAACTAAGCAAAGTTTTACATTAATACTTCACACTATGTTCTAGGGTGTAAGTACAAACAAGTATCTTCGGGGTTTCAACTTTTACGCATTCGACAGTAATTGTCAATAAAAACTGCTTCATGCAGTAATAGGCTTGTAAAAGTCGAGGATAAATCATTGGGATCTGTCCATCGCTATTCCCTCGCACACCCGCACAGGCCATTATAGTCACTTAATTTCAAAGTAAACATCAGCGTGGGTGATGGTTATTCCAGTAACGAAAATATCCTCTTTTTTTCGTAACAGTGAGTATACTGGCCTTAGTAACATGGGAATGCACCTTTCTGATATTTAAAAAGTCAGTTCTTGGTAATCCCAATGCCTTTAGATGACAATAATACCCCAAGATATATGAAGACCCAAACTTTTTCCGCTGAGTTTGGCTTCAATACTCTATGGCTCTGCAGCTTGGACTATGATCACGAAATCGGAGAAGAAGCTTGATGAAACATATACAGGAATAATTAGGTCTGTGTTTAACATATCTTGGTAGGAGCAACTCACGAAAGAAGACATCTATGGCAAAATTAATCCTGTTTGAACTATGGTCAGAGACCGGCGCACAAGATATGTTGGGCAGTGATCTTGAACCAAAAATGAACTCTTGAATGATCTCCTCCTGTGAAAGCCGGTTCACGGCAGACGTGGGCCTACCAGTGGAACATTTTTAAGTAGCGATTGGGGCAGGGAGTCGTCAGGAGAAAGAGAAAAATGGATCCCGGCAACTCAGCCGATCCGCTTTTGATCTTGGCTGCAGTATTAAATTTTGATGCTTTATGCTTAAGAGTAGAGCAATTAATCACAATAAAAGCAAAATCGTACTTGCATACTAAGAAAAACAACACGCAGATACTTTAATTAAACAAAGTACAGCATACACTCAGTGAAGATATGATCTCAAATCTCAAATCCATTTCATACCTCCGATGGCATCGATTTCGTCAAAGAAAATTATGCAAGCCTTTTTCCCTCTTGCCATTTCAAACAACTCCCTTACCATTCTTGCGCCCTAAGACAAAAATGTAAAAAAATTTATGGCATAATTTAACTGGATAAAAAACTAAATAAAACAAACATTTGAAGATGATTGTCTGACGCTTAACTCAAAGATATAAGGTATAGGAGAATCATCGTCACTTTTCAAATCAATTTCCAAGTTATACAAAAGCACCCAACCTATCCTCAGTTTATAAGTTTGAAGTTTGGAAATAAGCGCAAATATATATGGTATGAGTGCTAACCTCATAGTTGCAGATGTTAAACGGCAAAATTAAACAAAAACAACGAGGCACTGACATAAACAGGTCATGGACAAAACGATGACAATAACAAATTGAGCAATAGGGAATTAGAATGTACAGAAATGTAGAAAAAATAGTGAAAAAAATTAAATAGTTGACCAGATGGTGAATTGAAATCGTGGATCATCAGTAGATGACCATATCAGTTATTTCGGGGAATTAACGTCGGAATAACTTTTACGATATGGCTTCCCAACAGCATTGGGCAAATACAATCACCACGTTAAATCATGAGGTCATAGACGAAAGAAAAAAGATCAATAGAAAATGTTATAGAAAAGTGGAGATATGAGCAACGGTATCGAGAGAGTATGAGAAAAAGATGGAAAACAAAATTACATGAACCGTTGCCATCGGATGATTCTTACATGGTTCGCTACGCCATGTTACCAACCAAAAGTATGTGGGACACTACTCCACTTAACCAACTATTTCATACTAATCCAAGAGGAAAAACATGAGAAGAAGAGAAAAAAATGAATGAGGAAGAAGCGGAGAAGTTAGTTGGTCTGGCCACAGTCGTTTTTCAGGATGTCAAACCTTTTGTCGAAGGAAGAAAAAAAATTAATATATATATATACACTTGTGACATTGCGACATACAACACGCAGACCTAAGAAATATTTACTATTTAAGAAATTATCATAGTACTAAACTGTACATTATAAGGAATACGTCTAATTACATCTTACCAATCGTTTAGAAAATTCAATTCTTAAAAAGAATAACCCTGAAATCGGCCATCCGATTAAATTTGCCTGGGCAAACAGTAAAGCAAAAGCAAAACAAAATGTTTATAAAGTACAAATCATAAAATTATAAAAGTCCATTTGGTTGTTTCCGCCAAATCTTCTACAATAAACTTTATTGGTTGCATTTATAATTAGTTTTTTATTTTTTTACTGATTTTTATTAACAACTAGAACTGGATGCATGGTTGATTTCGTTTACATCGGTTACCCTGTTACACTTTATTAAGAAAATGCGCGGAAGTAACATTTCTCTTACCTCTCCGACATATTTCTGCACTAATTCTGATCCAATAACTCTTATAAAGCATGCATCGGTCCTGTTCGCTACAGCTCTTGCGCATAATGTCTTTCCCGTACCTGGCGGACCAAAAAGTAAGACTCCCTTGGGTGGGTCGATCCCCAAATTAACAAATTTCTCTGGCTAAAATTAGAAATAAAATTGGGTAAAGTTTAGTCATTATTGGTAAACAAAATGAGAAATACAAGATATGATTGATAAGTTAAAGGCAGGAGGTATCAAACAATGTTTAACTCAGTACTAAGTAAATTCCCAAACAATTGAACTTTTAGAAAGACAAAAATGTTTTAGGCAAACAATGTGCGTTTTGGTATTTCAGATAATTGAAATTCGAGTCGGCAAACCTGCAACACATCTATGCCATAGATCATGGCGCACGGTAGCCATAATAAATCAGTTATAGGTGGCTCCAGTTCTAAGTGGTCCAAAATGCCACTCTTTGAAAATAACGAACCCTTGGTGTCAATTAAGACTAGACAAAGTAAGCTGATTTGTGGGGTCACTATTAAAAAGTAAAATAACCAACACAATGTTCATTTTGTTTAGTATTGTGTCTTTTGCATTGATCCAACAATTTGTAACCTACTTGTTTATTTATAGCAACTGAATACATCTTGTACAAATATGCTACAACGCACGAAGGAAAAAAATATGGTAGTGAGTGGGAGCATAGAGCATTTACAGAATTAATGACCTTTGATATTTTGATATCTGGCTATTTTTAAAGACGAGTATCGACTTTAAATGTGCATTGTAGGCCACTGGTTACGAAAAGTACATTTTTCGAGTACCGAATTACCAATTTGCCAGAGGAATGGCTTTAAAGAAAAACTAAGATCCCGATTAATCCCTTACAATACGCTACTATTAAAAATATCCCTTAACAAAAATGGGATTTACAAATCCACATAAAATACCATAAAATGTCTATATTACTAAAATCCTAAATTGTTTTTCCACCCATGTCTGCAGCATGCCTGTCTATGTCTTTCCAATAAAAGCGAGCAAATACGCCAAATTTGTATATCCTTTCTTACGCATATATATGTCCAGGTCGTACCAAAACAGGAACGAAATTTACAATGAAGCTTTAAAAATGTTTTATTTTACTGCATTCTGTGTAAACGTTAATGGTTCCTTGGTAGAATTCCACTCTGTTACGAGAGAGGACGGGTTTCAATACCAAGCCAATTGATATTTTCTCCCTGTCACAGAACAAATTTCATTTTTCAATATCATTTTAGCAGGTGTATGCAAGGGCATATTAAATATAGGATTGCCTAAAATTTGTCAGAACATTTACGAATTTCAAAATAAACTTCATTTTGGGTCATCCCATGTCAATTCAGCATGGTCATATAACCCACTCTCTCAAAATCTTGTTTTTGGTACACATAAGCAATCTATGATTTATGCAAAATACTAAATTTCAACACAAAAGCGGCATCCTCTTCACCTAAACATATCTTCAAGTTAGCATTTCGGGAATCAAAATTTCTTTGCGGCTCTTATTTTGTCGTACCTTTTCTATCCAAAAATACCTTCAAACTTTAATAGAGTTGTCACATCATTCTGAAATTTAGCACATTGGAGTAATGAAAGGTGCTGATTTCAAATATGCTACATGTCAGCAGCTGTGTTTCAGAGAACAGAGTATACTGTTTATTACCCACGGTAGTTGATCACATGTTCATACATATATTTCAACAATACATCTGATGTTGTACTATTATGCTATTGCCATTAAGGTTATTACATAATCAATCACAGGTGTATCACTGATAATGTTCTAAAGTAACTCAATCAAGTACCACAGTTAAAAATATGTACTTCAATGAAAAAAGAAAAGCTCTTTTATATAGCTTGACTTGGACATGGTCAAAGAAGACATGGAAATTGGATCTCAAAAGTGTGACTTTGGGTTTTATTTGGTCGAAAACTGTACTAAGCTTCATCAAGTTCGTAAGACTGGAAAAAAGCCTTTCAGTAGTATGGGTGCTGAGACACAAGATGTATTGCTATGGAGACGAAGGTTCCGAAATAAAGTTATAAATATTATATGCTTTCATCACAAGGCAAAGTTAGCATTCACATTCGAAAAAATATTCAACATATGTTGTGATACAGTTGTTACACAAGAACCAAGCTAAAGATGGACAAAGAATATCGACAGAAACCGTCGCGAGGCTTGAGAAGAAAGGCATATGTGTTTCAGACTGGGAGTTATGTAAAAATTGCTATCAAAAACAATCTTCAGTTTTAGAGGAAAACACTATTACTCAGAAAGTGAACTGAACTTTACTGACATCAAAAAGTGCGATAATACAAAGTTCAGTGTGCTCAAAATTAAATGACAGTTTTGAAGCCATTGGAAGTCTCTTATCAAAATTCGCGCTATGGCAATGCACACACGTTTATCATACTCTAATCAAAAACTAGGTAAAGCAGTTAAATCTCACTGCCCTTTGCAGAGACAATGGCTTTGTGAGGTATCGAACAGAAAACACAAGACTTAGATCAGTTAATGGGGGGATGGGGGGGGGATATNATGTAAAAATTGCTATCAAAAACAATCTTCAGTTTTAGAGGAAAACACTATTACTCAGAAAGTGAACTGAACTTTACTGACATCAAAAAGTGCGATAATACAAAGTTCAGTGTGCTCAAAATTAAATGACAGTTTTGAAGCCATTGGAAGTCTCTTATCAAAATTCGCGCTATGGCAATGCACACACGTTTATCATACGCTAATCAAAAACTAGATAAAGCAGTTAAATCTCACTGCCCTTTGCAGAGACAATGGCTTTGTGAGGTATCGAACAGAAAACACAAGACTTAGATCAGTTAATGGGGGGATGGGGGGGGGGGGATATCTCAAATAGCAGTCTCGGTATTTCAAAGTAAGATACAACTTCTGAAATTGACATCTAAATATTGGAAAATTGACTAAACAGCTGTTTATTTCATGTTTCACGTTACCTGCTTCAAAAACCATTAAAAGTTCAGGGTCGACAATGGCTTCTCGAAGTTGCTCTTTGTGACTTAAATGGTGTGTAACAGTAGGTGCTGGTGATACTAATGAAGTATGTGACTGTACCCTTCATAAAATTGGCATTCTTCTTGCCAATCCCACAAAAACTAGTTTGGCTAAAACTTTATTTATTTACTTTTGTTTTCTCCGTTTAACGTCTTCGCTTCCCATTTGTGAGCTTAGACGGTTTGACGGTTTGACAGAGCTCTCCATCTGGTTCTATCCCAAACATCTTCCTCCAACGGTCTTATGTTCTCCTGCACCGTCTTCAACCAGGTCTTCTTCGATCTCCCTGGAGGTCTTCTTCCGGGTGCTCCTAAATTAGAGATCTTCCTGGTGTCTCGACACCTTCACTGCGCCGCACATGCACATACCATCTCAATCGAGCTGATGGCAGCACGTCACTTAGCTGTCTCACTCCGCACCTTCGTGCAACTTCTTCACTCTTTAACTTGTCTCCCAGAGTTAATCCTGTCATATAGCGCAGCATCCTCCGGTCACAGCTGATCATCCTCTCTTCAAGCTCCTGTATCATTCCTCGGGTTTCAGCGCCATAGAGCAACACTGGTTTGATGCATGCATCATGTACCCCACCCCTGTTTATCAGCGGGTTGCTCCTATTTTTCAAGTGGCTCGATTCCTTTCTCCATTTTTTCCACGTTGCTTAATCTCTCATCTTAACAGCTCACTCTGCACCACCATCTGCCTCGAGGAGTTCACTTAAGTAGCAGAACTCACGGACTTTTTTAACTACGCCTTTATCAGTCTGTAAATGTTCCAGCGCTCTCTCTTCGTCATGCTCTCCTGTGCATCTCCTGCATCTGATTTTTTTTCTCGTGATACTTCTCCTGGAGCTGCCGCATTATAAAAATAGCTTCTGTTGTTGACTTTTTTACTTTGTAATCGCATTGGTTTTCTTAGTTTGCTATGCAAGGATATGATTAAAATGAACATTTGTGACTTAAAAAAAACGTTACACCATTGACCCACCTGTCATGAAAGTAATGTTTAACAACTTATAACCAATTTATGAGTACCAACACAATGGAGTTTATACGGCATATATAAAAAATTGATGAATTAATACAACTATTGCTTTGCTTTATTCTATAGACAATTTGATCTCTCGCTCCTTTGTTGAAAAATGCCAGTAAAGGTATTTAAAAGCTTGTAAACACATATTGGAAAAGGATACAGTGTTGACTGTTGGCGATTTGAAAATTATTCATTTACTGGAATAAACGCTATTGTACTTTGCATCCCGCAGTAATTTATTTTCAAAGTGAAAGTAACTTTTCCATCAATTATTTTCCTTCTTTTCGGTGGACTTAAGAGCATGATACCAATTTTGTACATGAGATACAGCATGAAATCTGTGGTTACATTACCAATGAGATGCCTTGGGTGAAACACCCAGAATACTTCTCGAATATCGGTGCTGAGCAGTATAAAAACTTTAAGAACATGCTTAAATGTATGTCGCTATGAACAGGATTGTAAGTTGCAAGCAAGTTGGAGGTTTTTTGCCTCTATCCATGGGAACTGAGTCTGTGATGGGATTGGTGTAAAATGCCTAACTGCGAATGCAATCTTCCAAGGGGTATCAACGAATCAAATACTAAGTGCTCATGAAATGCTACACATTTGTTTGAAGTCAGTAAAACACATAAAACGTTAACTCATTGCAAAAGAAAGGATGGTTGCAGTTCGAAAAATATGGAAGATAGGCTTGCTACTGGAAGGACTATGCCACGAACACCAATAAATTGTGGTCAGATAAGATTCCAACAAACCTTAGAGGACCAGGAGTTTGCTACAAAGTTTTTAATTCTTCCGTAAAATCCACTACGTCTATGTTCCAAACTGTTAGGAATTTCTAGCCTGCAGATACAATAGTTTGTGGTGGATTGGGGTGGTCGAAGAGGTAAATAGTGAAGTGGAGAACTGTAAAGTCAACTTTCTTCGTAAACCAGGCCCAACAAGAAACTTTCTTTGGCTAAAAAAACCCACACTGGGCGCCTTCTTCAGACATCATATGTCCATTAAATGTGCCAGTTTCAGTAGCAGGAAGAAGATACAATATTCTTGACACTGATGTTCAGTGTTCTGTCAGTCACTAAATTGGATTTCCTGATTTCTGTAAAATTTTAAAGATCACTAGTAGAAGATAATCTCTTTAGATTTTAATAGCATGTAGATAATCGTAAGGTGCCAGATATATAGTTAAGAAGTAAATAAACTGTCATGGGTAAACAAAAATAGTCTGTTCACTAAATCACATATTACAAACTAATAAACATCATTCTAGAAACTTATTTTTTAAAGTATTGTGATTACGTTGTTATTTTGAACCTTAAAACCAATTGTTAAGATCACTCAGTACCTAGATAAGGAGTGACTTATTGGATGCAGCATTCCTTCAAAAAATTGGAACAAAAGGAATTATGCTGCAAAAAAAAATTAAAATGACTACAGCAATTCAAAGCTCGTTTCTGCCATTTAGGGAAGGGTTTGGATGAGCATGGCCTATCGCTAGCCGCAAACAGCCAGGCCTGTTTGGCATCAAATATATTGTTCAAATATATGAACATCTGATAAACTGTCATGGGTAAAGAAAAATATCCTCTGTTCTCTAAAAATACAGCTGCAAACTTATAGCAAATAAAAAAATAACCACCTTTCATTACCCCAATGTACTAAATCTCGGTCACTTAAACAGAATTGGCAGTGTGAATGTAATGAGTTATACAAATCTTTGTACTCATCTTTCCTGGTAAGAGGCTGTTTAACTGTGTATTTAGTTCTACTGTATATAATTATTACGATGTGCTAACGCCTTAAACATACAGCAGAAACTGCGCCAAAAACTTTTATTCGGTTACATCTACATTTGCAATTTCAGTGAAAAAACAACAGCACCAATACTGAAAATTTTGCTTAAATACTGCTTAAAAAAACATATCTCAAAATGGCGCCATGCATAACTGTACAACAAAATGCATTGGAACAACCAACAAAAAGCTGAGCACACATTCAAGAACTAAGAACCAAGATCAATACATACGTGTAATAGTGGTGTTTCTACAACTTCTCGCATCTTATCAATCTGTTCTTTACAGCCACCAACATCTGAATATGTGACGTCTGGCTTTTCCTCAACCTGTCAATTACAAATGAAAATGGAACCTGCAACTAATTCAATTCAAAAGCAAGTATTGCAGTGTTGTTGCTTGTACCTTTTGCTGTAAGGTAATGAATGGGAGAGGTTAGGCTATTTTACGAGTAACTGATATATGTATATGCTAGGTAAATATTTTAGATAATTCATTATCATTTTCAAACCTGAAAAGATATAAACAGAAATATTAGTATCATTCTCATACACATGCCAGAGGTACAAACCAGAAGTCCAAATTCCATTGTTCTGTGGTCAGGGTAACCTGACTACAACATAAAGTCAATACAGCCTGATCGTCAGAGTGCGGCACCTATACTTATCCTTCGTGTTCATGGAGGGTTTCTTTTCTGCAATGAATAGAGCCTCAAGAATTAGAAGATGCTGTTCTCCTCGAGCTGATGATTTCAGTATATCCATATAGTCAAATATGAGCTTTGTGTTGCAGTGTTTGAAATGCTTTATGCGAAGCTCAATCACTGCCAAAATGTAAACTCCATGACGTCACATATTCAAGGAACGTCTTGCCAAACACATGACATACTGCGCTTTAATGCCGTTGGTGGTAGTAAAAACGATCAAATTCACTGTTTTAGTAAGACAAGTGAAATGAAGATGCTGTTGAAATATGAAAATCAAAATAAAATATGTCAATAGAATCAGACATTTTTGTGCATCTTTTTAGTCAATCAAGGAAAAATTCGTACAAACACATGTACAGTAATTACAACAGACATGGTCATCATGATAAAATGAAAATTAATAATGAATATGACTAAATGAATTCGATCTATACTTTAATATTTTAATGTTACTCGTTATAGTGAGATTGTACCAAAACATTTGCCTTCATATAATATATTATTATCACGCAGGGGCGGCGAGCTGCTCTTTGTTTGATACGACTGTCATGGCAAATTTTAGTCAAAATATTTTTATTTGCAGTAAATTCTAAAAACACTGTGACACTGTACAAATGTAAAGTTCTCAGCAAAATAACAGAAGTTGATCTAGTTCCTGTTCTCACATTTTCCTATTCCGATATTCCCCTAGTCATGATACGCTAATCTCATAATATTTGAATGGGTCATAAACAATTACACTTCGTTCAATTTGAACGACTAATCTGTCAAAGCACGCTGTCAGTGTTTGTTCGATACTTTCAATGGCACTGCCCTGTTCCGCTGACCATGCTATGACTGGCATCAATTTCATAACAACCAACAAAGAAAACAATTGATGAGAATCCTTGCTTGTGATGTCCTTCATTGGTGAGCCTCACAGGAATGACTTAACGTGCTATGAAATTTCAGCAGTCAAAGCACACGATTAAATCTACTTTTGCAGCTGTAGTACATACCTCAGATAATATGGGTCCAAAAGGTTTAAATAGGAATAAAGTTGTATCTGGTAGTGTTGTTTAGGGTAACTTATATGTATACTTTCAATACTTTGTGTAATTATATATGTATTAAGTGTATTCACAAAACACCAAATAAGGTTTTTGATACCCTACTTGATTACGAGATCTGCACTGTACAATAAGAAACTGAGCACGAGATTCTTGACAGCTTACCATTTTTGAAGGCTCGAATTGCCAATGCGATTTTCTGGATCTTGGCCATACAATAGACCCCCCCTTCTTACTGTAAAATTTTGTCGTTCATTGTTTCAATATTTTATTGAAACATTTTGGCCAGGTACACCCTTCTACAATGAGCCGAGTGGACTTTTACGTGTTATTGAGCTGTTTGATCCAATCTTCATCGTCGTTGAAGTGCTGTGTATTGTTTATACGTGTACCAAGTTATTATCTTGGTTAGTGATACAAAGCTGGAACACCACCAACAGAATGTGTTTTTTAGTGTACTTCTGTTCTGAAAAAAACTCGAATAAGAAATATAAAAGCTTGCACTATTTTTATATTCTTCCTACTAGCCAATGACTTTGAAACTCAACATTCGACCCTTGTGTTGATTCAAAAGCGGTTTAATATTGACAGCTGCAGTTTCATGTTCACAGCATTTTATCGCTGGGCCTTTAACCATAAGTGGCAGTCAGAAAAACAACTGCACCCATAGCAATTTAAAGTTCCTTGCATTAGATGTATCAGGTAACTGCCAACTGGTTGTCAATTGCCTGATGAATTCAATCCAAGGACCTTGAAATCGCAACGGAAGTGCAGTTACGTTTTTCTGTGCTTGTGTACTTATTATCGTACTCTATATTAGCTTTAAATACATAGAGCACTCTACGTTATTGCTGTTTATATACGTACGAATTATGTATGTGCGTGTGCATATAAACATGCATGTAATATAATTATATAAATGATAATTATCATTCCCAGCAAGCAAAGTCTTGAAAGTTAATTCAGGAAGAGAAAAATAAAAATATGAATTAACTGTGTGATGACAAATATGTTCCTGAAGGAGGGATTTTAAAAAACTGTTGCACAAATAATTAAAAACAGTAGTAAGGCAAAGGTTTATGTGATGCCTTTGACAGGCATCCTTCTTTCAAAGTTTCGATTTGATTGTGTATTAATAATTTTGGTCAGAGTGGGAACACCTAACACCCTTCATTTAGGAATTAAACTTAAACGTACATATAAAAATTATAGACAACTGAAAAACGTATGGACACAACACATGACAGTGTGGACAAATAACATGCAAGATTTAAATTTGACAATAACATTTATTACAATATATTGATTCAAATTGAGAAAAAAAGTAAGGGCTTAACTCCGCAAATTGACCCTTGGAATAACTTTCGCATTATTCTACAAGATTTCAGTTATGCTAAATCACATGTAAAAGTAATGAGCATGATAGAATGGAGAATTGGAAGAGTAATGGCATTAATGTGATCTTAGATACTCTTCACATAGTTCTACTTTGTGATCGGTAGCCGGGAATTTCAGTGTATTATGCGGTTGTAGAAAAAGAGGTTAAAAATCGGTACTCTGTATTACCATTTCTATGTAAAATTCATCGAAATGGGGTATAACTATTGTTCAATTTGCAGGCACGACTTTTGCAGTTTAACAGCTGATCAGTCCAGATTAAAACATCTGTATGCCAAAAGATTAATTACCTTAAGAAATAAGAAATTGTTTTAATTTCCGGTCTCTTAAATAAAACTAATTAGCATGCAAGAGATAATTAACTGATTAACAGGCTCCATAGCAAAGGCCTATACAATAATATTTACACTAAAGTTTAAAATAGTAAATAAGACAAACCTGCATCATTGTCACTGTGGGGTCAATTTTGGGCGGCAATGGAATATGAATTTGGTATTTATTTCTGTCCACTCCAACTCTCATTCCTTCTTCAATATCAGTAGGTGCAACCTGGTCACCAAGATCCACGACAAACTTGGCAAACTGTTTAACATTGATGATATACTTGGGGTCATCTGAATCTGCCTTTATAATCTTGGTACATCTTGCAACCTAATGTTCGAAGAACCAAAATATCAATTTTTGGAATTTCTTGTGTGTGAATCCTATGCGACTAATAAAAGCTTATTTAGGGGAAGCACTTATTACAAAGGGATTTGGTTTGATATTTTTGTTAATTGTTTGTTCAACACAGGCATTTTCAGTCCACAATATCATCTATTTTCGGTCTATTCGAATAGATATTTTTAAAAAATGGTCCACTTGAGTTTGGAATAGGTACCGCAATTTGCAGATTGGGGGGGATGGGGGTAGATATGCATATGTTTGTAAAAAGCCCCGCACAATCCAACAAAGTGGTGTTGTTTACTCTAAGGAAGCAAAAAACAACAACAAAACCTCTGGAACAATACGCTAAAAACAAGCCTTTTCTCTTCTCCTAGGACAGAACACCAATCTTATGAAGTAGTGTGTAACCATACACTCTGCTTCTGAACACTTTTCAGATCATGTCCTTACCTATTAACATTGGGTCCTTATTGCTGACGCCTTAGTTGTACGTATTTTTATTTTATGAGCACATAAATTAATTAAATGCTTCTCATAAAAAAAACACAAAGCATTAACTGTATCTAAAAAGGTGGGTGGAAAAAATCTAACATTGCAGGCTTCTAAAGCCAATGGAGGTGGGGCGGTCAGACGAAAAATGTAATGCAAATAATGACGTAATTACTATCTCGATAGGAATTAATACGTTAGCAGCTGTTGATAAATGTTCAAAATTTGGTTATTTCTTTCACTAATTTGTTAAATGAAAACTGGCAAAAATGTAAAAAAAATTAGTAATATACAAACAAATAAACCAAAAACGTCTTTATAAGAAGAGTATTAGCAAGTGGGTGGGCATAGCTGAAAGTTGAATGCAGTCATACATTTTGAGGATTTAATAACATTTAAACACGACGACTGACCAAATATATTACAGTCTGCCTCAAAAACCAAAACGAAATATACTACAAAAGTTGGTTAAGATTGGAGATACATTTTAGTGAAAATCTAAACTCACAAATTAAAGCTTCTCTCCAAAACGATAAAATCGACGGGTCTTACACAAATTGTAGCCTTCTGGATTTACGTTGACAAACAGATAAAACCCTATCAGACTACTGCGTTTCATTTTTATACATTTGATTTTGTACAGTAAGCATTGAAATTTCATATTTTTTTTAGGATACTCCACTAATTAATGTCACTAATATGCAAATACGCAGGCAAGTCCATGAGCTAGAAAAATGATCTTCTGAAATTTCTTAGCTGTTACAACACTCTCAGGTGACGTGTAACATCTTAACCAAATGTTCGGTTTCTTACAATACCACTTAGTACAACAGTACTTTACAGCCATAATACTGGCTCCCATTATGTAAAACGTTTATTCTAAGCTTTGGTGTTAAGTAAAATAAGACTTGTGTACACGTGCTAAAAGACAATGGTGCTATTGAATATTCAAAGTTAATGGTATCATCTTCGACTACCTGAAAGTATCCAGTAACCCCTTGTTTCACGGAGTAACAAAACAAAGTCTTAGATCGGACCAAAAGTCAAACACGTCGTAATCAAATTAAGACAGTATCGATTTTTGTATGTCATCAGAACATACTGTTCATACATGAACATGAACAAAAAGGTCAAGACCAGGGTTGATAACGGTAAGAAAAAAGGTGCAGCCAGGAATATCCTTTTCTGCAATGTTGTTTGTGTGGTTATTGCACCGGGAATTATGCAACTGTTCCAGTATTGAAAAAAATTATTACGGTGGGCAAAAAATGCCGCACACAAAACGATGTACAGTACTAATACCTACGACAACCTTTTAAATTCCACAGAAATTTAACAAAGATATTTCGAAAATGGCCTGTGTGCCTCAAATTACTGCTAGTAGACATGATTTCAAACTAAAACCCAAAACCAAATAATCGTATTAGTTTTTGAATGCTACTGTGGTGCTGCAACAAAGTTAATCCCTACCTGAGTTTCTTACCGATATGAAACATTCAAATATTTAACTATTTCAAGAAATTTATGTCATGCATCTCAAGATAGCTTGGGTCATTATGTGATTGGGACAAAATTCAACATTTTCATTTAACTAAACCCTGGAGGAAAGGCTTCACTGTCATACCTTTTCCTTGACCTTGCACAAAAAGTATTTAGTTATGCAATAAATTAGCAGTATCCCACACAACAGAGCCTTTTCAATTACTCTAAAGCAGCACTTTTTAATCACTAACCTTTTTGAGAAGCCTTGCATAGTACATAAGTAAAAACTATCAAAGCGACGATCTTCTTAAGCTCAACTGATGTACAACTACAAAAACCTTGTACAAAAACCTTGTGATTACATAAGACAACATGCAAAATACTGCTTATTATTATCTTTATCTTTATCGTGTGTTTTAGCTTTTTACGTTGGAGGTAGTTGATAAACATTTTCAAGTAATTAAAAATGCAATGGAAATTACAAAATCTAAAATAAATTATTAATAATGGATATAGCAATTAGAAGGGGCTGGCGTCATTTGCCAGGAATTACGTTATGATCTCAAAAAATACAACCAAAGTTGGGCCATCGGTTAGAATCTGCCATTACCTAACGCCCAAGCCAAAGTTAACAATAAAAAAACCCCTTAATTTGCTTCATTTAGTTCTTTTTTGTGTGTGAAATATTAGTGCTGTTAGTGGTTTTCCCATACTGTTTGTCCTTTGCTGGACAATTTTCTTGTTTTCTGTTTTCTGATAAGATGTTTACCTAGCTATTCCTTCTTTACCAATTTCAGAAAGATAACCAACCTCAGAATGAAGTATTTTTCTTGGTTACTAATGCAACTAACTGCTATGCTCCTTTCTATCTCAAAAAGTCTATTTAATTAAAAATGACGTCGTGAGAAAAAGGTGATTACTTTTTTTATTGAATGTTTACGCTAAAAAAATGTAATCATCAGTGCAAAAAATTATTTAAATGCTGAGGAGCATATGCTAATATAAGTGTTGCGATGCTTTTACACTTTGCTTAGGGCTAGGAGAATCTCAAGTTGAAAAGGGGCGAAGTTTTTTACACATGTTATTTAAAATACATGTACTATGATAATTCTAGCCCTGTTCTCGTATAACCACCGTAACTCATACATACAAAAAATTAATGTAGACACAACCTGTATACATTAGAAGAGCGATTCACACTTGCAAAAAATTGTGTCCATAACAACAACAACGAACTTAATGGTTGTTTCTAGCTTTCTTGCAGTTTAGAAAGTATCTCTAGAAATGTATTAATGTTTCTCTCTGCAGCCCTTAGTTCAAAATGACTATACTTTGGTAATACTGTCAAGCAATAATGAATCAATTTGAAATTTCGGGTCAAATTGGAAATTTAATTTCTTTATAGAGTTTGCAATAAAAATTCTACGAGGAAAGTCTGGTTTCCTTAAAGTCACACCTGCTATCTAGGAAAAATCTAATATTAAAACTAAAACATAAGATTTTGAGAAAACGCTCCCTTGTATTCTGTAAATGCCTACAGAAAAGTGAATGTTGTCAAGTAGAAAGTATGCTTGATTCCCATATTCTTTTAAATACAATGCACTGCACATCAAAGGTTATAAAGTGTCATTTCATGAGTTGCTGTCTCATTTTACTCCTTATATTTTCTAACATGCTATTTTCTATTTGAGAGTCCAAATTATAAATTTCTTGGTTACATTATGTAACTAAAAAAAACTAGCAAACGGCTTCAACTAAGTGACACGCTGTGTGCCAGTTAACAATCCAATGGGGGCCTGACGAAATTCGTTTGACATCGAAATTAAATTTTCAACCAGTAGCTGTCTTCACTAATGCATCGTGTAGAGTTGTAGGTTATGGACGTTGCAACAACAATACAATGACCTGCAGTGTCTCATTGCTGAACGAAGCTCTCACACTCCATGGAACACAGGCAAAATGTCCCTCGTCTGTTTTAAACAGATTTTGGACCTAAAACATTGATACCAATTGATCAAATACCTATCTGATTCCAAAAATGTATTGGCAAAAGCAAAACTTACAGCAACGAAAGTACTTGCAGAAAAAGCGTCTCTTTGTTTTTATTGTTTGTACAAAAGGAAGCTTAAGCCATGAGGTGATAATACATCCTTTTAATAACCAAAGCGACTTACTGTTACCAACAGAAGTGATAAACATCATAAATGGTAAAAGCATATAGTGTAATCACCGGAAATTAATTAAAAATAGAAACATTTAGAAGCAACTCGGTATATAGAAGCTAAACGAAAATCTCGTCAGATTCTTTTCTTCAATGTTCAACATTTTATGTTTGTAATGTCCTTTTTCCATGCTTTGGTGGACTTAGGCGGTGTCCTTCTACTGCGTTTAAAGAACATTAGGTAATTTACTCCAAGATACTTCGAAATGACCATCTGCCCACCAAAATTATATAATAGGCACACCTGCTTCTAGGGTATAATGGGTCATAGTCATACCAATTCAAAAACTTCAATGTATTAATGTATTTATAATTCTACATTTGCATACTGCAAACATTGCTAAACAACTTGACAAAAAACGTACTTGGAGAGGTTGCTCTGAATGTAATGTTTGTTTGTCTGCAGCTAAATCCCACAACGCCGGAGGAGCAAGGCCAGTATCGGATTCTTTTATTCCTTAACAAATATAAGCAAGCATTGTAACAAATGTAATCAATTTATATAAATTTACAGGATACTCAACGCATTCTTGCGTGGCTCAGCCAGTAAATACGTATTGTAAGAAAAGCAACATATATTGCGAAAGTTACAACAGGAACCATTCCGAAGGACCTAAACTAGCAGTACAACGAGCATTCACACAAAACTATTCAAAATATTTTCAACGTTGGAATAAAAAAATAATACAATTTTCACACACAAACTGAGATGTAAACATACCCTCAAATATATAGGTTTCACTTTACACAAAAAATGTAACGTAATAAGAAATACCGTTAAAGTATCGGGTCTAATGTGGAAAATGAAACAATTCTTGAATGAATAAAATAGACTTTGTCAAAGCCTGTATTGTGGTACTTCAACAAACTTCATAACTATTTTTAACACACCTGGGGTCACCCCAGTTGCTCATCGTGTTAACCCGGTGAAAGAAGGTAACGAATAAAAAGATAAACAAGCGCACCTACTGATTCCAGTTGCAATAATAAAACAGATAAAAATGTTGATCTCTTGAATACTCTTTGCTAATATACACTCAGACATATACACATGGAAATACAATATAACACCATAACTTACCATTTCAGTTATTTTATGAATAAAGATTATAATGCAGAGGTTATGCAAGATAGAATCTTACATTTTCACTTAACATTCCCTTTCAAAAAATGCCTGGTACTGATAATGCCAGAGCTCTTCCATTGTCATAAGAATCAATAATGCGAGAAGAAGAAATGATCATAAAACCCATGGCCCTTTTAATTTCAGTGATATCAGTGGTTCAGAAACAGTTAAACAAGGCAATGGGGGAGGGAGTGATGGTCATAATCGGAGTGAGAAAACAGCGTATGACGACATACCCAAACCTTGACGTACATTGCCAACATCAACTGACTAACAAGTTTAAATTTCAAAATAGAAAGACAATAATGATAAAAAAATACCAGGTCCTGGCAATCAGGGTCCAAAAAAAATAATACCAGAACAAAATTAATACCGCTAATAACGGGTAGTCTAGGTTTAACTCCTATACACACGCCCCAAAATTCAACTATTGGCTCTTAAAAATTAGATATTACAACAAAAGTAAAGAAGCATTTGTAATGCTTTAGGTTGTAAGGAGTCTTGTTGACACCATTTTTATGAAATAGATTTAATTAACAATTATATTAATGTCCCACTATGACATAACAATAATCAAGTAATCCAGATGCTGTGTTTGGGCCTGGCAGGGTGTGAAATGAACTTAATGGTGAGTGGATATGAACTTGTGAAAGTGCAAATTAAATGAGTAACGTTTCTAAAATGCCCTTTCATCACTACTATCTCTGCTTGAAATGATATCATTTTGAGAGACTTTGGAGACAGAGGAAGAAAAGCAAACCAGCTTCTGTTCCTAGATGATCTCAAATTCTCTGTAAAAAATAAACGCAAGTTAATACTACAATAATAATAAAATATTATTATTAATATTTTATTATTATTGGCATAGAGTTTGGCTTTAAAAAAATGTGGAGTGATCATTCTGAAGAGAGGGAAGTTGATTAAGTCTGACGGAATTCATTTGCCTACGAAAGATATTATGAAAGAGGTAGATGAAAATGGGTATACCTATCTTGGAATTTTAGAGTTAAATGAGATTGAAGAGACAGAGATGAAACTTAAGGTAGTAGCTGAAGACGGCTGAGGTTGGTGTTAAAATCTAAATTAAACCCTGTCAGTGAGGACATTTAGTCAATATCAGTGTTAAACCATCATTCTGTGGCAACATAAAAGCCTCTTATTTAACAGTTGAATAGCCGGAAGATGCCAGAAAAAGATTTGATACTGGCTAAATTCCTCAAAGTTGATAAAAATTTTACAGTAAAAATGATCAAAGTGAACAGATGAGATCTGGAGACAAAAACAGAATGGCCTAAAAACTCCAAAAACAGTAAAGGGATTACACTCTTGGTATCAACAGTAAACGTTTAGGAAAAAATACATTTTTATACAACCAAAAAATGCGTCTGGAACTAGCTGAGAAAGGAGCAAGCTACTCATATTACTGAATCTGGAACTGAGAAAATACTCACACTAAAGAAAATAATCAAACAATATCATTAGTGGCAAGCATTATTACACATCCAGTTCATCAACTTTCAAAATGCATTACATTTGGTAATAGGGGAAGTTGGTGTACCTTTAAGGAAACAGATTGGACTCCACCCAAGATAGTGGCCACAGTGACTGCAATGTACAAAGTCTCTCACTGAGCAGCATTTGATGTAGGGCATGCTACAAAATGGTCCAGTATCAACAAGGGTATAAAACAAGTATGTGACACATCAGTTTCTTCTCAAAAACTCTTTCATGAGGAAAATGATGTATAAGGGGTTCATTGGTATAAGCTCAAAGTTTACAAACAATTTTAACAACCTTTGATGCAGATAACATACACTCGCCTTCTGGATGAAACAATGGCTTCATTGCCAAAGGTAATAAGGTTTACATCAACAAATGTAATTTCTTCCAGAAAAATGTGAGAAATCAATAAATCAGGCACTATTAATGGTCAACAAGAAGAGGATTGGTTGGTTTGAGTATCTTGGTTATTTGTTAAATGTTGAAAGCAGCTCACCATTCATATGCAAGAGATGCTAAAACAACAGTTGTTAAACTGAAAATTTTTTAAGCTAAAAAATGGCCAACAGAGTGACAACACCACACCTAATCAAGACACTTGTACAACTCATTTTTACCAAGCTATACTGCAAATGATCAGAATTAATGGTAGAAAGATCCATGTTTTCCATTAAACTGCCTAAGGGTACAGTCCTACAGAATGTCAATCACAACTGATCAGACAATGACATGAGAAGTGAAGGGTCACTGGGATCAGCCTAAGGAAGAGGTTAAGTTGCTAATGTGTATCTGTAATGACAGAGCACCTGATAAGAAACAGTGATTTTAGAGGACCAAAGACCACCTGAAGACAAACCTGGAGAAAAGAGAAAGGCAGGTCAATTGAAGATAATCAAACAGGAGAAGAACAATACAAAAAACAATGCAAAACAGAAGAAGTGCACTGTGGCATTGTATTGGCAATGATAGGTAACATTTCACTTGAGACTGTCAATAAGACACATTTTCTTCCAATAGATTCTAAAGATTCTAAAGAAATGCTTTATGCTGATGACTTAGTTTTGGCAAGTGATACTGTTGAGGGACTTATGGAAATGCAGAAAATGTGGGGAAAGGATATGGAAAGCAAAGGCTTAAGAGTTAACTTGGGAAAAACTAAAGTAATGCCAGATGCTCTAATTTTGGTAAGCCTAAAGGGAAAATTCTTGTGCTTGGTTTGTGGGAAAGGAGTGGGAAGCAACTCAATTATTTGTGCAACATGCAAGCACTGGGTGCATAAAAAGTGCAGCAGGATAAAAGGCAGGTTGTCAGAAAAATTTTAACTGCAAAACGTGCGTGAGTGGAGATCTAAGTACCAATCTTGACATAATAAATATGCACCTTGATGGTGACGAAACTGAAGTGATTAAGACATTCTGTTACCTTGGTGACACCATAAATACCAGTGGAGGGGCAGATGCAAATGTGACTGCAAAGGTGAGGAGTGGATGGAGTAAGTTCTCTGAACTATTGCCACTGCTAACAAGCAGAATTCTATCTTTTCCAACCAAAGGCAGAGCCTACCAGCCATGTGTATGGAGTGTTATGATGTATGGCAGTAAAACATGGCCAGTGAAAGCTGAAGATCTGAGCTGCATGGAAAGAAATGACATGAGAATGATTCAGTGAATGTGTAATGTAACCCTGAAGGACAAGCTAAGCTCTATGGATCACAAGAAAAGATTAGAGTTGGATAGCATCAGTGAGTGCATGCATAAAAGACAGCTTCATTGGTTTGGTCATATGGAAAGAAAAGATGGTGATGAGGAGGTGAAGAAGTGCATATCAATGAAAGTGGGAGGTGTTGTTATGAAAGGGAGACCAAAGAAAACATGGGAGGAAGTAATCAAATCAGATTTGAAGCACAAAGGTGTCACCAAATATCTAGTAATGGGCAGACTGGCCTGGAAGTCCATTTTATTGAACCATCCAATACATGTCAGCATGTCAAATGGAAGTGAAACCGAATATGATGATGACGATGATCACTTACTTTGTCAACAGCTCAGTTTCATAATATGGAAAGGTACTGTATTCAGGCCTTGTCGGAAGGTTTAATTCATAAACCAAGTATTGACCTACACATGTGGAGATTAGTTGCTTTGCTTTTCTGTGATAACATTAACTTATAGATATGGATTACTAGAACATATATCCACATTTTTATAGAATATCTTTGTTATAAGGCTTTTTCATAAGATGGACTAAATTGTTAGCTTCATGACAAAATACATAATACCATACTAAAAGAAATGTGAATAGAAAAATAATTAACTGATAACAATAAACATCTTGACTTGCTGTCAGAAACAAAACAATAATAGAATGGCAGCTAATAAAATCAAAACAAAATAAAGAGTTCTTTAAATAAATAAAAAAACATGCTTGATGGATGGGTATCCTTCTCCAAGTACCATGACTAATGTATTAGTATAAAAAACTAACAAAATTTCAACCTCAATAACAGTTATGATGACTTATCAGAAAACTCTTTACCTGTAAGTTCATTAACTCTTTTATTTACTGACACTATATCTTCTTCTACTTTCTTTATAGATTTACTGTAAGAACCTGCACCCTAAAGCAATAAAAACAATTTTCCTGGGGTTAAAAAAATCAAAATTCTAAATACATAGGAAAACTACAGAAGAAGAATGAAAGATGTGAAATAAGAGAAAGACAAAACAGAAAATTTTCCAGTAAAATTGTTCAAAACACTCCTATGAAAACCCTGGATATAACACTTAAGATAAGATTCTGTTAGACATAAAATGAATGATGACTGTCTGAAATGTTGGTGGGTCCAAAAAAGTAACAAAATTTCAAAATTATGAACAACTAAACAAAATGTAATCAGCATTAAGTATATAATTACAGATAACTATTATCTATGAGATCCTTTGGGCTACTCAAAATAATAGACCCTGCTAGGGGTCATCTGTATACCTGTCTCACAAGTAATATTTCCCTCACATACTAAAAGATCATTTAAAAGGATCTTTAGCATTTAGCAATCCACAGAAGAAACAAATAGGTTTTTACTGTTTTATACTGATAGCTTTTTCTAGTGTTGCTGCACATGTGCAGAGGGATCCACACATAAAATTGTACATCCTATGCGGCACAGAGGAAATACAAAAAATCAGGCTTCTTAAAAACTCTCAAAGAAACCTGCTGTGTCTGTCCAAAATTTCACATGAAAATATGCAGCAATTCTCTAAAAATCCATGTTTAAACAAACACACACACAAACATAAAAAATACATCTCAATTATGACACAGGCTGAAAATAGTTTATACAATTATATTAACAAATAACATAAGCTGCTTACATCTAAAAGAAAACTTTGACTTGATTTTTATTAACTTCTTTTGAACTACAGAAGGGTTTAGTAAAATGGGTTACTTTTCTTATTTTATTTTTTACTTTGTACCTTAAAGATATTTTTATTTGTTAGTTTCTTCACTCTTGTAATTTAATTTTTGAAAAATGTATAAACTCAGTAGTGTACCACTTACAATGGAAGGATGGCTGAGGTTTGAAGTGGAAACCTCTTGCCGGTTGCTAGGTTTTATACTCAGTCACTACATGTTAGCTAAAACAACCAAAACAACCACAACAATTTTGTGTGCATGCTGGCATTACCATATAAGATTCTAAATATCATGTGGGTTGGCACAAATATTTAAAACTGGAATCATTTAGGTTACTCTTGGGGGGGGGGCTCCTTTATATCTGTGTCAAATTCTATGCTACAATATGCATCTATTAACATTAAATCATTGTTTAAACAGAGTGAGTGAGGCAGACAAACAGCCAGACACAGACATAGATATAGAAACAGAAACACATTTCAGATATGATATAGATTAGATTAGGACTGGAAGTAAAGGCTTATAAAACTGAATGCGATTAAAATTATCTTAGTTTGAGTTCCTTTTAACTTGAATGAAAATACCTTAAACAAATAAGTTTAAGACATGTGTTGATATGTTCAATGTCATTTGTTACATACTAATGTCTAATGGTGCTTATTCAGTTTGAGTGCAATATATTTGATGAATCAAGTTAGAAACAAGAGTAAAGGTTGCTTTGAGACCTGATATTTCTTTGGGATACTTTTGCAATAAAAAACAACTCACTAGAGTTTGTATTTGTGAATAAACTGCAAAACATGTTGACACCCAAACTTGAGGACTGAGATCAAAAGTTTATCATCATCATCATCATCATCATCATCATCATCATCATCATCATCATCATCATCATCATCGTTTTGTATCCATTTTCTTTCACACAATCAGATGTCATGAATTTCTCCCATTGATCTCTATCATATGCCACCTCCTCTCCAATCCCTAACTGTCTGATGTCATCCTCCACATACTTTTGTCATGTCTTATTATCCTTCCTCCTTGCCATCTACAATCTACCTCCAACTCCATTGCTCTTCTCAAAAGGCATTACAGTATATTTTGGATAATTGCAATTCAGATCAATGCAATTTTCGGTTAATTGCTATTATCCCTGTAAAACGGATTTTTCACTATATATTTCAACCTGATAGTCGCAATTTTTTGCAAGTGTGATTTTGGAAATTTCAGTTAATCATAATGCCCTGCTGGTGAATTCGGGTCAAAATTTCAGGTAAATATTGTGCAAAAGCCACTAATCCTTTGGAATTTCAAAGTCCTGAGCACTAATATCTTCCTAGGCAGAGAACATTGTTCACCAGAACTCAGCAAAGTCCAGAAAGCAAACTGTGCTCACATCCTTTTTCAAGTCGAATTAAACTATAATACATGTAGTACATTGCGAAAAAACCAAAAACAAAAAAAACCCAACTAAAAACGATAAAAGGACAAAAAACAAATGCTTTTTAATGAGGCCATAGTGCAATTAGCATTATGACGCTTCCCAGCCCATTCAAAATCAAAGGGAAGAGCATTTTCTGTTAAACGCAATTTCGGTTAATTGCAATTTTTTCCATGCAACCAAGGCATAGCAATTATCCAAAATATACTGTATTCTTTCTTTTCTTGACATTTCAGTACCAACCTAGTCCCTTTCTTTTCACAATTACAGGCAGACTTTCCACTCCATATCCTTATTTCACCTTGTTGCTGGGAAATTGGGTTCTCCAATCTAATCTTTGCCATATATCTTAGCATCCTTCCATCACAATATTTCAACTTTTTTTCAAACTTTTGCTAAATGTAACAAAATGGATAAGATTTGGAAGTCCCAGCTCAACTGTAAAATTAAAACAGGGAATTTTTCTGGTAATAATTGAACCTATTTCACTCTGTGGATCTGAAACATGGGCTCTTTCCGGTAAACAACACTGCTGCCTAGATGGATGCTATACCCATCTCCTCAGTTGAGTATTAAATCTTTCATGTAAAAACATCCAACTCTTGAAATGATATATGGTGACCTACCAAGGATATCAACCTTAGTCCAAAGAAGATGCATCCAGTTTGCTGAACACTGTGCACATGCCTCAGATGAACTTGTGTCATCGTTTCTCTTATGGATGCACTCATCATCACTCAAACGGTCTTGGAAGCTCCCCTTTCCAGACATCATATGCAGGGACACTGCCACTGCCAAAGAGCTATAACCAATAGGGTATACTGGAAAGGTGTAGTGAATTCTATCTCGTCTGAGGCTGCAAGATGATGATGATTTGCTAAGGGGTCAAGTCTCTGAGCCAAAGAGCTCTACTGGTCTGATACAAGAATTAAGAATCCCTTGCTCTCACCCTGAGCAGAATACCTTCATTTCCAGTAACCTACAAATTTCTCTGCACTGATTTCTAAGTATGTATGTATGTATGTATGTATGTATGTATGTATGTATGTATGTATGTATGTATGTATGTAAGTGTATATATATATATATGTGTGTGTGTGCCAAAAGGCGCGCTTCCTGTGGTAACTTTATTTTCATGCTCAAGAAACTAACAAAACAATGTTTCAGTTGTTGTTGTTTTGTGGTGTTGGGTGTAAATATATTTGAAGAAATAGTGGAGATAGTCTGAAGAACAAACTTGAAGCGGTTTAGAAGAAATGTCAGCTTAAATGCACAACTTAGGGAGAATCCGGGAGTTCAAAAATGGACACAGAAATTTGGCTTTGGCAAAATCGTCACCTTTCGTTCACAACACAACAGATCTGTTTCAGATTATACATAATAATAACAAAAACATTACTTTAATGGCTCATAAGAGAAGTATAGTCCCCGCTTGCCTATCTGAGGGGCATTTGATCATGAAAACTAAAGAAGTCACATGTTACCTCTCTTGAAATGGGGTGCATTACTCGATCGAACACGATAAAACACAATGATAATGTGAGAGATGGCCAGAAACAATTCAATTTGCTGGAGTTTGATGTCGTCAACTGTTTTTTAATTTGGGAAACTACTGTTATGATTATATTTTCATTTCTGTAGAATTTCTGTTTTTCTAGGTAACAGGTAACGTGTAACTGTGATTGAACAAAAACAAATATTTCTCAAGTTTGCAGATTGTTACAATATTAAATAGAAGGTAAGATTGAAGGTTTTTGACATGTCTTTCATACTTGCTGCTAGTTTCATACTAGTTAGTTTTTTTTAGCGAGTTGAGAGCACAATGTTACAAGAGAACAGTTTCTTGTAACAATAACGTACCACCTCATTAAATCAAAGGCATTACTTAATTGTTGTACTGTTAAGCACAGCACTTACTAACTACTATTAGGATTTCAAAGTTCACAATCAGCAGAGGTGATAGTGATGTAATTCAATGTCAATTTGAAATGGGTCTTTGTTTTTTTCTTTATTAAATCTGTGCAAGGGTCGGATGTTAATGTTACTCGAAATATATTATCGTATCGATAACGTACCACCAGTAATTTATTATCTTTGTTTTTTTCTGTATAATCATGATGTTTTNTGATCGGTAACATACAACTGTTGCTTGATTTAAGGATAATGCATGACTGAATTAATTTCGTATTCTGCGACAATTAACGTAGCAATTATTTTTGCTAACCACAGAGCTTTTGTTACAATATTAAATAGAAGGTAAGATTGAAGGTTTTTGACATGTCTTTCATACTTGCTAGTTTCATACTAGTTAGTTTTTTTTTAGCGAGTTGAGAGCACAATGTTACAAGAGAACAGTTTCTTGTAACAATAACGTACCACCTCATTAAATCAAAGGCATTACTTAATTGTTGTACTGTTAAGCACAGCACTTACTAACTACTATTAGGATTTCAAAGTTCACAATCAGCAGAGGTGATAGTGATGTAATTCAATGTCAATTTGAAATGGGTCTTTGTTTTTTTCTTTATTAAATCTGTGCAAGGGTCGGATGTTAATGTTACTCGAAATATATTATCGTATCGATAACGTACCACCAGTAATTTATTATCTTTGTATTTTTCTGTATAATCATGATGTTTTTCACATGAGAAACGAACTGGTTGTTAATAACAATAAATTTAACTTTGATTTAAAAATAAGTGTGCTTGACATTGATATACTGCTTAATTTTGCATACTTTTATGTATTTATTATAACCATGTTAGCTAGCTATTAAAGCACTCTACTATGACTAATTTTCTTATAAATATATCATGATTTCTAAAATAAAAATGTTACATTCAATAATAAATATCTATACATAACAATGGACATAACAAAGGATCATTCTGTTTTTTTTAGATAGTCATTTCGACCAGAGTCAGAGTGAGCCCTAAACTAACCAATGCAGAGGAATGCCGACGGACAAGACCCTGTAAGGCTGAAACTTCACAAGGAAGCAGAAAGAGAGAGAGCTCGGGAGTATCGCTGCAGAGAAAAGAGCAAAGAAGAATTGGAGCGAATTCGATTGCAAAATCGTGTTTGGCAGCAACATTACAAGTAAGGTTTTTTTCATTCAATGTGTATGACCAGAACGTTCTTTGGAATTTTTTTTCTCCATTTCTTTTTTGTTGTTGTTGTTGTTGTTAAAACATAATAGATAACTTCCAGCAACCCTTTGCTTGCGATTTTCAGTTTTAAAGGGTGGGGATACAAAAGATATTTTTTGTCATGTGGTTCAATGAAAATTGCACTAATCGTGAGAACTGATGGAGATTTTAGTATGGTTTACATGAAAAAAATCAAGCATCTGTCACTGCTTGTATTAATTTCAACCATATATATAAATATAATTTTTTTAAATTCCTTTTTAAACTGATAAAAATTGGCAAGGTAAAATCATAGATAACAAGATCTGCCCCACTCCATGAAGCTCCTATATTTGGGTTTTATTTTGATTTAGATATTACTGATAACCTTTTTCAGTGCAAACACCCCTTTCACACTGCCATCTATGTAAACTTTAAGTTTAATGATTAGGTACAGTGTGGCTTAGGTCCCCCCCCTCCCAGTAATTTGGATTTGTGTGTGTATTCTATTTTTGTTTTGTTTTTTAGAGCAAAGAAAAAAGGAGAAAAGGTCCGATCGGTGCCAGCAGTTCCAAGAACCAGACTGGGTGCTGAGAAAGAGGCCTTGAAGCAGGAAGCTGTTCGGCTGCAAGTTCAGAAACACTGGGCAAATCAACATCCCCAGAAGAAGAGGCGAACACTTGAGAAACAGAGACAATATTATCATAGAAAAAAATTGAAACACAAGAAAAAACACAAAAACAACGAGAGAAAGCTGTGCAAGCAGAAATTACATTCGAAGCCCTTGGCTGCCCTTATCCTTCACAGGAATCTTTTAAAAGGGCAGCAGGAAGGGTCAAACAAAAATTTAAAACAAGAGGGGTAAAACTAGCTTATCTTTTCAAAGCTGCATTAAAATCCTCAAGCAAGGAGACAAAAAAGAAACTGAATGAGCTAAATGTAAACTTTAACACCCCTGAAAAGGAACCACCAGCAGTGGCTGACTCCTTGTCTGTTCATGTTGCAAGTCTGTAAAAGAAGAGAGACAAAGCCACATTGCAACACAAGAGACGTCTCTGTCATGCATTTTCCAGCACTGCTGCTGATTTTGGATTTGGTTCAAGATATTCAAAATCTATCAAGACCAGCCCTCTGTACAAGAGGCGGAAGGTGAACATAGCACAAGCCAGGGTGAACAATTTTTTCTATTCTCATTCCTGTGAAGATCCATGCAAAGTTTCCAAAAAAAAGCAGTTACTTCATCCATTTAAGGACTTGCATGAAGAATTTTGTGAAGCAAACCCTGGCATCAAGGTGTCAAGAAGTTTTTTAAAATGGAAACCTCATGATGTGGCCTTTGTCAAGAAAGCCAAATTTTGACAATGTCAGTGTGATATTTGCCTGAATCCAATGTTGAAATCGGAGAGACTGAATCTTTTTCTTAAAGAAAAGGTCAAGAATGTTCATCATTTACTGAACAAAAGTGTGTGCCCATTTGAAGACCTGCCAAAGCTGGAGTGCGAGGAAAGGATTTGTAATGAATGTGGAGTTGAGCATGTGAAAATGAGACTGTGTGAAGAGTTTAAAGAAATCTTGGGTCAGAATGTGCGATGGAGAAAATGGGAACTGGTGAGAGAAGGGAAGTCCTCAAGAATGGACCAAGTAAAGAAAAGTGGGAGTGTGGAAGATTGCATTAATGAATTGTGCAAAGAGCTGCAAACAAATCTTTTGCATGTATTTGTTGATGAGTGGCAACACAAGCAATTGCAGGATTTGCGAGCTGAGCTGCCAGAAGGATGGGCCCTGGTGACATGTGATTTTGCAGAAAACTTTTTATGCCGCTTTCAAGATGAGCCACAAAGTGCTCACTGGGCATATAAACAAGTTGTTTCCAGCTGTAGTTTTTTACAGGTGTCAGAGGGATGGCTGTGATGAGTTAAGGAGAGAAGATATTTGATATCCTTTTTTACAGATAAACCCCAGAAAGATGCACATCTTGCTCAGATGTGCATCGATCATGTGGTTGCAGGTCTGGTTAGTTCACTGGGTGACCACTTGAAGAAGGTCATCTTACTATCTGATAGCTGTTCTTCACAGTTCAAAAGCAAAGTCCCCTTTCTCCTGCTAACAAAAATGAAGCAGCCTGGAGTTTTGTTTGAAAAAGTTTTCTTTGGGGCCAGACATGGCAAGAATGACAGTGACTGGTCAGGAGGCACAATAAAGAGACAGGTGAGTAGAGATCTAGCTGCAGGTCTTGCCAACATCAACAGTGCTCATGACATGTATCACCACTGCAAGAAGACACTGACAGTTTCTCCCCCAAGCACTAAAAGTAAAAGTTGTTGTCACAAAACACGTAACTTGGTGCTCTTGGAGGAAACAAAGCAACCATTTTTCTCTGCATCTGTTAAGACTGTTGCTGGATCACGAAAGCTGCACCATGTATGTGCACAGGGTCCAGGGTTTCTGAGAACCAGGGAGTTATCATGTTTTTGCAATTCTTGCAAGAAAGAGGATTACATCTCTTGTGAGAATAAGGATTACATTGATAATTGGAAAATAGTTCAGATACGATTTGCTTGTAAAGTTGCTGATGAGAACTCTGACAGCTCAGACCTGGAAGAATATGCAACAATCCCTAAATTTGACTTGAGTTCAGAAGAAAGCGATTTTTGCTTGGAGGAAGACATGGCTGTTGACTCTGATGTCCCAAGTCTGCTGGACAGTGAAGATGAAGAAAGTGCTTCAATTTGTAACAGCCCCATCACAGAGCTAGAGGAGGAAGCAGATCCTAGTCGGGTCATGTTTGCAAAAACTGAAGAAAGAACTGCTTTCTTTGCAGAGAAGGCATATGGTTTACTTTTGTGCACCTCTTTTGAAACCACACAGAGGCTGTCTTTTGATATCAAAGCAGCTATGGAAAGCTATCCCATACCCAGTAGGAACTTCAGTTTCCCTGGTGGGGAAATTGGTACCATCTCCCAGAGCCTGCTGCCAGCAGATGTCCACACTAGGTGCATTCCAGTCATTGTTGGAGCAGATGGAGACTGCTTTTTTAGGTCCCTCAGCCTGCTCTTGTTTGGCAGTGAGGAGTACCATGTTGAACTCCATGTTCGGATTGTGGTATGTATGGCAACAGAGGAAAGTATTTTTCTCTTTGGTGATTTGTGGTGCCCATCTTATGAAGTGAACTTAAGCCCACAAAAAGTGATTGAGATGGCTGTTCTGACATCAGTGCCCCCCCCAAGTTTCTTCAGCTGAAGAAGCTTTCAGATATGAGGTCGTGTCAATCTTAAAGAGGGGGATGTTTACTGGATTATGGGAAATTTTTGCTGCATCATATGCACTTAAACGACCAGTGCAATCAGTTTTTCCATCTTTTGGCTGGCAGTGCTACCAGAAACATTGTAACAGGGTTATTAGGCCTCAAGGATGTGTCACTGATGACAAGCTGGTTGTCATGTGGTCATCGACCAGAGATGATATGACTGTTGCTAACTGGACCCCTAACCACTTTGTACCTCTGATGGTCAAAGGTCGTAAGTGTGCTCCTCAGATAGGAAATTTTTGTCTGGTTCAGTGGAATGGTCAGAGGTATGTTGGGCAAGTGATGGACACTGATCACTTACTTGATGTTGTGTGTGTTCGGTTCATGTGTTGTAAGAAGTCACGTTTGTGGTTTTGGCCACTTGTCAATGAATTCTCTTGGGAGACCGGCACCTCTATACTCAAAGAAATTACTCTGCAGTTGGTTGAAGAGGAATCAACCCAGAGGTGTCAGCTTTATAGAATATGCTGATTTATTCATGTGAAACTTGTTTTGCTTTGAGCTATACTTAGACTGAATAAAGGAGCAGATTGTTTTATGCCATTTGTGTATTGGGCACACTTGTAATAGTTTTCTGCTAACAAGTGTTTTATATTCACTCAAGGAATTTGTCAATGTTTAGAAATGTCCCTGAGTTGTATTTTCCAATTTTTGAAATGACTGTCAGTTTATACCATAAAATATTATTTTTTTCCTTTTGTTCATTCTCTTAGCCAATTTATTTACCATTTGTGTTTGTTTATAATTTAAGTGATTCTTGGCAGTCTTACTTTAGAATTTCCTTGAAATTTTTAAAACTATTTAGACTCTTGATGTTTATTTAAACTTGCCAATGAGACTCTGCATACCACTAAATAGATTGTTTAGACTAGTGTGGTCCTGATTCAGCCCCCTGTGGTCTTCTGGACCTTTAAAATTGTAGAGTTATAACCACTGTACTTTTACATTATCTGTTTATGTGCTGTAAGCTTTTATTGTTTCTTTTGATGTAAACATTATGTATTTAGCATTTGACTATCCCTACACATTCTTTTACTGTGTTGTGTTTTTATACTGTATTAAAATTAATCTCAATTATTTTCAGGTGTTTTTGAAATTATACAGGTAAAACTGTAATCAAGACTTCAGTTATAAGTTCTGGAAGCATGAGTTTGGGGGTAAAGTGTGAATGGATGGAAAGTTTGCTTTGATTTTGTATAATTAGTGCTGTCACACAGTATCAGTCTTCTTGATTCATCACACATCAACCTATCATTCTTACAGTTTGTAAGTGTGATTGATTATATGCACTTGCAGAAGCAATTTTAACAATATCAAACCAGTTCCATCAGTCTCACATGCAAGATATTAAGTACTGCAGTCAGACCTGTCACTTGGTGCATTTTTTTATGTAACACTGACATGAAACTTTCACTGTATTTTTTAATTTTAAGGTACCCAAGTTCACTTTTTATCAAAATTAAGAAGAAAGTGTAATTGTTACATATCAAAACATTAAATAAACATTTCAGAAAAATAAAAAACAGGAGAGGCTGTTTTATAAAAAATGTTTTGTCAGGATGTCATGGTCACATGTTACCTGTTACAACATTAACATGATACATAACTGGATGTATGACATTTATTCATCTGAGCTCAATTACACAGATAGTGTACACCTTTCTCTTTCATTTGTGACTGAAATCTGTATAATGTTTCAATAATTTGAAAAAATATTATGAAACTACTTTGTAACAAGTAATGCACGATCACATGCCATTGCACATATTTAAAGGTAAATATATCCCCATGTTACTTATAAAGTTATCTTTTGGTTTCAAATATTGATGAAGATAAACTTAAGGTATACTAGAGCATATTTTATTTTCTGAAATTTATTATTTTGTTTTTGAACCTCTGTGTCCTCTATCTGTGCTCACCTTTTGGCACTGAGTCATATATATATACATACACATATACCAGTGGTTGATTATGGTGGCAATGATGTTATTAGCAATTTTTCTGAGAAAAATATTCTCAACTTTTCCTTCAAATAATGAAGTCAAAGCTTTTATTGCATGATTTTCATATTCTCCAAGCTCAGGTTTTATATTACCCATCTCTTTGATTGATTCAGAAGTGATATTGAACCACGGCCAAAAATACAATGAAATTAATAAATAAAATTAATAAAACATAATCCTAACNACTGAGTCATATATATATACATACACATATACCAGTGGTTGATTATGGTGGCAATGATGTTATTAGCAATTTTTCTGAGAAAAATATTCTCAACTTTTCCTTCAAATAATGAAGTCAAAGCTTTTATTGCATGATTTTCATATTCTCCAAGCTCAGGTTTTATATTACCCATCTCTTTGATTGATTCAGAAGTGATATTGAACCACGGCCAAAAATACAATGAAATTAATAAATAAAATTAATAAAACATAATCCTAACCATTGCAATTTGACCTTTGTATGACCCCTTGTGTGCAGCTTCCTTGAAGATGATTTATTTAGGGTTTCATTGATACATTCCATGCCCAATACTAAAAGTCTTGCTAATGGTGCCACATTTTCCATAAGGATTCCACCTAAATTTTTCTGTTGTCAGGGCTCCTACATGATGTAACTTACTTACTTACTTATCCTTGTGTAGACAGTTATCCATGTAAATAAATGAAATCTGATATGTCACACAATAGCTTCTGTCCATTTTAAACAGCCATGCTAATAGTTTTTCAATTTTCAAATTTTCATTATTCAAGGAATAACTGTTGCCTATAATTTTTCATCTATTTTAATATCAAATTTTTAAATACTGTACTTGATGAATGTCCTTTGTCATTTATGGTTTCAAAACAGTGTTAAAGTATTGCATTCTCATTTATTACTTCCAATATATAATCCTTTAAAGTCTGTAATAAATTTAATGCCATTCTTATGACCATGCATAAATTTGGTAATGGAAACTCTGTTTTTATTAGCATGGATAACCAACAAGGACTGCCAACAAATCCAAGCAGATTAATAACAGATTGATAACTGAACATCATCATCATCATCATCATCATCATCATATTCGGTTTAACGTCTGTTTTACATGCTAGCATGTGTTGGACGAACATGGTAAGTGTTTATTTTCTCCCCAGGAACACAGTTTCAAAAGAGCTTGATTCATTAGGAATTACATGAAACCTTAAATATCTGACTGAGAGAACAGTTAGTAGCAATACTGTGGGAGTTCAAAAAAGAGTAAAGCATGTTATCAGAAATGTTGCCTATTCTTATTTATTGGATGATCCATCATTTTAGAAAAAAACAACAATGGCCTTTCATCAAGACTCTACTGCCTCTTCAATCACAACACAAATGATTGGTGAGACAATATATGATGAGATGACACACCACTGATCTTCCATACACCTATGCACACTCTTAAATGAAAATCTTAACTATCACTTTCAAAAAAGAACCACACATGACTCAACCTCATACATATAAAAGTAAGTTTCATGCTTTACTTGATGAAATTTTATTTGCAAATCTGCTATTTATTCCACTTTTGATGCTGTTCTGTTTGCACAAAGATTAGTACCACTAAAAAGACTCATCCATTGCAGCAAGAGAAAAACAAAATCAGGATTTGTTAATTAAACAATAAAGGGTAATTATAATTATTATAATTACAAATTATAACTATGTAAATACACTGGAAACTTTTTCATGATTTTTCATGACCAATATGTCTTATGATTTTGTGTAAAAAATTTAAAGCCAGTGTCATTGCTCACTTGAAAATTTTCAATCAATGTCATCTTAATAGATTTATGTGAACATCAACCAAACTCAAATAATTAAGAGTTATCAGTTGCTAATTATAACTTCTTCAATGCTTCATATATATATATATATATATATGAAATAGTTAATAACTGTATATATGACTTGGCTAAATGATTAAAATAGTTTTAAGATCTCAGATAAATCTTGAAAGCATTCCATGCAAACCTAAAGGGCATGGCCACAAAAAAATTTCAGGAAATACCCTCACACCCCATTATTCTTCCACTCTAATAACCAACAGTAATTTTTGAATCTGCCTTCCACCGCTGATACATACAAATACTATTACTACTTACATGATGTAGCTGATCACAATTTCATACTGGCTGGAATAGTTCTATGTTTAACTGACAAAACAAAATTACTTACATATGACTTTAACACTGCTATATCCCCTTCATCCAAAGCTTAAAAAGAAAAAAAATTTTTTTTAAATTACTCATTAAATTTAAGAACACAAAACTACCTTGATTCAAAATTAAAGCAACTAGCAAATGTAAAGGCAGTTATAGGTCCAAGTATAAAAAGAAAAATGTTGGCCAATTATCTACATCTGGGTAACTTAGGGCATAACATGGACCTTCTAATATTATTTTGAAGGCACACCTAGTACTTCAAAACAATAAATCATGGCTAAATTTGTTATTCATTAGCTACAAACTGTTTGAAACTTACTGCTTTACAGTTTTTACAGACAATATTACTTTTAAAAGTAAATAACAGATGCATAAATCACTTTGGATATCTTGATGGCTTTAATAGTACTAACAAAATATTAAGTTATTATTCTGATTGATAAATGCAAGTGAGTGGCTGGACCATGTTCTGATGGTAAATTAGGGACCAAGGTGCTTATTTAAAACATAACAACATCAATGATGAATAATACAGAATAATATACTAGAAACCATAATACACTGGACAAAAGCTAGTGTCAAAACTTGCCATTAATCATCTTAATCACTTGGTTCACAAAAAGCAGTTAAAAATAATTGCTGAAATATGAGTCTCTGCCCTTTGACCATGTGTTGAATTATAGGGTCTGTGGACTGCATGGTAATGTGATACAAGATAAAGATTCGACTAAATCATCCTTGCTTAAAAAATGGGTGATAGGTGTGCAAAAGATGGTATAGGGCAGTATGTTACTTTTTATCTGTCTCTGCTTTTTCTCTCTGTGTGTGTGTCTGTGTGTGTCTGTGTGTGTCTGTCTGTCTGTCTCTCTCTCTCTCTCTCCCTTTCTCCTATTCTCTCTCATTACCCTCTATCTGAAACTGTCCATGTACATATTGTTGTTGTTGGTACATTTCATACAATGGTCTGATACTTTGCACAGGTGTTGAGTATTACAAATGCTAAATAGTCAATGTATGTGTACACAAGTCTTAAATATCACAGGGGGAAATATAGTGAGCTTCCAAACCTTGGTATTTTTGTGGGCAGAAGTTATCATATGCTCTAGTCTGGGCAGTTGTGGTGAAGCTTCAGAATGAAAGCGCTTCTGTACAGCATAGTGTTCAAGAGAGATTAGTGCTTGAAGAGTGGTATGGAAGAGGACAACAGTAAGATTCATGTCATTATCCTCTTCCTCCGATGTCTTTAATGAAGCCACAAAGTTCTCATTTGTGAGCAGCCTGGAGGTAACAACTGCAGCATCAACATCAAAGTACTCCTTCTGAGAGACCATTGAGTAAGCACAGTCTAAAATCCTGTCTAATATATTTCTGAGGTCTTCAACAATGCTTGGCTGATAAAATCAATAATATCTTCCTGCTGAAAGCTTGCCTCTGCAAACCAAGGCACCATAGTTGTGGGCTGAGCATCCCCGTGTGTTGTTGAGTAGCTGGATACCATCAAGAAGTGACAGCTTCCTGGGAAAACCAGATTCAGTTGAGGCAATGTGATGGTGGAACACTCCCCAACAGTAATGGACTTTGAGACTTTTAATTATTCCTTGATTGCAGGGCTCAAACTGCACCATAATTTTTGGAGGCAGGATTTTTTGTCACAAAGCAGGTAACCCATCTAGACCTGGTTGTGATGGACAGTTGTTCACTACTAGCAGAACTTATCGGCCTCTGGTAGCAAACCTTTGGTCCAGAATTCTGACCCATTCTTCAAAAATCTCTTGTCAGACAAAATTTCTTACATTCGTATTTCTAATACGTGTTTTCCGCTGTAAATTATTTTCTGTGGTTATGATGAGAATACCTTTATATTTTAAAGGTTTTGGAGTTGTTAATGATACAAAGTAGTTGGACGTTGGCCGCACAAAAGTTGTCAGTAGCAAAAAAACTGGTGACAAATTATTCACAAATCCACTGCGGTTATATGGAGTTTAGTGCTAGATAGAAATTGTTTTTCCATAACAGTAAAGTTCAATACCTTTTCAGAAAAAGACTTTTGGGTGGCCTATACTACATTGTCTTAAATTTGTGGTTAATTTTCTGAAGGCAAGCAATTATCCCCTGATAATCTTTAAAATTCTGAATTTTATGGATTCAGAGGAAGCCATAGATGTAAGAGCTTTATCATGTCATGAGTCATAAGTTTTTTCCGAGCTACGTTTCGAGAGATACTTCTCCCATCGTCTGGCACAACAATTATCTCCTGGTTTTGGCACCAAATATGAAGGTAAAAGTACAGGCAGCTTCTATAGTAACGGTGACCGGTAAAATGAAACAAATGCTATTTTGCCTTGTCAGGTGTAATTAACATTTCATTGATAGATCTGGTTAAGTCACGTGACGGCGGAATTTTTTTTTTCATTTTACCGGTTTTACCGGCAACATAGACACTTCGAAAAGTATAAGTCCGGGCAGACATACTTCAAGACTAAGTTATTATGGGTGAGCTCTATGACACTCTGACTGTTACAGATAAGAGTCGGGTTAGTATTGGTACTAATTTTTATGATGAGGAAATGATGTCACTTTCACCCGTAATAATTTAAGTCTACCCTATACTTATGAGGAGTTGCTAACTTGGTATTGGTCGTTTCAAAAGCATGATAGGAATTGAAGAAAAATACAAGATCAGTAATTGCAATATAAACGTACCTTCAATTGGCTTCTCATCTTTTTCCTCCTTGTTCACTTTCCTCTGGTCAGTTCCAAGGTAGTCTGGCATTTTCCTGACAATATCCTCGTACTTAATGTACTTTCCAAATATATAAATAAAATCAGGTCTTGAAAGCACAAGAAAAGAAGTGTCAGTGAGTTATTCTCTATTTCAACCAGAGGCAAAATAAACAGGAAGAGGAAAAAGCGAGCCCTAAAATGGTAGCATTTTCTAGCATCAGATTAATTCGTCGTTTTCGGTTGTGGAAGTGACAAATCCACATAGCGGGAAATCTGTTCTGCCTTTTTCAATCTTTATTCTCACATTTATAATATTACCATAACTGTGAGAATCACAATACGTGATATGAAGCACAACACACAGAGAGATTAATTCGAATTACTTTAGTGGGTGTTTACAGCCCACACAGCTTCAACTAGTGAAAGCATTCTCAATTACACTACTATTATCGTTTTAAATGTCAGAAGAAAACCTTTAAAGAAGGAAAATTATTCATTGACTCCAATATGCAAACAAAATTTTGTCTGCACATTGGAGTCAGGAACAAGTATCATCCTTTTGTGCAACTGCATATTTCTTTAAAATGTACAGAAAAAAAAATTAACATTACACTATTGTCTCCTATGTCTTGGGACAGGAAAAGGACAGTGCTTACTCCTAAAACATATTCATTTTTTTAAAAAAATTAAGAGAAAAAGGTATCGCAGCCGATGCATTATTTGTCCTGTAGCCCATCCAGTCAGATCGAAAATCAGTACGTGTTTATCAGCTTGCAGTTTACAAAGATGACCACCAAGCTGTTACCGACTGGAATTTCGCTGGAGTCCTTCCATGGAAATGTTTAGAGTGATTGAAATAGAGGTGGTGAGAAAACTACTACTCTGAGTAAAACATTGGGTGTGAAGGTTTTTAATCAAGATCTGGAGGATTTTGTAAAAGTTGCAGAAAAGTAATTTTCTTCTTGTATGATTGTATTCTATCCGACGAATGAAATTAGAGCCAAATCTGAATATTAAAAAGATAGGTTTAAAAATGTTCTAAGCCATTAAAGGAAACAAAAACATATTATTCTAAAATCATCAACAACAAATTTACTGCTTACACCTTCTTTCCTTCTGCCATCAACAGGAGCAAGTACAACAGCAACAATCAGCTCAAACTAAGCAGCAGATAATCATTCAAAAATGTGGCAAATTAAAAGTAAATTATATTCCAGTCTGAAAAAACAAACATCTTAGCCGCTATGTATGAAGAAAACAATGTAAAGGAACATTTATTTGTTTTTCAAACCAGATATTAAATGGTACCTACACCCTTGACAAAAGTGATAAGGCATAGACTGATCAGAATAATATGACTAAAGAAAGAGGTGACAGTTCCAAATAGTGACTCGTCGTGGGAACCAACAATTTGCATATAAACTATATCACTTGCAACTTATTATTATATATGCTTTTTATTGTATTTTCTATACATCCACGATATTCGACATAATATCAGTTCTTGGACATTAAAAAAGGATACCGTGTCTTCAACTTGATGTGTCACACCCGGAAAGTCATGTTTGGAACACTTCGTGTCACATCCGGATCGCTTCTCGGTCTTTTGGCTAAGATCAAGTGCAGATCTCTGGTCTCTCCTTGGTCGGAGCTTCGGCTAAAGGGCCAACCATGAAGAACAGGTGGTCTTGAGATGTTTGAGCTCTGGCTGAAGACCAACCCAAGANCCATCAACAGGAGCAAGTACAACAGCAACAATCAGCTCAAACTAAGCAGCAGATAATCATTCAAAAATGTGGCAAATTAAAAGTAAATTATATTCCAGTCTGAAAAAACAAACATCTTAGCCGCTATGTATGAAGAAAACAATGTAAAGGAACATTTATTTGTTTTTCAAACCAGATATTAAATGGTACCTACACCCTTGACAAAAGTGATAAGGCATAGACTGATCAGAATAATATGACTAAAGAAAGAGGTGACAGTTCCAAATAGTGACTCGTCGTGGGAACCAACAATTTGCATATAAACTATATCACTTGCAACTTATTATTATATATGCTTTTTATTGTATTTTCTATACATCCACGATATTCGACATAATATCAGTTCTTGGACATTAAAAAAGGATACCGTGTCTTCAACTTGATGTGTCACACCCGGAAAGTCATGTTTGGAACACTTCGTGTCACATCCGGATCGCTTCTCGATCTTTTGGCTAAGATCAAGTGCAGACCTCTGGTCTCTCCTTGGTCGGAGCTTCGGCTAAAGGGCCAACCATGAAGAACAGGTGGTCTTGAGATGTTTGAGCTCTGGCTGAAGACCAACCCAAGAGCAAGGGCCTTCCCATGGAGGGTCTTGGAGGGGTGATACGTATTTCTTGCATTTTATGTTGTCTTGCGTGCTTTCTGTCCCACCTTTTCTTGATCTGTTGCTTCCTTTCGGGTCTTTCATAAATGGGAACCTGTGAAATTCAAAAATTGGCCTACTGTTTACCAGGGGTACCATCAATGAAAGATCCATGTCTGGAACACTACTACTTGTTTTTTAGAGTGCCTGATCCACTGTTGTTTCTGCAGGTCACAGTCTGAATAGGGCTTAGGTGTTAATAAGAAAAATAATAAAAAAGAATGGAAATGCATTATGTTGTTTTAATATCCCCTCCAGAGTCCAACAATTACAAATGCAGAATATTCTCATTAGATGTTTTATAGGGCAGAAGAAAATGAAATAAATTTCGTCCAGTTGTCACATCCGCAACTTGTGAATTGACCCACTCACAGTTTGACTCAAAGTTTGTGCATCAATACTAACTTTCATTCTGTGGCTGAACCCTTTGGCATTTTTCTTTTTAATTTATTTCCCAAATGGAGAATATCAGAATGCTTAGTCTTGAAAAGATCTACAACATATTCCCAAAAAATGTTTTCTGTACTTGTTCACAAAGACTTTCATGTCACTGAAAGCACTGCGTTGTCAATTTTATTTGGGGGCAAATAGAAAAAATAACACATATTTATTCCCTAACCTGAACTGGATAGGCAGATCAAGTTTGTCCATTTCACTGCTAAACCTTTTGATCATTTCAATATTTTTTGGTGCACCATTTAATACAACTGCATAGGTATTAACACATTTTTTACTGAGTATTTTGATCCATTGTTTAATTTGGTGACATAAGAGATACCCATTAAATGACTTAGGTTTTTTCCATGGATTCTTTAAGGCTGAAACCATTATAAGAAGCTCATTTGTTGGAACATTGTAGACGTTTTTTTCCTTAATGCAACCATGGTCAACATTGCCATTAAGCTCCACTTTTTTTGCATCCCATTTGGTTTCTGCCATGATGCTCTTTTTATCAACTATAATGACTCATTCAAACTGACCTGCCTAAACTTTCTCCTTAATAAAGCCAAATGTGTTTTTCAGAAAAACCTAGACCAAATTCTACATTACCCCCAACCCCCATTTGGCAACGTCGACGGATGTGGAAGACAAAGTGACCCATAATGTGAAATTAAGTAAATTCTGGTGCGTTTTTTTAGTTTTCCTTTATGTATATTTTTAGTGTAGAAATACCAACTGTCACTCATAGTCCGTGTTCTTGTTGTTGTCAGAAACAGAAGCTTTGACGATGTTAAAACATTTTTTTACAGTGACAATTTTTCGTGAGTTTTAACGGTTTGCCTTAAACAAAACCACCAAAATGAAAAAAGAACATTACCTTTCACTTCTCCGAGGAGGTTTCATTATTTTGAAACATATTTTACACTAAAACATTAGAATGTTCGTTTACTTTTTCTTGCAGAGGCCGAAATTATGGAAGATGTGGGGCAATACCCCTTCCCCAAATTCAAACAGTATGTTTCTGAATCAAGATAAGATGTGGCAATAAAGTGTTAATAACATGAGAGCTTTTAGAGCTTCTTAATAAGAGGCATTGCCAGTCAAAATTAAGAGGGATACAAGCAAGGAAGGTGTCTAGAAACAAACTCTCTAAAAGCTTGCCCGGTCATCCCTTTAAGACTTGAAAAGATGATAAACGCCCTTACTAGTGTCCAATCTCTTTGGAAGTTTCCTCAAACGCAAAATTTATATTATATATAGATATATTAGAAAATTTATGCTTTGAAAACTTGGGTAGACAAGTCCATCCCGTAGTGACGCCACTTATTTTAATCCATCATTACTTCTTATACCAACAACCCTGAAACTCTGAAGTACGCTTGCCGTTATTCGCAAAAATTCTCAAAAAGTTTTTTCACAGTTGGTATCTTTATACAACTCTTGATGGTCCGCGAATCAGCAAATATGGTACTGTTTTCTTCCCCAGACTGTTTTTTGTCCTCCACAATATAGTTGGTGGCACTGGGCACAAAATTAATGCAATCATACTTATTTATTCAAATGAGGCAAGGTAAAGCTAAAGACTGCATTTTAGGAATTGTTGAAGCTGTGTCCTGGTAACTTGTTAGTTATTAAATGAAATATGTTGTCTAGGTTTTGCATCCATTTAGGCATCGTAAATTGTTCTCAGGTTTTTTGCAAGATAATTAGCCACAAAAATAATAGATATATTTACTCTCAACCGTTGGCGGTCTAATCATTTCGGTCCTAAATTTGTTTTACAGTACCTCCGTTAATAGTGATTGAACCTTATCTTGTGGTCGTACTCGATTTGGTTTTTCGACAGGGGTCTTTGTTCATTTATCTGGGAAATACCTTAGCGAAGAGTTTGATTTCAGCTTAATCTGCATTCCTTTTCTAAGACTTTTCCGCTTCTTTGAGTCCATGATTTGACAGCTCAAAAAAGTGACTGTTTGTATTGTCACTATAGTTCTTGACGAATTTGTCGTAGAAATAGGAATAAATGGAAGCCTACATTCATTCTTTACTTAGTCATTAAGATGACCGATGTTATCGTTATTAAAAACAACTTTCAAGTAATGGTTTCCCAATTCCACCTGCTCTGATGTTGATGGTAACTTTATAGCATCCAGGTTTTTAGAATTATCAAGCAGTTTATTGGAATTTCCATCGTCACTTCGACCATGGTTGTTTGCCTCATAAATAACCGGAAATAAAAATAAAGCTTTGGTGATGATAAAAATAAAAATAAAAATAAAAATAAAAATAAAAATAAAAATAAAAATAAAATAAAAATAAAAATAAAAATAAAATAAAAATAAAAATAAAAATAAAAATAAAAATAAAAATAAAAATAAAAATAAAAATAAAAATAAAAATAAAAATAAAAATAAAAATAAAAATAAAAATAAAAATAAAAATAAAAATAAAAATAAAAATAAAAATAAAAATAAAAATAAAAATAAAAATAAAAATAAAAATAAAAATAAAAATAAAAATAAAAATAAAAATAAAAATAAAAATAAAAATAAAAATAAAAATAAAAATAAAAATAAAAATAAAAATAAAAATAAAAATAAAAATAAAAATAAAAATAAAAATAAAAATAAAAATAAAAATAAAAATAAAAATAAAAATAAAAATAAAAATAAAAATAAAAATAAAAATAAAAATAAAAATAAAAATAAAAATAAAAATAAAAATAAAAATAAAAATAAAAATAAAAATAAAAATAAAAATAAAAATAAAAATAAAAATAAAAATAAAAATAAAAATAAAAATAAAAATAAAAATAAAAATAAAAATAAAAATAAAAATAAAAATAAAAATAAAAATAAAAATAAAAATAAAAATAAAAATAAAAATAAAAATAAAAATAAAAATAAAAATAAAAATAAAAATAAAAATAAAAATAAAAATAAAAATAAAAATAAAAATAAAAATAAAAATAAAAATAAAAATAAAAATAAAAATAAAAATAAAAATAAAAATAAAAATAAAAATAAAAATAAAAATAAAAATAAAAATAAAAATAAAAATAAAAATAAAAATAAAAATAAAAATAAAAATAAAAATAAAAATAAAAATAAAAATAAAAATAAAAATAAAAATAAAAATAAAAATAAAAATAAAAATAAAAATAAAAATAAAAATAAAAATAAAAATAAAAATAAAAATAAAAATAAAAATAAAAATAAAAATAAAAATAAAAATAAAAATAAAAATAAAAATAAAA
>RDPX01000047.1:5412605-5529659 GCA_003991215.1 Morbakka virulenta
TGGTCAGAGAGGTCACTAAAGGTCGATAACGATCTACAGACTACGACGACGACGACGAAGCTATACGCCAAAACTGAAGATCAGATGAGTATGCTTGTTAGAAACGTTCGCATGTTCAGCAACGACCTTGGTATGGAATTTGGGATGAAAAAGTGTGGCATTTTGACATTGAAACGAGGAATGATTATTAGAAGTGAAGGAATTAAGTTAGCTGATGGACAGACTATGAAATAGGTTGGGGAGGAAGATTACACCTATCTAGGTATTGTGGAATTAGATAAAATCAAAGAAGCGGAAATGAAAGACGGGATTGGAAAGGAATACAAAAGAAGGGTAAGGCTGGTACTTAGATCAAAGTTGAATGGGAAAAATAAGGTTTCGGCGATCAACACATGGGCAGTGACTATATTCCATTATGTAGCGGGAATTATACAATGGAGAGAAAACGAGCTTAAAGACTTAGACAGACAAACAAGGAAAACAATGACAATGTATGGAGTTTTCCATCCCAAGAGTGATACTGACAGACTGTATGTGAAACGAAAAGATGGCGGAAGAGGTCTTGTAAGTATAGAACGATGTGTCAAAGAAGAGGAGAGTAGTCTGAAAGTGTACGTGGCGAAATCTGAAGAGAAACTTTTGAAGGGTGTGGCCAAATTCGAGAAATTAAATGGAAATGAACTGGAGGAGATTAGAGATCTTAAGGCAAGAAATGAAAACAAAGCGAAAGATACATGGAATGAAAAGAGAATGTATATACAGTTTGTCAGAGACCTGACAGATGATGTAGATAAGGCGAAGACTTGGGAATGGTTGTCAAAATGTGATTTGAAGGTTGGTACAGAAGCCTTGATTTGTGCAGCACAAGAGCAATCCATCAGGATAAATTATGTGAAGTATCACATTGATAGAACGGCTGGAATCCCCCTGTGTTGATTGTGTGGCCAAACAGGTGAAAGTATCCAACACATTGTAAGCGCATGCGAGAAGCTAGCTCAGAAGGAGAACAAGAGGCGTCATGATAATGCAGCGAGAAAGATCCATTGAGATATATGCAAGAAAACAGGACTGGAATGCAGTAAGAAATGGTACGAGCATACCCCTGAAGGAGTTTTGGAGAGTGAGGATGTAAAGTTATTGTGGGATGTAAATATCCAGTGTGATAATGTGATTGAAGCAAGAAGGCCAGATTTAGTTTTGGTAGAAAAGAAGGAACATACGACAGTAATGAATAACAGTACCGGCGGATGCGAAGTGACAGAGAAGGGGGGAAAAGTAGAAAAGTATCAAGATCTGAAAAGAGAAATAAAAAGAATGTGGAAACTGAAGAAAGTAGAAGGTGTGCCTATTGCTAATGGAGCTCTGGGATCCGTGACCAAAGGAGTTAAAAAGTGGGTTGAAAAGCTTGGGATTCACTGTAACTTAGGAGTACTTCAAAAGAAAACGTTGTTGGGAACAGCCAGGATTTTGCGAAAAGTACTGGAGTTTTGAGAAAGAAAATGGTGGTAGCCCATGGTCATTTGTTATGACCCGCCTGTCAGCATAGAACTCGGCAATAAAAACAGCCAGACACAAAATGTGAAAAAAGATNTGGTACGAGCATACCCCTGAAGGAGTTTTGGAGAGTGAGGATGTAAAGTTATTGTGGGATGTAAATATCCAGTGTGATAATGTGATTGAAGCAAGAAGGCCAGATTTAGTTTTGGTAGAAAAGAAGGAACATACGACAGTAATGAATAACAGTACCGGCGGATGCGAAGTGACAGAGAAGGGGGGAAAAGTAGAAAAGTATCAAGATCTGAAAAGAGAAATAAAAAGAATGTGGAAACTGAAGAAAGTAGAAGTTGTCCCTGTTGTTATTGGAGCTCTGGGATCTGTGACCAAAGGATTTGAAAAGTGAGTTGAAAAGCTTGGGATTCACTGCAACGTAGGAGTACTTCATAAGACTACGTTGTTGGGAACAGCCAGGATTTTGCGAAAAGTACTGGAGTTTTGAGAAAGAAAATGCCGGTAGTTCATGGTCATTTGTTATGACCCGCCTGTCAGCATAAAACTCGGCAATAAGAACAACCAGACACAAAATGTGAAAAAATCAGATGATAATAATAATAATAATAATAATAATAATAATAATAATTTTAAAACGTTCCATTTTATTTAATCATCAAAAACTACATTTAAAATCTAAAGAAAAAATTACTTTATTGAAAAGATGCAAATCTGATTTCAATATAAGTTCTCTATATTTTATAGGTCTTCTGTTTCAGCCTAACTATTGGTTGCTCATCCGTATGAGCTTGTTGATCCGCAATTATAAGGTAAAGGTCCTGTACAATGGAGGGGATGAAAAATGTAGGTTTTGGGAGGAGAAAACTGAGACCATTGATCACCTTGTCTCTGGTTGCTCGATACTAACACCACCAGACTACAAAAACTGCCTCGACAAGGTTGGACAATACCTCGATTGGAAGATCTCCAAACACTTCTCTGTAGAGACTAACAGTAACTGATACAAACACCACCCAGTACCAGTCACTGAGGGACAAGATTTCACTATCTTAAGGGATTTCCCAATCCACACAGATCGCACAATATAGGCTAACCGTCTGATGTTGTCATCAAGGACAAGAAAAACAACACCTGCCTTCTCAATGGCATGAGTGTGCCATCTAATAGAAATATATCTGCAAAAGTGTTTGAAAAACTCGCAAAATACAAGTACGTAGAGGTCGAGAAGATGTGACATTTGAAAACTAAAACTATTCCCGTTGTAGTTCGTGCCTTAGGTCTGATAAAGAAAGGTGCAAGCCAATATCTCGAGAAAATATCAAATCCTTCCCTCACTGCAAGAAATCCCAAAAATAGTATTAAATAGTACTACTCATGTATCAAGCAGCTAAATAACAAAACTTCCTATTTCTTTTACACAAGGTCACTAGTTGTGATTCGGTGTTTGATCCTAAAATACAATTCAAAGTAAGTTTTACATAATAATAATAATAATAATAATAATAATAATAATAATAAAAATGATAATATATCCGCGTGGACTAGAAATACCAGGTTGCGACTGGCGCGGAATATCCAGCTCCTTTTTTCTAATGAATACCAGAAGCAAAAGTAAATCATGCCGCATCGCCCGTCGCGCGGATAAACAAGGGGTGCGTCCCTCAGTGAGTGACCAGGCTGAGGATTTCGAAAAATCTGCTACTAGGTCTAACTCTTCTCAAAACCACACCCATGTGGTCACCAGGTCGGGAATGCTCCCAATCCCAGTCCCCTTGGGCTCGCCACCTAAGAAAAATCAGAAAGAAAAAAGAAAGAAATGGACAAGAGAAAAGAACAAAGACGTTTTAATTTTTTTTACTATGCTTGAGAAAATCCAGAAAATAACAACACCGAAGATACTTTCCTGAAATGGTGTGCGCGCAACAGCGAGCGTGATAAATTTGATAATCTAGACGCAAATAAACTGGCGAACCAAAGAAGATACATTATTTGCAATAAAAAACTAGCTGATATTGAATTAGCACAAATCAGAGAACAGGCTAAGCGTGGCACACTAGGAGAAGGTGTTGATGATGATGTCGAGGAAAGAGTGATCACGAACAATAATATTGTTAAAGATAATGGAGGGTTGATTGAAAATCGAGATATTGTAAGGCCACAAGAAAATGAACTCCAAAATGATGGGGAAGTAGAGAATGGTAAGGACGAGGCTGGTCGTCAGGAAAATGATATCAATCAAGAAAAGATTGTTTTATTGAAAGCAGAAATCATGGAGGAGTTATCTATTGTTAAGTACACTGAAATTACTGATAGGGAGCCATTGATGAACATTAGACAGACCCACAAATTCAAACTTTTGTTACCATTGGGAAATGAAGCCCTGAGTCAACTTTGTGAAGAATAATATTCATACTTGTCACACCCAATTGGTCGAGATTATATTAGTTAAAATCACTAATAACCGCAAAACAATTTAATCTTTTGTGAATTGACAAATGCAAACGTGACGAATTGTGTAAAACCAGTATGCCTGTGTAGTTTGTCTTTACAGGCATCTTCAGACAATCTGAAATAATAGAAAAACAAAACTTGAATTTTAGAAAACAAAATAAGATATTTTACAATGACTAACCAACTGCATGTACAACTATTACTACAGAAAGATTAAATCTCAACAAATTTACGAAAATATACTCCTTTATGACAATATTTGATATATTTAGTGTTTTATTAACCCATTATGCTTTTGACCTGAAAAATTCGAACAATTACACATGAAAACTGTAAATTTCAAAATGAAAGGTAGAGTTGTGAGTCCGTTTGTACTTCAGAAAAGTTGCTGTAGCATCCATTTTGGAAAAAGTAGCTGCAAGAAAAAAATCCAACCATTTCCGTAATGGACCCTTATCAGTATTTCAAAAAGTCTGGTCAAAATGATTTCGGAGCTTTTTAGACTATTCTGTGATAAATATATCGGCACATTGTAACACTTATCAAAGCTAATAACTCATCTGTCTGGCATTTTCTTCACTGGACTGTGAATGAATTTTCGAAATTTCTCTCTTCTTCCTGGAAAACGAGGTTAGTCGTAAACATCACGCAAACAAAGCTTAAAAACAAGTGCCATAATTGCCACTTTTACTTCCCAGGCTGCTTGAGGAAATGGGTAGAAAGGGGCTCTAAATAAAACTTAAATATGGGACTGGGAAAGAGTGTAAACCGGTCGAACGAGAGCTGCCATTTTGTAGTCAAACTGTGTGTATGTGTATTTATACACAAGTGTGTTATGAAAAAGTCTCGGAAACGACGTACTTACTGTATACTGTCACCTGCTTCCTCCCTTCGTTTTTGAAAGAAGCCTATTAAGTAGCCAATCATCGTACAGATCTTTGTTGCGGTCTTTGAATTGCTTATTCCAGCTCATGTCCCACAGCTATAGGTTGGAAGTGCAAACACTAGGAACAATAACAATATTCAAATTATACTTTCCAGTCACTAACTACAGTACTTGGTAGCTTGAGTCTTGTGGTCACAAAATAAGTAGCAGATAAGCAGTCTACATTAGTAGTTCTGATTACAAAAATTCTTTAACTAGAACAATATAATATCATCATTAGCCCATGCTTTTTTCGACCATTTATACAATTACTCCTGTTGACACGTTCTTCAAGAGGTTAACACTCTCCCTTAGCACTAACGGTAGCAGCTCTGTACCATCGGTCACTGAGGCTAAACATAGTGTTGCAGGATGTTTTTGTAACCTGTAATTTCCAAACGCACAGTCCTGTCACCAGTTGACGTAAGGAAGTAGTCACCAGGCATGTCCAACCAAGCAGGTGTTTTGTCCAAAATGCCAGTGGAAGACAAACGATAGTCCTTGCTCTTCGGTATTAAAACCAGAACATAAGGAATCCATGAATTTTGTCATTTAGTTCCTCTTCTGGCCTTAGTGCATAGTGAGTGCTTGTCTGAGCAAAATTCTATTCCCTTCATGACTTTGCGTAGTCTCAAGCAACGTCTCTTGAAACCTTGGTGTCCTTGGACATGGTGCTTATGAGCAGCTTCTTACTTCAAGTTCTCCCCGTTACCTGTACAACCCTTCCTCTTTGTTTTTTTTCATCCATTTGAGCAATCCATTTTTTATGTTAGGGAAGAAAATTCTTTTCAGCCCCAGACAAAGATTTGCTAGTCAAGAAATTGACATTTTTCAAATTGTTCTTTGGTTTACTTAATTCTCGAACTCGTTTTCTGTCAACAGAAAAAGTCCTTAAAGCTTGGCAGCTCCTGCTTTCTTTAGCAAAATTTACGATTTTTTAACTTAAATCTAATGTCTTAGAACTGAAGCATTGGGCTTTGTTGACTCTGCCATGTTAAAAAACAATGACAAGGTGGTAGTTGACAGTAGGTAGTGATCCATTTAGTAAGGCAGGCAGGATGCCAACTAACTTGTGAAATACATTCCTTCTAAACAGCACTGGTTTGAAACATACCCGGTAAAACATGAATGGGGGTTATGTTACATCATCCAAATAAATACTAAAGAGATATTAGGGAGAAAATCCGATGAGTAATTTCAGTTAAATGTGCATTTACCTGTAGCAAGCATAAGCTGAATGCTTATTACTAGTAGATAGGTAGCAGAATGCGAGTTTTCCGGATTTACATATAGGTGAACGGTTTTAGTGTGTTTAGAATCCTAAGGTTAACATATATGTTCTTCAAAGGAGTACGTTTCTTGTAGACATCTTGTAATCCATAGTTGAGGAAATTTTAAAAGTAAAAAGGGGAAGTGCTAATCCAGCAAACAAGTAGGGGATTGCTCTGTTAAAACACTCATCTGTTCTCGGTCACATGATAAAAGAAGTCAGCAAACTTATCCTGTCTTTCCTGAAACATAACGGGAGTTTAAGAAGCACAGTCACGGACAAATATTATTCAGTAAAAGTGTTAGTGTTAGAGATTCCATGTGTTATGGAGTTTGAGGGGAGCACAAGACTGACAAAAACCTCAAGACGTTACTGTAACGTAAGTAATCTGTCTTTTTGAAGGGTTGTATGTGATGATAGGCAGTTTTTCTTTTCAAATAGAATAAGAAGTTTTATATTGCTTTTTGTGTGTTTTTTGTTGTTATCGTTAAAGGTAGTTTTGAAGCGTTGACTAAAGTAATAGGTACCACTCTGAGAGGAAAAATTCCTGAACTTAAGAAAACCAGAGATTTATTTGTTTCTTAGCTCGTAAATTCATATTTTTCTTTATGATTTAAATTTGTAAGGTTATTATGTAGTCCCTGCAGTCAATTTCTATGTTTTAGGGTTATATTGCAACTCCAGTGCTTTTACTCTACGTATCAGTTCTTTATACTTAAAATTTTCTCATGCTTTGCAATGTTCAATCCCTGTTCACAACAAAAAATATGCTCCTACAGGATCGTGAGTATTTCATTGTGCATCATCATTGAGCCGAAATGTTTGGTCTTTCCACTATTGGAAACGTAATCAAGTATTAAATAACAGAAGATAATGAACACTAAAGAATCCCGTTTAACCACATTTTTAATAGAAGAGATTGTACTTTGATCCATCTGACATTTTGAGATTCATCACCCTCTTCTTCACTAAGATGTTTTGTTTTTAAAGTGATGGAGTCTTTGGTACTTTCCTCAGTAACAGTCTCAGAAACTCCCTTTATTACTATCTATCTACGTGTCACGTCTACCGACGTTGACGATCATGATACCCCACCTTTCTCTCTCCTTTGTACACTTAATAATTTCATTCTGTCCACGATTGATCCATTCTTCTTTTCGTACTGGCAACATAAAATTGTCTTTGCCTGCCACGGACTCTCTTTCCTTGAAATTTTCCGTACTGAAAAAGTGTTCCAGCTTTTCTTTTCTACATACATAACCAAAAATGTTATTTGACAATTTGTAATCGTTTTGAACACCCTCTGTGTGTTTCCGTCCTTTCCAATATTATTTTATTGCTTAACTTATCCATTCATGACACTAGTGTTAATATCAGACACATTAAAGTCATTCCGAAATAAATTGTGTGTGCATTAAAAACTTCCGGCTTCTGTCATATGACATCCCACAGCTGTGTTTCCACTAATGGTACTTATTGAAACATTATCTAAAATCTTGTCTGGCTCCATTGGTAAGACAAATTCTCCGACAATTAAAGTCCATGATAGTTGATTTTAATGAAAATCTATCACGTACGAACTAATAGGAAAATAGGGAAAATGTATTCCACTTTAACATAGATTCGTGTACTGAAGGATTTAACTTTACCAAAGCCTATTGCTAAAATGATTCAAACACCATTCCAATGCTACCCTTATAGCAAACCAGTCACGAATTTTCTCAGACAATATTTTCCTACTGTGACAGCAAATGCGCATGACTTCAAAACAGTGAAAATTGAAAAGTGAACTTTGACAGAATTTAAATTTTAAAGCATTTTATTGTAATTTTTGCAAGCTGAAAGGTTTAAGAACCAGACGAGTTTTCTTTCACAAAAGAAATAATGAAAGAGAGAACTGCAATAGAAGAATTCACGATGACTTAGACAGAACTACGTTCAACTGATTCAAAATAAAAAGATAAAATACTGCACCTGTGAATACAAAAAGTATGGTTGCAGTATGTATGCAATGCGATCTTGAAAGAGAATTTTTTAAATATGATAATGAAAGGTCAGCGTGAGAATACAAAGTTCTATGCAACACATATCACCTGTTACAGATAATCAAAATAGTTAAACATTTAACAAGCAACCGACGTCCAATTAGGATGATGGATACTTATGCTTCTTGGCCTCAGTGTTAAGATAATCCTTCAATTCTTTACTTTCGAGACGCGGGTTCAAAAAAACTGGCAACATAAGTTTAAACTACGTTTAAACTCGAAGAAAAGTCTTTCTTGTTTTCCGTGTCAATTCACTTTTATGTATTTACTTTAACTTTCCAAAGAAATTCAACTTGAACTATCTTATGTACAAGTATACAATTAATCATTTTAAAAACATCATAAAATATTTTTATCACAATAACATAAAATTTAACCCCAAGTAATGGTAAATTGTTTATATACACTCCTAAAATAAAAGCACACATTCAGCTTTAATTCAGCCATTTTCACATTCTCGTGCTACACCTTCCTGAAAATAAGTAAGAACAATAGCCCACATCTCGTGAGGATCAATTATCTATAAACAACAACAATAAAGCTTGATAGGAAAAAAAAGATGTAATATCCTGTACCTGCAAGGAAACCAACACAGAGCCTTAAAATAGTAAGTGTATTAAAATGGTATACGTATATATGCACTTGCAGGTAAAACCACACACACTCAGGACTACCTCTGAATATGATGGAATAATAAAGAAAACCAAATTATAAATTGCCCCAATGAAGCTCTATGGATTGAAGAAAAAAATTATGTCAGTACAAAATTGACGTTAGAAGTATTCTGTTATTTATCAACACTCGTAATCCATGGCATTGTGGCTGAAGAGTGGTGTAGAAAGACAACCAATGTATTTTCTGTAGGTTTTAAGTCATCCAAGAATGTCACTGTGCCTACGTAGAGTGGAAATAAAATGAGAAAATTTCTTCCTTTTGATGATGTTGCAATGTGCTTTGTGTGAAGTATATTCACTTTTAGAGCATAGGTTTAAGAAAGGTTTAATCAGACAAAATCACATTGATATTAATGGAGGTTGTGAAGCTAATCTAGCAATTTCATAAATATATGAAACAGAAAACTTTAAATGTTCTGTATTTTGCCAAAAGCCGAATTAAGCTGATATTTCCCCCAAATTGCAGTACTTCCAGCACCAGCAGGAACATATGGTCAACATATTAAGAAACTATTCCCCGTGGTGTGAAAAAAGTTCATGATGCGATAAACGTAGCCTTCGGACAATAGATAGAGTATCAAAAATAACTGAAAAGGAATGGTGGTGGGCAGATTGAAATTTTAGAGGAGGAAAATATTCCGATTTTTCACACAAACTTTATCTACTATCTCTTTCATTTAGCTGCTGGAGATATTTTTGAACAATTGTTAAGACGTACTGGAATTCTTTGATTGGTATATTCCTATCCGTGTCATGAGAATCAGAATAGAGGTCACTTGGCCATGATACAGTCATCAATATGCGAAAATTTAACATTCTTTTATCTATCCCGTTAACTATTGCTTTATATTCAAACAATATGGCCCAATCGGAAACAGAGTCCTGACTATGAGCTTCTGCATTAAAGTGAATTTCACCTCATTGAAGAGGGAAGGTATATTTGTTCTTCAGTGTACGTAAAGGAGTCACTTGAGTATTGCAGTAAAGGGTGGTCAGCTTGGATACAGGTCACTAAATTGTAGATGGAACAGCATTTATTTCTATAATATATAAATTACACTTTTATATCATAAGAACTCCGCGATAGTTGTCAAGCCCCAACATTGTTCTCTAGTCAAGGATATGTTTGGTAGCATGAAGGCTGGAAAGACTCAATATTCAAGGAAAAGGAATGTCCATTGACTGACCGGAACAAAATTGAATATCTTGGATGCTAGAACAACAATAGTTGCTGGACGTTGACTTCTTATTCTTAATTTGTTGATATACATGAAGGCTATATACATCATTCAATTCCTTACTTAACCAAGATAGTCTCTCTTTAATTTGGTGCAGCTTTCAGCAATTTTAATAACGACAGTTTACAGCTTTTGTAAAATGACATTTGTTTTGAAAATCGTATAATTCAACGTCAAAAGTCCATTCTATTTTTGTTGGGACTAAACACGATATTTTATTTTCAGTCACTGTAAAAGTAACTGTTATGCTATTTTAGGTACTTACATAGAAAAATATCTTGACAAACAACTTGAACCAGAGCTTGCTACAATACCACGATTTGATTTAGGTAAAAAAGACAGGACAGATATCACTAGGAAAACTTGAGGTTTATTCTAGAAATTAAGATATTTGCTTTTAAATTATAAAAAAGTCGATTGGAACAATTACTTTAACAGCATGCATTAGCATTGACAAACAGAGAAGTGGGAACACAAAACCCCATGCACATTTTATCTAAAGGAATTGGTAATAATTTGTAAGAAAAAACCCTTTTTCCTGTTAGTGCTTGGGGATCAATTGCCTTCCCGTACTCTCAGACGTTTATGGCTCTCATTCCAATATTGCCAGCAAAGAAACTTCATCAATTTTCTTTTTAGTTTTAACGTCATTTTCTCCCAGCAATTGGGGCTCAGACGGTGCCCATCAGAGCGATTTTGAATTGGCAATGAGAAATTGCTTGGCCGTATGCCCTTCCTGACGCCATCCAATGGCTTTTTTCTTTGCAAAGCTCCATATTCTCCTGATCTGCTAGGGGAATCGAACCCGGAACTTTTGGTTACGGTGCAGTTGCACAACCTTTAAACCACGGCTTCTTAAAGAAACTTCAATAAATGAGAAAAAATAAAATATTTAATAAGAAGATACTCGACAGATGATTTTACTTGGGCACATGCACTCGATTTAATTTTAAGCAACTTCAAAAGATGAGAAAAAATAAATCGAGTGAATATGTCCAAGTAAAATCATCCGTCGAGTATCTTCTTATTAAATATTTTATTTCTAAGTACTAAAATCAATTGTGATTTCAGTTGTATTTGTGTATTTTAGTGAATGCTTGAACCATTACACAAGTTCTGGGCGTCCAAGAAGGCAACCTCCACGTGGTGACGCCTGGATACTGATTAGCTAGGTTATCCTGACTGGTTGGTAACGAATAGCCTTCATTTTAAGCTGTTTTTCCAGTACCATGGAAGAAATCGATTTCGTCGTTCATGTGATTTTGCATCTGGTTCGTCGTCGATTTGGAGTAAATTTTTTGAACTTGTGCCGCCCCTGGTGGTAAGTGAAAGTTTTTTGTTTCTGGTTTCTTTCCAAACCGATCTGCCTTTTGGCGGTGAGGGGAGGTTTGTTTCCCGTTTCATGAGGCCGGATCGAACTCACCGGGGTGGTCTTCAAATCTACCTCCAGCAGCTTACACACACACACACACAAGTTCTACAATTAAATGGAACATGAAAACATTTATAGGTGTAATTAATATTTCAATATGCAAACACGTTGTTCGCTGTCCAACTGCTCATCAATACAGCTTGCCATCTCTTCATACAAAAACCCCATCAAATAACAATAATGCGGGACAATGCTGGACACACCCGCTTTCAGATGTAAGATATTGTGATTGGTCTGAGGGCTTAAACTACAGCAAGAGTAGTGAGCATTGTGTATCCATAAAAACGCCTTCGTCAACCCCAAAGGTGCCCGACAACAAAAGATGGAGGGGAGTATACATATAATCTTGATTTTAGATATTCAATCTTTCATTTTGTAGTTATCAATAATAACTGGTTATGGCTTATGTTTAATTAGCGTGTTCTTTTGGAATTTCGATATCACACTTTATATCAATTCCTTTAGAATACAAATTTAGGAAACTTTCAGTACTTGAAAATGGTGTTTTACTAAGAAATATTCAGTTTTTATGTATTAATTAATTTTACTTCTTAGGAAAATGCGCGTCTTATCTGTGTTACAAATGAAACGTTAAAAATACTTACCAACACTTCGTGGTCCTATTTCAACAACAGCATATAAGAGTCGCTTCTAGTTGCCAGCAGTATGTGTAGTTCATTATTTCGAGTTCTTTTGCAATCAGGTTCTAACTTTTTCCCTATAATTCTAATGACATGACTGATTTATTCAACAAACAAGATCCTATTTCCTNTGGCGGTGAGGGGAGGTTTGTTTCCCGTTTCATGAGGCCGGATCGAACTCACCGGGGTGGTCTTCAAATCTACCTCCAGCAGCTTACACACACACACACACACACACAAGTTCTACAATTAAATGGAACATGAAAACATTTATAGGTGTAATTAATATTTCAATATGCAAACACGTTGTTCGCTGTCCAACTGCTCATCAATACAGCTTGCCATCTCTTCATACAAAAACCCCATCAAATAACAATAATGCGGGACAATGCTGGACACACCCGCTTTCAGATGTAAGATATTGTGATTGGTCTGAGGGCTTAAACTACAGCAAGAGTAGTGAGCATTGTGTATCCATAAAAACGCCTTCGTCAACCCCAAAGGTGCCCGACAACAAAAGATGGAGGGGAGTATACATATAATCTTGATTTTAGATATTCAATCTTTCATTTTGTAGTTATCAATAATAACTGGTTATGGCTTATGTTTAATTAGCGTGTTCTTTTGGAATTTCGATATCACACTTTATATCAATTCCTTTAGAATACAAATTTAGGAAACTTTCAGTACTTGAAAATGGTGTTTTACTAAGAAATATTCAGTTTTTATGTATTAATTAATTTTACTTCTTAGGAAAATGCGCGTCTTATCTGTGTTACAAATGAAACGTTAAAAATACTTACCAACACTTCGTGGTCCTATTTCAACAACAGCATATAAGAGTCGCTTCTAGTTGCCAGCAGTATGTGTAGTTCATTATTTCGAGTTCTTTTGCAATCAGGTTCTAACTTTTTCCCTATAATTCTAATGACATGACTGATTTATTCAACAAACAAGATCCTATTTCCTTAAGTAACACGGAGCCCCAGGTATCAGATAAGAAAGATTTCTTCAAATCCAGAAATTTAGTAGCTTTTGTTCGTTTCTCACACCAAACACGGGAGAGATAATGTGATAATTTTATGTTGTTAGGCCAGAAATGCGACTGAAGATATCAATTTTTTGTGATTTGGCTGAGGGGATGATTGAATGTCAAGCACCCTAATTCATCAATAACGGTAGCTTTGCCACACTTAAAATTCAGGAAAGTAAGCAACACCCCTTTGGCTGGTTTGGAGCTAAATTACTAACTTTAGGAATATGCGCATTCCTGCAGTTATTAAACACAGCATTTTTGCAGTTGATTAGCCTTTCCCTCAGGACTTTGGTTAATCTTTCTTAAGACTTATGTTTGTAAACAACCGCGACTGTATATTGTATAACATTTCTTTAGGGAATTGGTTATGATAATTCTTGCCCTTGCCTTGCGGGTTAATGAGGTCAAGTGACATTTAGAAAAACCCTTTGTTGTGGTGTCAGCTTCTCTGCAATAACACGTCTGTACAAAATACTGTCTGAGAAATATTTTTGTGTAACTTTCCATAAGAGAGTTTGGGTTTTTGTTAAACAACCGATTTCTCTTTTAAGAATTTCAGTCAGAAGAGTACCAACAGGTGTGGGTCCACGAATGTGTAAGAGTGAAAGGTCCTACTTTTATTCAGAAATCTAACGACTTTGTAACTTTCCTTTCTCAACAATTTGCAAAAGTCATCATGGTTCAGTGGCTTTGGTTTTACTACTACCCAGTTTCTGATGGAGAATATGAACCATCAGGAACTTCACTGAGGAAATTTAGGAATAAGAAAATAAAATTAGTACTGAGAGCTTTAGTGATACTTTGTTATATCATAAGTTTATTCTTCAGAATTTGACATTTTCTTTGGAATAAAAGTATTGAATATTGAGGAAAAAAATCGTGCTTAAGTTGAAGATATTCTTGGCATGAATATGTCATTAATACTCTACTATTTACTCCTGATTTCGAGCTTGGGTAATGTTCTCTAACCTACAGTTCAAACTTATCAGCTGAACAAAGACAGCATCTATCAAAAATGCGACACATTGTCAGCAAATAGGAGGAATTATCATTTAAACAATGCCAGGAAAAAGGCTTCTTTCCTGGCAATAATAATTTTAAAAAATCTTGTGCCATGTTACCACCTAGCAACTAACTAAAGAAAGGAATATCGTTCTTAAGATAATATCTTNTCCTTTCTCAACAATTTGCAAAAGTCATCATGGTTCAGTGGCTTTGGTTTTACTACTACCCAGTTTCTGATGGAGAATATGAATCATCAGGAACTTCACTGAGGAAATTTAGGAATAAGAAAATAAAATTAGTACTGAGAGCTTTAGTGATACTTTGTTATATCATAAGTTTATTCTTCAGAATTTGACATTTTCTTTGGAATAAAAGTATTGAATATTGAGGAAAAAAATCGTGCTTAAGTTGAAGATATTCTTGGCATGAATATGTCATTAATACTCTACTATTTACTCCTGATTTCGAGCTTGGGTAATGTTCTCTAACCTACAGTTCAAACTTATCAGCTGAACAAAGACAGCATCTATCAAAAATGCGACACATTGTCAGCAAATAGGAGGAATTATCATTTAAACAATGCCAGGAAAAAGGCTTCTTTCCTGGCAATAATAATTTTAAAAAACCCTGTGCCATGTTACCACCTAGCAACTAACTAAAGAAAGGAATACCGTTCTAAAAATAATATTTTTGAAAGACAATCACTCATTACAAGGTCTGGTAGTTAAAAAGACAAATACATTAAGACATATTTTGTACTATTTCTTGTGTGTTTTTATGTGTGTCTTTTTTTTCTGTGTCTTTTCTATTCTGCCCGTTGCTCATTACATAATTTTATTCAACCAAAGAAGAACCGTTACAATACCCTTATTGTCTTGTGTCATAAGGTCATCTTTGAATATCTTGAGTGTGGTCTTAACTTATTCATGCATTAGTATGATGCGTAAATTTCATAATTATATGTCAAATAGTACGGACTGCAATGCAACAAGTAACAGTATTACATGTTTAAAAATTTAACAAGGCAATTTAAAAGTCTTAAGAAGCGAATCTTGAATTGCTTGCAAGACAGGTACGGCGAGAAAACTTTGTTAACAAATGGTGTTTCTTTGGCTCTTAACTTTTTGTTTAAATGGGAAGTTGTTCAATAGTTGCCGACTCGTAAAATCAACATGATTACCATGCGGAAGGTTAGCGGTACGAACCCTGACCATGTCCGTGAAAAAACTGCGTTCAATTTGTTTATTGTTTAGAAGTAAAAAAATTACTGTGTTTGTACAAATTTTCGGAGAAAGCATTTGGAGAGGGAAGAAATCAATAGATTAAGAAGATTAAAAAGTAAAAAGAGAAAAGAATTCAATTGATAAAATAAATTGGCTGAAGTGCTTCAAGGCCAACTTGGATTGAAAGACCGAAAAAAAATCGTTAAAAGTTTGTACTGCTTTACCATAAAGTACATTTTTATAATACGTGGCCATTGAGGATGAAAAATAGTTTACTGAAAGAAAAGAAAAGAATACAATGGATGATGTATAGCATAAGGTTCTGCACCTTATGTTGCTTCAGTCCCAAAGATTGTTTTGACTCGTATAAAGTAAATTATTTTTTAGCATATCTAATAAAAAGTCTATATGTGAGAACAGGGATCTGTTAGTTCTTTAAATAAAAAAATATATAAATCTACTCATCCACAGCAAAACAATATAAACATCTGAGATATAAAAACAGGTCTTCTAGCTCAATAGCCAGAACATAAGCAAATTTTCATCTCTTTCATAGTTTTGTTGGTACGAAATCCTCGGAGAGTGCATTCTTTACAACACATTAGTCTTAGTGATCGAGTATATAAAGGCTTTACAGGAGGCACATATTGACAAAAATTGCTTCAGGTTTTTGGCAGTATATTGAGAAAATTAATTCTCGAAAACCTAATTATAACAGGATCAAGAGAAACGGGGATAGACAGAGATTATAATTTTCAAATGTTGGCCTCAAAACCAAGCCTTGAAGAAGCTTCAAATATCTACCGTTATAAACTGATATTGTTAAGTATATAACATTTCATGTTTGATAGTACAAAATGTTGAAGACAATTTTCCCTTGAAACACGATAATGGAAAGTGAAAAGAAGCAAAGCCTATGTCTTTCGCCACCCTTAGGCTAGGGGAATAAGATTAAAAATGAGTTTTGTCTGTAAGCTTTGTTTTGTTTCGTCATTAGTCCAAACGGTCAGATTGATTGTTTCTTTAGTCAATTGATACTTGGATAAAAGACAGCATGCTTATCATTCATTTAAGTATCCCTAAACTATTTTTGAGCCTCCTGTTGTGCAAATCTTCTTTCATTGGCAAATTTTACCTCAGCCCGTAAAAAATCTTGCTCTGCAGATTTTATCAAGAAATTGTCTGCAGTATTATTTAAGTTAGCATAGACTATAGACCCTATCATAGCGTATTTTCTTACATTGAAACGTACTGAAACTTCTTTTTAGGCAAGCTTTCAGTACAAAGTATGAGACTTAACCCAATTTTTCCAAAGGGCATAAATGTCTTATCTCATAACTTTCAAGCCACAACTCTTCCAAGGAAGAGTGTTATCTAAACCTTTTTGCTTCACAGGTTTTGTATGTTGGGAAATAGATAAAGAAAGGTATGTGAGGAATTTTTGTCTTATACATGGTTTCACTTGTCATTTGTTGAACAAACAACGGTAAGAAATTAACTGTTACAGTAAATTTAGAAAGTGGAAATGGTCGGTAAAATTGTTTTTTTATCTGTTTTCTTTATTTGGTCAAATTTATGGACATCTTTTTTTGCCATATATTTTCATGAGGCCTTTACTCTTATGTATTCTGTACTAAGTTCATTAACTGTATATTATGTTCATCTCATTGCTAATTGACTTAGAGACCCAAATGGACTGTTTTATATGTTTTAATCACTTTATACTTTACGTAAGCAATACAATGTAGCCTTTGTGCTGTAGATAGTGAGGAGCGATTCCGATCCCGAATACCAATAAAGTAAGTGTCAAAGTAAAGGATATTAAGAGGACATTATCGTCGAATAGAGCCCATAAAATAATAAAATTCGATAGACGACTAAATTTTTCAGATCAGAAAATTGCTTTAGGAAAATTAACCGGATTTTTATGGTAAAAACAAGAGCAAACCTTACAACTTCCGTTCAACTCTTATATTTATTAACACATACAAGTCAAAAAGATGTAAAAATACAGAATGACTTTACATAAATTGTATATTTTTATCTTCAATTCAAATAACAATTGAACTAAAGTGTTACTTAAGTATGAAAATAAGTAAACTGATATTTTGAATAACAATTGTTTTCTCTTAAACTCTCGTTTGGAATATATCAAAGGTTATTTGTGATTGCGTTCATTATGAGTATTGCAACAAAATATTGACGGAAGAAGGGTGAGACGGTTACAGCTTTGTTCATTTACAACAAAAATAAACAAAAAATTATTCAGATATTTATAAATATAGCATTTTTATCCAAATTAAAGTTCATGAAAATTTGGGTCAAGTTACAATTGTTAACGTACCAATAGAACTTTTTGTCTCTACTTTAACTCTTCTTTTCAACCATGGAAAATAAGTTAATAACCACCTGTCGTGTAAGTTTCACAACATTACCTGTGCCTCTATGTATAGAAGATGAGGGTATTATGAATAAATGAAAAGTTTTTGGGTGAATAATAACAAAAAATAGAGTACGTTTAAAAGGAACACGATATAGATAAATTGTGTGTCTCCATTTATGGACTGGTAGAAAAAACGACAACTCTTAATCCAAGGAATATTTGTTTCTTTGAATCTTTGTTTCTAACTCTCTTCCTTTATTAGATACTTGTTTTGCCATATCAATTCTTGATATCATTTCATATACACATGTTCTTTTCGCAGTAATTTTTTAAAAACTATTTTAAGTTATGTCTCTTCAACTTTCTTGCTAACTTATATAATAAATATTTAGAACTGATAACAAATTATTTCATTCTCTGATCATTGTTACTGGTCGAAAACAGAAATGGTTCCAGAATTTTTTTAAGATGGACAAAATATCTTGCTTAGACAACTTTATTTACAGGAGAGTAACTTTGTTTAGGAAACAGAAATAATCATTTTTTTAATAAAGGAATAATATGTAAGTTAAAAGTTTTTTAATAGACCAATACCTTTGTTGTATCAGCCACTTAATTTGTACCGGAAATTTTTGTGGAACAAATTATTATTTACACATTTCAAAATTATTTTGATAAACTGGGAATAAATAAATTTTAACATAAATAAATTAAATAAAATGCTATACGTAAAGTGCAAATGTCGCGAGGTTGTAAAATCAACTTCTTTTATTTAATATCCAATACTGTTAACTTAAATTTATTACATGAGAACAATATATATTATATACACTAGCTTTTTCAATTAAAAAATATTTACATGATTCCCGGTCATCATATCTGGTATGATAATGGCAATTATATAGAAAGGGTTTCTATTGTTCGTCACGTGCAGTGGCCTTTTTTAACAAATTAGGCTGCTTTTTATGACTGAATTTTTCCTATTTTCCTTTTTAACCCAAATTCTCCCAATGATAACTGAAACCACGTGTGTACAAATGGTTACAAAGAAAATCATGGGTTTAAACAGAGAAAAGAAATACGACTACCAGAAATGAAATTCAGAAGGAAGAAATGTACAACTATTTTTAAGTACAAATAAGTTTATTCTGGATAATGTGCAAAATTGCATAATAGCTGAAAAGGGTAACTTAATTTGAAAGGATACAAATTGTTAGTTTACAGTAATGCTTTAGTTATTGAATTAATCCAACCAACATCCATAAAAATCAGGAACAACTGAAGAATTACTATAGTTGGAAGATTTTGATGAACTAGAAGCAACGCACATTGTAGGAATCGTAAGCCTAGATTTCATAAGAAACTGAATGAAAAACAGCATGAGCTTGAGATTAAATAGAAAGATAAGAAAAAAAAAGTCAAATTACTGTAGCAGATAAAGAATACCTTAGGGCTGAATGGAGTTCTTGATGACAAATGAATATAGGGACCATGAAAAAAGCGACCACTGCTTAACACAAAATCACACCTTTGAATCCAAAAATAAATAGATTAAAACCAGGAAAATCAATATAAAAACAAGAAAACAAATCCATTTCCTACAACACAGCAACCAAATCAACAGCATATCTCACAATCTTCCAGAAATACGACTTCCAGCACTAGAGAAAGGAACACAACAAATTCAAGATCTGTATGGGTCCATTCCTCAAAACAACTCAATCCCTGTCATCATGGAGTTCTCTGAGAAAATAAAATACAGATGTACCAATGCAATTCCAGTAGCGTGACGATAGGAGAAGTAGCTCTCCAAACCTAGGTAAAAAAACCGTACGGACATGATAGAATTTATTCATCCATGGCTTCCACTGGGTCAGTAAATTATGAATTTTTAAGATTATTGCAATCGAAACATTCTTTAAGTCTACATTTTCAATTTCGATCAATTTTTCCAATTTGGGGGCTATCAACTTGTTGATTTTTCATGTTATATAGGCCTTTTCAAGTGTATTCATATGAAAAAGTAATTAGGTCTTAAAAACATCTGATTGAAGTACTGCCAACAAAAAGCTAACAACCCATTTTCATACGCGCCTTCTTTGTAGTTGTTTACATGGCAGGAGGTTCTTAATCAAATTGGGCTGTTGTTATATATTTGTATATACACTATGCAACATGTCTTTAGCTGAAAAAATAGCAATTTTTGAATGCAAACAAAAGCACTCTCTTAAAAGCGCACTGAAATATTAAACAAAGGCAGGGATTCGAATGAGTAATCCTATCAAATTTAAGGCATCCAAAAGAGGTAACCAGACCTCTGTAGTTAATCTGATGATCGCATTACTACGTGAGTGAAACGTAAGTCATTTTAATAGCTCTTAGCTTTTAAATGTTTTAATAATTAATAATCTTTACGTAAACGTCTACAGCTGAATGTATGATCTGTCTAAAGACTAAAAGGTGATGAGGAACTGTATACATATATACTGCATAGGAAGTGTGTTTGACGGAGAAACCAGAATAGGAAGCTGCAGCAAAAAATCTACTGAACAAACAGACCAACTCCATCGAATTCCATCCATAAGAAACTATTTCTTTTGAAAAGCGTAAAATAGAAATTTGCGTGATTAGAATTTTCCTCTTACGTTGGCAGGACAAGTTTCACACTCGTTTTTATAGAAAGCCGCAATTTTATTCTCTATGTCCCAATGTTGCTAAAACATTTCAATATAAATCGAGATCAAATTTTTAACTATTCTTGAAAAAGACTTTACATATAATTAAAAGTAAGCTGAGAAAACAAGAAATGGAGAAGTTGCCGAAAATGCATATTAAACACACATGTTTGATTCACATGTTTGATTCGCAAAAAGAAGAGACAAAGAGAGCTCATCCAGCAGCTGTGAACATGTTCCTGATAAATGTTTAAATGAAAACAACGAATACAAGAATATTTTAATATCCTGCAACTACAATGTGCACTTAAGTCGAGCCCGGACTTCATCCTTAATTTATTCTTGAATTTATTCTTGAAAATTTGTGGTTCGATATTCTTAAATTTGATATTTTTAGCACAAATTCTTGAACCTTAACAATGCACTGTTAACCACACAAATGAAACAAAAATGTTTGAATATTTAGAAGGGAGAACGAGCAAAATACATGGAAAGCTTTTATTCCTATTTATAACTTGTTGTCGTTATTAAATTTACATAGAAGCTTAACAGACACTTGTGTTAATCCACTTTCTATGAATTCTGGGTGCTCAAAGGCGTACGTACGTCATTTTATATAGGTAGCAATAGTGACATATTCATTTATAGATTGTGCCGGCACATTGACTAGCTTTTTACACATTTCTTTTTGGCTGTCAGGGACCTGATCCGCATTTATTCTTCTGTATCTTAACTTTTCTTAATATTGATTGGTCAGAAATTTTAAAAAAATGATATTGTACTAGCATGCAAGTCAATTTCGAATAACAAGGTGCTGTAACTGATTGTATTCTATTTGTATTCTGGAAAAACTACATTCTGGGAAATCCTACATAACATGACTCTCTGACTGATTTATGAAGCTGTGGAATTTCTTTTCTTAACATTTGTAAGTCTATTTAAACCACTGGTGGTTTATCACAGTATCTTCCGAAAGCTGTTAGAAATAAAAGAAACTTTCAAAAGTTTTTGGACAGTCGTATTAATTTTTTCCCTTGGTAGGTATGTTGAGATAGCTTGCTAAGTCCATAGGTATATAAACCTGAACAAAAAGTTTGGAAAGTGTCGTATTTAGATTTTACAACTGTGTAATTTAAGTTACTCCTTTTCCTTTCAGATAAATGAAGTAGGTAGCTATTTGTTTATAACAGGAGGAAATTTAGGCAAAGTAGAGGCATATATTATCAAACTAATCATAATGAACGATTATGTTTTTGTTACTATAATATGGAAATGATAATATTTATAAAAATAGTTTTCTTTACACTGGATAACACTAGTCAAAGGAAGAAGGTATAAAGATAACTTAAAAATATGTGACAAACAAGTCAACTTTTTAATAATTTTTTGTGGAAGAATTTTTGTTTTTATCGGAAAAAACAAAAGTAAAAACCTTGTCTTTTACATGTATAGTTTGTTAAGATTGTAAATATTTTTATCTCGGTTATTTCCTTTAATAACACTGGTTTACAAAAACATTTTTTGTCTGAGGCAAGAACACGATTAGGTGTATATTACTAATTTGGCTGTGCTAAATTCAAATTTATAAACAGTTTTGCTCTACCACCTCTATTGTTCCTGCTTTTAAATAGTCTCATATTAGTATTCACAGAGTACCTACGTGCTTCTTTCAACAGTTGCAGTAGCTTACAACAGGTAAAACAGGATAGATAAAGAACATTGACGGAATAAATAATCTCTCCAAACCATCGGGACTGCAGAGTTGAAAGCCGCTTTCTTGCCATTAAACCAACCAGTTAGTTCATTGTAGCAGGGTTTATAACAGATGTATGGAGCCCAAGATTTGTCCTGATCACCAATTTTACAGTCAAAATAAAGAAAGTAGGCAGTTCTGAGAAGGGAAGTAATGGTTCGACGCTGTGCAACTGTCGTGAAGTCCCCACACACGTAGCAGAAAGAATTGGCCTTATTGAGGCATCCTTACTGTTTTGGCGAGCTTGAAGCCATTGAAGAATCTGAAAAAAAAGTAAATTAAATGCCAAAATCCATCTTGATATATATATATATATATGTGTATATATGTATATACATTCATATAATGTAATCCTATCACTTACATTTATTGTATACTTACTTACTTATCCTCTGTGTTCTGCTTCTTTGGTAGTCGAGGACATCCCATAGATGCAATCAGACCTTCGTTGAAACGTTTCCAGTTCATTTATTGTNGTGAAGTCCCCACACACGTAGCAGAAAGAATTGGCCTTATTGAGGCATCCTTACTGTTTTGGCGAGCTTGAAGCCATTGAAGAATCTGAAAAAAAAGTAAATTAAATGCCAAAATCCATCTTGATATATATATATATATATGTGTATATATGTATATACATTCATATAATGTAATCCTATCACTTACATTTATTGTATACTTACTTACTTATCCTCTGTGTTCTGCTTCTTTGGTAGTCGAGGACATCCCATAGATGCAATCAGACCTTCGTTGAAACGTTTCCAGTTCATTTATTGTATAATAACTAAAAAGTACTAATATTGTGTGACATAAGCAACACAATATTAGAAATTAACCCTGAATGCACAGTACAGTGTGTGTAGAAAATGCACAGTATGCATATCAAAAAACTAGAGTTGATTAGTAAAAACGGATTTCAAATCTAAATTCAAAACCCCCAAATTAGGTTAAGACAGCTATTTTTTGGCTTGCATAAATTTCTTTGTGAACCAGTGTAATTGCTAGCAGTATCAGAATTGGTAAAAATTAGAATAATTTTTTTTGTATGTGATTTTTTTCTAACATGCTCTAACAATTTATATCTATTGTATTCTAAAGATCCAATGAAATTTTATTATGTTAAAAATCCTACATAGAAAAGAACGAATCCTACATATAATGACTTTGTTGAATAAGCTTTAATAGGTCTTTAAAAATTTTATGTTTACACCTACCTTCTTAATGGTCTTTTCTGGACCATACTTATCTGTTTATTCAAACTGGTATGTTTGTTTCAGTACTTAATAAAGGCAGACATTTGTATTTGGCAATTTTTAACATTTTTTTCATGTAAAATTTTGTAAAATTCTGGCAGAACGGTACTTCATTTTGAGAACTTTTAGGACTATTTGTATTAAAAATTTTGGATCCGCTAATACCTACAACTGGGAAACATTTATAATGAGAGGTTTGCAAAACAAGTGGTTTTCACGTTATCTGAACTTTTATATTTGCATGGTTACGGTAGTTTTCTTCTTGCTCCTTAATATTGGGAACTTTGGAGCCTCCTGAAATATTAGCATAATATGTAAAGTTTCATTAAGCAAAACACAGAGTGAGCATTTTAGATAGCCATTCATATCAAGAGACTTGTCATGTAATTTACCCCACTTCCTTTTTGTGGCATAACGTGAGTCCAAGCAATGTCGAATGAAGCACTTTGAGGTCTCAAATAACAGAGAAATACACAAAGATAAAGTAAAATGATAAAGGTTAATGCTCAAAGTGAAGGGGATTAATATAATACGTGACACATATTCATAGTTTGTATTTTGTGGTTGTGGCGGAAGTAGGTGGTTTAAGAAGCAATTAAACATGATGAAAAGGGAATATTTGTTTGGATGCAGAAGATACGAGCTGATCTTTTCTTATATATGTATGAGGGTCCAGGCATCTATTTTGTAAAGAGCTCCAATGTTCACTATCTTTTTATTATTATTAGGTACTATTCTTCTGTACTATATTCAAACAGGTTTTCAATAAACAAATTTACATGTTGCTATCCTCAGAGAACCTGTAAAATATGATTCGAAATAAATTTGAAAAAGAAAAAACTGCACTATAAAAACACCATAAAAATTTCTTATAAAATGATTTAAAAGTAACTAAAAAAAAAGAAATATTCTAAAGTAAAACATCCTGTTCGTAAACACACACCATCGATTGAACATTATGGGTCAGAGCTACAGTATTGATTAGTATAGTATAGATGCAAGTTGTAGAAATAACGTCAACCGTAAACTGGAGGAAGTGTTAGGACAGGCCATGTATATCCTTCAACAATGGAAAAAAATTACAGAGACCATACGAAAAACGGTATAGAATTCTTAGAAGTGACATTAGGATGCCATAAGAAAGACAAAGAGACACGGTGATAGAATACCACAAAATAAGAAATATGCACAGGAAGTAAGTAACGAGGATTGAGGAAGAAAATAATGGAGTGTAAACAAGTAAGACTGGAAAGGAAGTAAGACCAAGCGACATATCCATTGAATCAGAATTATATCTCGATACAGAAGCCCTGGATCTATCAACAACACCTTTTAATAGTATAATTAAATGCAAGAGAATGTTATTTAAGTCAAAAAGAAACTGCTGCTGATTCCCATATACAAAAACAAGGAAGATTAGTAAGACGTTGGTAACTATAAGGGTGTCAAGCCAACATGCTACACTTGAAATCACCGGAAAAGATTAATAGGTACAAGATCTAGAGAGAAGGTAAGGGTTTGTGAGCAATAGTATGGTTTTGACCCAGAAAAAGGTACAATGAACCCAATATTCGCTCAAAGTATTCATATAGAACAGTATAGATAGAGAGGGAAAGAGAGAGAGAGTTACACTGTGAATTCATAGATCTGGTATCCAGCACATAGAGACGAGTTATGGCATAGCACGCAGGAATGTGGTACAACGGAAAAGTAAGTCGAACTGGTCCAGGTCATGTACCGATGTAATGCAATCATTGTACGAGGCACAACAGCAATGGCCAACTGGCTTGAGATCAAGATGGGACTAAAACAAAGACAAGCACAACAGAGATATCAAGAGAAGCACATCCCAGAGCATGCGTTTCTCCTTCACCAGCGTGTACGTGCCAGGGATTCCAGCTATCTCTAAAAGGATGTCGTTTGTGACTTTGTCCTGCCAGGTAAAGTGCAGGATGCCTAGAAGACAGCGCATGTGCAGTGTGCTAATATTTCCTTTCTGCCGGGCACGTGGCGTCCAACATTTGTTGCAGAGGAGTAGGATCCTCAAGCTGCAAGCTGTGTAGATCTGGTAAAAAAATGATCAAACATTCTGATACTCGGCGGATAATACACATTTTGTGCGATGACCTGTGTTTTCTTCCGATTAATAGTAAGTCCAAAGTATTCACAAGCCTCACTGAAACGATTCATGAGCTGCTTGAGATCTTCAGAAGAGCGGGCCGTGATTGTTGCATCATCTGCAAACATGAAGTCACCCGGGCATTTTAGCTGGCTCTTGGACTTCTCCCTTCGTCTGGAAACGTTGAAAAGCTATTGACCTAACTGATTTTGAGGTAGATACACTCTGTGGTAAAACCAGAAGCGTGTTTCAGCAAGACTTCAACAAGATTCCAAACAGGCTTGGTGCAAGGATGCTCTGTACCCTTCATGTCATCAAGGAATGAATGGGTAATGCTGAGCAGCCTCGTTGGACGTTCGATCTTGTAGAAGATTTGAGGAAGGCCATCCCTGCTGACAAAGTCAAATGTCCCAGTCAGCTCTATGAAGGCTACAAGAATACCAGCCTTTATTTTCTGCAGCTCCTGCAGCTGTCTGTGTGATTAGAGCTAACATATCTACCATCATGTCGATGATGAACTTGTTGGTTCTGAGCCCGCACTGTGATTCGGGGTGGACACTTGCTGCAAGAACCTGAACCCTTCTGAGTGTAGTACGGGAGAACAGCTGTCCGATGATAACGAGGAGAGGCAACGGTAGTTAGTTTAGCCACTCCTGTCAACTTTGATTTTATACAGTGTGATACTGTTGGCGTCCCTTATGTTCTATGGCACTTCGCATTCTCTTCTACAAAGGCAGAGGATTTTATCCTTTTTTTGTTCTAAATGACCCATTCCAGTACTTTAAGACCTCGAATGGGATGCCATACTTCCAAGGAGCTTTGCAGATGGCGAGGAAGTGCATGGTCTTGCTAAGTTCTCTGAGAGTCGTTTGTTTATCAAGTTACTCCACTACACGCACGCAGACATTCAATGATATTCGTAGCAGCTTCTGTGCCTATGTTCTCAGTGGCATACAGCTCAGACTAGGACTGCTTGATTTCATCATACATCCTCTTGGTGTTCCCCATGTATGCTGTCATTTGTATCTAGGAGCAGAGCTGAAACCTATAGTGCTTGACGTATCGTCAGACACTCGAATATATTTTTTACTATTGAACCGCCGGAGGATTTGCAGGTTGTGTTCTCTGGAGGAGGTTTTGTTGACAGCCCTTTCTCGTTGCAATGTTCTTCAGCAATATTAACCGGGTTTTTAACCGGAATTAACCGGAAATAGAACCCGCCTCAAAAAACAGAAGGTTGAATTAGAAGTTATAGGACTAGAAATGTTACTAACATTCCTGGGAGTGACAAGGGTGTGTCGAATTTGCCATAATGACATACGAGGTACAGAATAAACCAGAAGGCTTGGAAGACATGGTAAGAGACGAACATAAGATGCTACGGGAATGTAACCGTTAAATGAGCAGTTTACATCAGAATAAACATCCTAGAGATGGGAATACAAGACAGAGGGAAAAGAAGAAGACCTAGAAAGATGTTTATGAATATAGTACAGGAGGATAGAAAACACCTGAAGTACAAGTTTGTATGGAACAAGGGAAGTAAAGAAAAGCAATACGACGTGACAACCATCCAGGATTGGGGTGGGGGGAGTCGAAAGACAAAGAAAAACAGTTATTATCTGCAAAAAACATTTAAGTGAAAATTTTACTTAATGATAAAAAAAACCCTTAAGGCACATATATCTTCCTTGATCCCTAAGGTATCCCATAAAACCTGCCAGTATGAATTTGGAACTTAAAAGATTGAGGGATTGGCCATTGCAATGATGCAACCAAGCATCTTTAAGTTGGAATTCCTTTATTTGAATGGTTATAACAGATTTTTTCCTATCGTATTAAACTGTCACTATTTACCTTTTTTTACAGAACAAAAAAGAAAGGTTTAGATGGAGCAAAATAGTTGGATTATGCAAACGATAAGGTCTTCTTAGATTTTGTCAAGACAAAAAACCCAAGAAAGAATTTAGACAACCAAGTCAACTGTCAAGGACCTAGTGCCGACGAAGGTATGCCTTTTACTGCCTACATCCATTAACTAATCAGGCAATATGGTATTAAAATAATTTCTTAGAATTTCACCCAACATTTCCCAACGGATATCTTGTAGCATGATGTCTAAAAGTTCATTTGGGGTATTATTATGAGTAAAGTTATGTTTTGTCTAAGTCAAAGTTGTTTCATTGTTTGGATCCTTAATACAGATCAGGATTAGCAACTGGATTAGTTGTTTTCTAGGTTTCCTTAAAAAGCAATATCTCGCTTTGCAAGTTATTTCATAAATCTCATCACATTAATCCAATCATTACGTTCTTTCTGTTTGGCGATTACGTTAAGGTTGATTCAGGTAGCATATTGATAAGAGAATTATTTGCAATGAAAAGAATCGTGGACGGTCAGTTGACATCTTGTGATGCTTAGTGATAGTCTACAATCGAGATAGTTGCAGACTCAGAAGGGATCAAAATCTAAGATTTTGATCATTACTCTGTCGTCTTTGTAAAAAAGCTAATAGTTTCCTATTGCTTATCAATAAAGTAGTACCTAATAATCCTAGTAATCAAAATAAATTGTGAAAAATATTCTTCAAGTTGTTAAAAAAATTGCCACAAGAACGTAAATGATAACACTAGTTCTTTTTTTATTTCTTTGAATTGGCTTTTCGTCATTTAAATGGGTTTTTCTGGGTTCGTTTTTTCAGTATTTACTGTTTTATAGGGAAATAATCATAGAAAAGCGACAAGTCAACAAAGCAAGAAGAAAATTGCGATAGCCTAATCACTGTTTTAATAAACGGTAAATAAATAAAGTTAGAATTAAAAAAAGAACCAATTTGGAACAATTCTAAAAGGAAATTATATTAATCCAAGAGTAATCATACAAAAGCAACTGATGTCATGCTTGCAAGATAATACACTGTTTTCGTACCAAGAATCATATTTCATGGCTTTATTGTTTTCATTTACAATAGTGTTTTAATAAAAGATTAAGTGGCAAGCAAAAAAGGAATATGGTCGTGTTTTCACCCCAGTATTGTGGGTTCTGTAAATTGGCAATGTTTTATTTTCATTGTCAACATACAACTTAAAGTATCTTAGCAATGATCAGACAATGAACCTCAAATTCAATATTATTGTTGTAACAAAAATCAGTGTGTTTACTGTAAGCAGTACAAATCGAGCTCTTTCCTTTCTTATGATGCCTATAATAAGAGAATGATCTCTCATACAAAACTTAATTTCTTTACAGTATTTTACATTAGTGGCTTCAAACAGTTTTCCATAAGACATCAAGTAAAATTGAAAAAAGAACTACATTTTCTTTGCACAAGGAATGTAGCTATTTCTCAAGTTTACTATATTCTCTCTACTTTTCAAAATTTTATAGCATCCTTCCATAAACACAAGCTTTCTTTTATATATGTAACCATGTCAACAAATATATGCACAATCTGTTTTGTTTCCTCTTTTTTTCTGTTTTTGTAGTAAATAAAACCCTTTCTGTACACAACACAAAACAAAATAAAAATGAAATAACAGAGAGTACAACCTTGCTGATCTGGAAGTTGGAAATGAACAGTAAATATCAGAAAACTGTTCTTTACTGAAATACATAATGATGTCCAACCTCAGTCCTTAGCATATTAACTTTCAAATAGTCCAGTTTACTTGCACATACTACTCACAATGAACAATAGTGAACTTCGAACAAATTTGCTTTGGTTGGCAAATTTTAGAGTTTTTGTATCCTGACAAAAACTATACGGCAATATTTCTTTTGGGACTTTTTAATGTACACGGTACTCCTTTAACGTCTTTTGATCCTAAATATAAACTTCCCAGCTAACATTTGCATGCAACTCAGAGCCAAAAATAGTAAGATTTTAGCAAACTGTTTTCGTCGCCAAATCTTCAAAATTTTGATTTTTTTGAATTGCCAGTATTAATTCATCGCCGTTCTTTTTCACGTATAAAATATTCCTTAACGTAGAAAGAGACCTCTTTCATTATAAAAAGTATGCAATATTTGTCACAAACACAATCTTTTTTATAAGTAACACTAAATTCTCAAAACGTTACGTTGAGTAGAAATCCTTGAGCTCTTTGCAATGTTGCTTCAAGATTAACATAATCATTAACAGATGATTAGGAGAAAAACAGTATTTTGAAAATATTAAATGGTTGATTTCTTGAATAGTTAGTAACTTTAATGATGAGAAAAGTAGTAAAATATAGATGGTTCTTACAACGCCAGATCAACGTGATATATTTGAATAATAAGCAAAGAATTTGCTCCGATGTTTGTACAATTTATGTCCACATACACTGAGTACTAATATTTAAGACTACAAACAATCCCCTTTCCTGCCTACTATCTCATGTAAAACTCTAAATTGATTTATATAAACGAACACAAATACCATGACACAAAGCTTGGATGGTTGGTATTTGGAGATAACAATAAGCGGATTTCTTAAAATCTGAAAAAGGCCAAAGTGCAATATTTGAAAATTGAAAAGAATACAAAACGAAAATACACACCAAAGTACTTCTCCATTAATGTATACAGAAATAGGATATTTATGATTTATAAATAAAAAAAACAACGTTAAGAAGAGGAAATTATATCAGATTTCTCTACAAACGTTAAGCGAATTAATTATATATAATTTTTAATTTTACTTACTACAACGCATGATTGGCATTGTAAATGAGTAGATGAGAAGCAAGACACATTGCAATACAAGTAAGATTAATGATCATTTGATTTCTACAGCCATTATTCGAAAAATGGGGCTTATTTCAAGTTACTTCGAGAGACTGTTAAAATAACTAGTTTAGAAGATTACAATTTTCCAATATCATGCAGACACTTTCATGACAAACTCCAATTTTTGAAGCAAAACTCTTTTGAGAAAAAAAGTACAAAACTGAAATATTTCGGGCTCATCGATTGTGTTCTGATTGTCTAGAAAGACTCGACTTAATACCCCGCTGGTCATTCAAGAGCACTCTTGTTATTTTTTTTAGATCAAAGTTCGGGATTTATTCGACAGTGACGCCTCGTCTGGTAGCACAGTTTAATCGACCATTACTGTCATGTAAAAGTTAGTGACGTGTTGAATGAAAAGTAACAATTCAACAAATATCTAGCATAATTTAAATAACAATTAAGTTACTACCAAATGCAGCAATGCCTCTGGTGATGTCATTTTATTGATATAACAATTAACCTAACATCTAGACTCTTTATTCAAGCAATATATAATGTTTTAAGTATTCCTAAATTTTATCAAGGATACTTTTAAAAACTCTTTCTTAATATCTGTATTGGACCCGGTTACCTGACCTATTACTAAATCTTGTTTATGAATTGAAAAATGCAAGGATCATGTGTAGAGTCTAAATGTTCTTTTAAACTATGTTTTAAGAGATAGTGGGTCTTTTATTGATGGTACCCCTGTTAAACATTGGGCCCATTTTTGTCTTTCACAGATTCTCGTCTATGAAAGATCCGAAAGAAAGCAACAGATCAAGAAAAAGTGGGATGGAAAGCACGCAAGATTGCATAAAATGCAAGACATACGGATCGCCCCTCCTGGACCTTCTCTGGCCAGGCTCTTCCTCTTGTGTTGGTCTACATCGAGCGTTCAAGCATCCCGAGACCACCTGTCCTGCATGGGTGGGCCCTATATCCAAAGTTCCGACAAAGGAGAGACCAGAGCTCTACACTTGATCTTAGCCAAAAGGCCGAGAAGCGAGATACTTTACCCATTTTTAGGCTGTCAGAGTCTAATGAATGAAAAGGTATCGCTCGAAGCAAAGCTTATAAAAAGCTTACCACTCAGGGCATGATAAGGTTCCTACAGCTTTTGATATGTTAAGTCATTAAGTCAGTCATCGTGTATTCATGTGATTGGATACATCATAAGAATGACTTTGGTGATTGGTTGGTTTTACTAGGTAATACTGTATTCCCTGTTGTGTGTAATATGATTTTCGGTTTTTACTACTACGTATGCCACTAAATATTTAACAGGCCAAATAAAAATCATATCTCTACTTATAACAAGTGTTATACGTTACTTTCAGATAATGGTATACTGAGCCTTTGTAATACATAAACATATAATTTATCAGTCCTTATCACCGATGAACATACAACGTAGATTTGCAGACAGAAATAACGTAAAGGATATAAATTAAATTTAATTAAAAATATGAATTTAAAAAGTAATTTTTAAAATTTTTATCAACTGCCTTTAGTTATCCAGCAGTAGTAAACTAGTTCATTAATAATTATAGGTATATATATATGTATATATATGTATGTATACCAGAAAAAATAAAATATCTTATTAATAGATTTTTACCTTATTCTTATACTTGTCCCAGAATCTTTTTTTAAATTTTAGAAATAGTCTTATACTTTGTAATTTTTCTAAAAGAAAATGTCCTAAACTTTGTTATAGCTAATTTCATTGCAATTTAAGTTGACACTGTCTACCACACATTGCCTCTATAAAAAGTGATTGTAATGAGTTTTCAGTAACACCGGTACTTGTATTCAAACAATCTATAGGAGTGTTAGCAGCCATGGCTAAAGATGCCTTCACCCTATGAGTTAGACATAAACCAGCCAGATGCAAGGAATGTGAGTCTTTACCTACCTCTGGATAATTTCCCATCAGCTATGTCAGTAGACTCAAAATTATCCAGACAGCCTTGGCAAGTTACAAACCCTAGGAAATTTCAATTGTTTTCAATAGAAAAATAGGTATGATTACTCTTTTACGCATTGCTTATTTCGCGAATAAACCAACTACATCCATTACTTATTTAAAAAGGTACCATTTCAGTAGATGACACTTTAGTAACTTTAGTCACAGGTAATGCTCTGTAAAGATACATTTCATCTTGAAAACATTATCTTTAACCGTTGTTTGTTGCAATGGTAAGCATTTTTTGAAAAGGATTTGTTTTTTCTTGTTAAAACCATACCAGGCTTAAAGCCAATTGATGTACCAAACTCTGATGAAGAAGAAAAAAATACAGAAAAAAAAATTAGGCCAAGGGGTAAGAGTTGACGCTAGAAAGAAATACACTCAAGCCATATGATGAAAGAGATCACTCAGAAGCAATAGGGTTCTACAATCTAGCCATCCTGGGAAAAAGATTCTACATTTACAAAATAAGTTATCACAACGGGCAGTAAAAATGCAAAAGGATGAAAATGTTGAAAAAAGCGAGCCATACAAAATGGAACAAACTGAATAGGTACTAGCAAGGGAAGCTCATTAGAACACTTCGTATCACAACACCTATAGAAAAGACTAAGACAAAGGGCATATTGCCTATGAGATAAAGTGGAAGAGTAGCAGAAAGACCAGGACATATTTTGATAAACTCGTCTCTGGACTTAAGCAAAAACATCCAAATGAGATGAAGGAGCACCTGTCCAAAGCTGACAAGGGCACACCATACAAGGATGGACTTTAGATTTATAGAGATACAAAAAAACCTCAGGTGTAAGGTAATTTCTGTGCAAAACAAAGAATCGTCCTCATTAAAAGCAGACTTATGTACTAGTACATTGAATCTAAGAAACGTAACAAAGGTCTGGAGCAAATAACAAGCCAAGCAGCCTCATTCACTATCATTCCTTAAGAGTAGAAGCAACATCGCCATGGTTACAATCAGAATCATGTCCATAAATAATGGAGATAAGGAGTCGGTTATCCATCGAAGGACATCTTCGACCCCCGAACTTCCTGTTGAGTTACTTTGTGGCCAGTGCTAGAGTAGAAGGTGGCCTCATCAGTACAGATGTTGATAAACTGAAGAATATTATCAGTAAGCTCATTAATGTAAAGAAGGAAGAGAGCTCAACCAAGGATAGAACCTTTAGTAATGGCAGGCTTAATGAAATACTCAATAGATGTAATTCCATCCAGAGTAACATGTAATTTACGATTTAAGAGGAAGGACTGAATAACACCAAAGGTGCAGCTAGAAATCCCATAGCCATGAACCAAATAAAGCAAGCCAGCATCCAGCACCTTAGCAAATGTTTTGGAAATATCAAGAGCAATAGCAAGTCCTTCACCAGGGTTATCCATAAAAGTACAAATACATTTGTGATTACAGTAAAAGGTCACTAGTGAACCAAGATCTTCTAAATTCGTACTCGACAGTAACAAAGAACATCTAGATCCGGCATGAATTTTACCAGTGCATTGTTGATAAGTCCTCCAAAGACCTTACTAAAGACAAAATAAGACTGACAGGTTGATATTTGCCAGAATCAGATGAAATATCTGCATCCTTAAAGACAGAGATAACATTAAGAACCTTACAGGAAGACGGAAAATAAAAATCCGATAGGCAAAGGCTGAAAAGTTTTAACAGCAAAGGAGATAGCTCAGAAGCCGATTTTTTCAAGGCAACCACCGGAACTGAATCTAGACCAGGAGCGGTAGATTGATAAAGATACATAAAAAGCCTTTGTAAACAACCTTTGCTTTATGATGGCAGTGTCAAAAATCTGATTAGTTTGTGAAGAGTAATCCGGCATAGCAGCACCAGTGTCATTTAAGGAGGAATATGAAGAAAACAATGTAGCAAAGAGATCGGCCTTTCCTTTGGTGGACAAAAAAAACTTAACAAAGTCAAAAAAATGGAGGAATAACCGACTTGCCAGAATGTAAAACAGTATTGTAGATCCTCAAGATATATTGACTTCCAAGGATTTTAGAAAAAATACATTCACATATTTACTCAGCATATAGAGATTTAGCATCAGAAATCACCATTTTACAAGCACTTGCTAATTGATCTGAAAGAAACCTAGGGTTTTTACCTGCTCCATCACATTAAAACTAAACATAGAAATGCTTGCAGTGAGCAATGGCAAAAGAACAATGAGCATTGAACCATGGAAGTGGATGAGGTTTAACTTTGTATCAATGACAAAAAGATGTGTAACTACGAGTAGAAATTGATAGAAAATAGCTACGTTTGCAAATAATTCTAAACATTTTTCACAGAAGTATACATAAATGCATGTTTATGGCGCAATTGCAGGTATCTGTGACCAATATATCAAGTTTAGCAGCTTCATGAGCAAAAATTATATATTTAAAATATTTTGTTAAGAGAAACAGCGTGTGTGGTAACAGTATTTGTTAAATTATTAATATTATTATTATTATTATTGTTATTATTATTATTGACAATATTTACAGAGACTATTTACATTTCAGTACTTATATACAATAAAATATATAAATACTTTTATCAAAATGTGGCCTCTTGGAGTGTATGTGCATCGTTTAGTGTTTCAAAAAACCTTTATAGAAGTAAAATAAATACGTAACTTCTGAGGAATATGTACTATAGAAAAAACGTTTTGTTGAAAGTTGTTACCGTATTGGTTCACAATGGGAGTTGTCGTCAATGAACGCTAACGTAACTGATGTAGAATTATAATTACGTTTTCTTCCTCTGGGAGAAATCCAGCCTGAATATAAATATAAAAAAGACATTTAATAAAACGACACCCAAACAAATGACAGGTTATTCCGTTTCTCTATCTTTTAAAGTTGTACAGTTGGATCATTATATCATTATCGTACTAGTACCCTTAAAGCAATGTCGCAAAGTGTTATGACTTCAAGAAACGTCTTAGCGTTTCCTGGCTGCTATTTTTATCTATAAACACAAAATACCTTTGGGAAACTGATGACATTTTTCCTTCAAAATCCACGTGTCTTTACATTGCTTAGGGTTTGTCTATACATTGCAATGCTGGAGAAAACCACTTAAAATCAGGATAGTTATTTGAAAGTAATATGTTATAGTTATGGTGTTGTAAATGGTACCAAAATTAAAGTATAATATACATCAACCCCCACTGCATGATTTCTCTTAAGTGTCAAAGCCACATGTATTAAGTTATCCTCCTAAGATAATCTGCAACCCAAACTCTCACAAAAATGAAATTTTAGCAATCTTGAGTAGCTTAATTCTATTGGAAGTGTTATATCTGACCTTGTGTCTACATTACTTGTACTTACGTTACATGTACATACCATATGTTTCAAACAAAACAAGGTAAGATAATCAGGACCCGAACTCTAAAATAGCATGAATGAAATTTCAGTCCTGACGATGGTTCATGAGAGGTTAGTTGATTTTATGGAAAACGTACAATACCTCATGCCTTATCAGTTTTTATATTATATTTTAGATAAATAAATATTAAAATTTGGGTCCTATATAAAACTTTCGCCAGAAAAAAGCATCAATATTTGTTTGACAGGTAGTCTTTTAACACTCTACGCCAATACTTTGGTCTTTTTCAGGCTGATCTTGGGCTCGAAGTCTTTACAGGCTTGGACAAATCTGTTCATGAGTTCTTGGAGCCCTTGCTTTGTGTGTGGAGCTACAACAACGTCATCAGCGAAGAGCAAGTCTGTGATGGTGATCTCCCAAACCTTGGCCTTTGCTCTCAGTCTAGCAAGGTTAAGTACCCTCCCGTGTAATATGATGTGCAGGTACATTCCTTCTGTGACCCGAATGCATGTTACATTCCTTCTGTGACCCGAATGCATGCTCTAAAGCCAAGAAAAAGATATCCCAGAACACAGACTTCTTTCATACTACTCTTGATTTCAAATGGCTCACACATGCTGTCTTTGTATTGCACTGCTGTATTCAAAATGTAATGGAAAGATCCGATTGTACTGTGCAATTTCGGGGTGATATCTAATTTTTATCGGTGTTCTGAAAAGTCCTTCCAGGCTGATCAAGTCAAACACTTTTATTAGGTCAATGAAAGCGATCTGTAGAGTTTACTTTTGCTTTCTGCACTGCTCCTGCAGCAGGAGAAGAGAGAAGGCTTGGTCCGCCGTGAAACGTTCTGCTCGAATGTTGCATTGATATTTAGGAAATACATGACTCTCTAGTTGTTAAATGCACACTAGCACAACTCATAGGTACAATATGCCTATAATTCCCAGAGTAGAGATGCCTCTGTAATTGTAAAAGTCACTCTTGTCGCTCTTGTTCTTGCACAGAATGACTTTCTTGACAACTTACATATCCTGTGACACACTTGCAATAGTCGGGAAAGTCATATAGTGACTGTAGCAAAATGATCTTGCAGTGCTTGACTACATCTGGGGGAATGCCGCCGATACCAGGTGCTCTTATACATGCCAAATTGTCAATGGCCTTGTTGAGTTCTTCTATTGTCGGTTTGACATCACGTTCTGCTATGATAGATAAAGTTTTAATGCCGTGGATTGCAGACGTGACAACGAAATTTTATCTAAAGTATAGCTCTGCGTAGTGTTCTACGCATCTTTCCATTTGCTTTCCATTTGCGAAATTTTTCGTTTGTCAGAAATCACTTTCCCACTGGATGATTTGAGCAACACTGTTTTATTTTGTGCTGTTCCAAGGGTTTTCTTTGTACTTTTGTACATGCTTCTGATGTTTCTCGATGTTGCTGGATTCCAAAGGTCTTTACTGAGTTGTTGGGAGTATTTGTTAATTCATCTTCTGCCTGTTACACTGTATTTTCTGGATGTTCTTACTGCTTGAATGGACCTCTAGGTTGGTGAGCGCTTTAGTCAGCCAGGGCAGATATCTTTGTTTTAATGGCAGGAGTCATCTCATTGGACTTTGCCTTGGACCAGTCACAGTTTTTGGAGATCTCTCTTCCATACCTTGCAAAGGCTGTTTCATTAATTGTCTTTTGAATATGGTCCCACTTTTCAAAGGAGGAGTCTTGTGGCTGTCCTAAGAGAAAAAGTCCTCCAGGAATTTTGAAAATTCCTCAAGTTTTTATGGGGGTCGCTTCTTAGTGGTGTCGCGGGGATGCCCTGTCTTTAGTACAATGGAATTTTCTGGGTCGATGCTTTAGTTTGTAGCATACTAGCGAGTTGTCAGTGTTGCGGTCCACTCTGTGATATGTGCGAATTATAAGCGCAAACTTAAGGCCCGCGCTTCTGACAATCATGTCCAGCTGATGTTTAGAATTTAGATCGTAGATGCAGCTATGTGTTTTCTTTCACCCCAAATGTTCGTGTTAAAGCAAGGCGCTTTTCTTTTTGAGCCAGAATGTCTACCTATAGACTCAGCCATTCGTTGTTGATCATGCTCGTCTTCCTTGGATGACTGATCGACGAAAGGTCTGATAGTCTACTGGTCATTGTTTGGCGGTTTCTGAGCCTAAGTTTGAGAACTCGTGCCGACTGAGTTTCTTTATGCTTTGATGCCTGGTACAATGTTTGCTCTGTGCTTGTCCTTGTTAACCTAAGCCCCGTACATCCACTGAAAAAGGTAGACTGTAGCGAGAAAACACCTTACTGGCTAGGGCTGAGGCTGGCCGTAGCTGTTCAGTAGAATCCAAGTCCACCAACTGAAGCAATCCCTAAAGCAACATTCAATTCTAATTGAGTATTGTAGCTTATAACCTGTAACTGATGCTTCTAGTGTTGTGTCAATCCCTGAAAGCGAAGCTGGAGTGTCCTCTCCAAGGCACAAGATTTGGCAAGATGATGAGGAGAACCAACTGTGGCCAAGGCAGCAATTCTTACCTCTTCACACTGCCAATGGATCCAAAGGAACGACAAAAGATGCAACGAGTTGTCACCAACAATGCTGGAGGAACGTGGGAATGACATTAAATCAGCAACAAACAGACTTAGGGACTTCAGCTTCTGGGCTTTTTTCAGGGTTGGCACCCAAGTCGTTTCCATGACCGGGTATGCAGCAAGGCTGCGGAGGATTGAAATCGGACTTTTCCTTTCCCTAGATGAGATGAGCTACCTTACCAGGTTGTTGACCCAACGTCTGCTTGAGGGAACTGATTTTAAGGTGCCAGAGACTCACACTTTCCCCTTCTATTATCATTAAAAGGAGTACCACTGAGCTTATAGACTAAACCACATAACCAGGCTAAGAGCTGGTCTTAGTTGTCAGAGACTGTTTGGAAGTCACGCCGTGAAAAGCATTTGATATACACTAGGAGTTTATTCCTAGTACCAATCCTGGCTACAATAATTCTTGGAACCACAGACTTCTTTTAATAAGGTGCTTATTTAATTATTTACCTGACGTTTGGCAGTTATTGATGAGCAGAACGTGTTTCAGGGAGGCGATTATTTGAAAACTGGGGCTTATTAGAGGAAATAAAGTATTCACAACAAACTTTTACAGCTTGAATACCCCTTTAATCTATAAAAAAAAAATTTATTTAAAAATATTTTGTACTTATTTTACTTATATTGTACTATTGTACTAAGCCATCTTCCTTTTAAACGTTTAACTGAAATTCTGAAACTGTTTTGGCCTACCTCTATTTTTAACTTTGCTTAGACTAAGCTTAGAAAATGTAGAGGAGCAGCAGGAGATACAAACAAAGCAGAAATGTGGGAAAAGAGAACTTTTGGTGATACAGCCATAGCAGCAGATTAAAAAGACGAAGCAGTGATACATACGAAGGCAGATAAAGAGTCAAAAGATTGAGAGAGGGAGAGAGAGAGAGAGAGAGAGAGAGAGAGAGAGAGAGAGAGAGAGAGAGAGAAAGAAGTGAGTTCTGACAATGGTAAATCCAAGCTTTGTAAAGTTCTAGAAGAGAAAGGAACATAAGCAATGTCATTAACAATATATTCAGACTAAGGAATAGTAGCAAAAAGGTATGAGCTTTTATAGAAACAAACAGTTTTTATAGTCTAGAAATGTCTGTGTAGAATGAATTCTGGCAAAAAAGAGGGAAAAAAAGATTTAATGTTCTTTGTGAGTTACCTTGTGATATAAAGTGTTGAGCTGAACCTTAGCCCAAACAGTAAAATAATGATTTAAATTAAATCCTTTATTAATGTCAGTTTAGAAAAGGCCATATTACACTGCTACCCCCACTCTCCTCAAAATCCATCCCGTTGAAAAAATAGGATATGTTAACTGGCTTACCATTAGATCATCAGTGTATTTACCAAGGAACAAAAACAATTTTTGAGGTCAAAATCACTATCCTAATCACCAAATTAGTTATTAATGTGTTTCTCGTGTAGAACGTATGAGTTGAAGCAAAACAGGACGGTGGTTAGGAAATATATTACATCACCATTATTATATGCCAGATTGGTATGAAACAAAACTTCATGTCGGATGTGTATTCTTTCAGCACAATGCAAAATCATCGTAAAAGTTAAGCACATATCCTTTCCCACGTACCGCCATTCCAACAAATAAAAGGGATCAAGTTGAGAACACCACGTAACACATCGTCTGCAAATAAGGTCTAAAATTATTTGCAAGTGCTTTCCTCTCTCTCTCTCTCTCTCTCTCTCTCTCTCTCTCTCTCTCTCTCTCTCTCTCTCTCTCTCTCTCTCTCTTACATGAGACGGAGAACTTTGATGATGTTATTGATCTTTTCTCAGATATCTATCTGACATGATTTAAACATTGCTGTTGTAAATTAACTCCTCGATCTTAATGTAAAAAAACAGCCTATAAATTTTTTTTAAGTCAAAAAATTCAAAAACTAAGAGGCCATTGTTCTCCAGTACTAACAATTGAGATAATCTTTTCAAATACTTTTTTGCTAAGATTATTTCATGTATTTGTATTTGAATACATGAAATAATCTGAATAATACTGAAGATCAACGATTTACTTGTTCAATGTATTTTACTAAGAAATTAGTTTCTATTTTTCCCCAAAATTATAATGTCGTTTACAATTGCGAAATAAGGAAGAACATTAACATTGTTGGGGCAGGGGGAAATTTTTCAAATACTTCCTCTGGGCTCTCAGAAATTGAAATTTTAGCTTTTTTTGGCGCAACGAAGGGACAACCTTGATAAATGCCATCAGGTTCTATTAAATGTTATACACACTCAAGAAATCTGACATTGACACCAATGATCTTTTAACTGACAANTAAATGTATTTTACTAAGAAATTAGTTTCTATTTTTCCCCAAAATTATAATGTCGTTTACAATTGCGAAATAAGGAAGAACATTAACATTGTTGGGGCAGGGGGAAATTTTTCAAATACTTCCTCTGGGCTCTCAGAAATTGAAATTTTAGCTTTTTTTGGCGCAACGAAGGGACAACCTTGATAAATGCCATCAGGTTCTATTAAATGTTATACACACTCAAGAAATCTGACATTGACACCAATGATCTTTTAACTGACAACGATAAAATATTATTTAAAGTTTCAAAATAACCAAAAGTGGTTCTTCCGACGGCCTGGCAAAAGTCAACCGTCATGAAGAACGTATACCATTGGTTTAGGTAATGCAAGCCAACCAAACGACCTTATTCTTTACTTACTTATTAGGAGACATGTGACCTATTAAAGAAATGTATCGTGGCTATCACCAGTTAGAACAACAGTTTCATTGACATTAGATATGTCATGAACATTTGAGGATTTAGAGCCTGAATTTCATTACGGAAATACGCAAAGAGATTTCTCGGAGGGAATAACTTTTTCATATTACAAAGTCTGACGAGAGCATTTTCCACCATTGTACCAGTGTGGATCCTTTTCTGATTGAGAATCATTTACTTATTGTCAAAACGTTTACCGAAAATTTCATATTGTGATCAGAAAAAATTTGAAATTCAGAAGCAACAATGGTTTTGTCCTGCAGATATATGCACATGTACAATAACATTAAACAAACTATTTCACATAATTTTAACGAATATGAATTAGGTTTATGTGTTCTTTGCATAAAGTACTGCGTGGTCTCTTCCAATGCATCCATCAGTTGCCTGGTGAATACGATGCAAGAAAACTGGAAGCCGCAATGAGCACTGTAGTTCCTTTTCTTGGTTTTATGTACTTATTATCGCACCCTGTACTATCTTCACTCTACATGGAGCACTCATAGAGCACTCTACATAATGGCTTTTTATACACATACGAATTATTTATATATATTATATGTTATATTATATATATATTGATATAGATATAGATATATAGATATATAAATAGATAGATAAATATTTTATATATTGTATATTTTACATTATTATATATTACTACATGTTTAAAATATCATTATTTGTCATTATTTATTCCGAAACATCCATCTAAAACATTGAAAAATTTACTACGACTCATAAAGAAACACGTTTACGCGAAAAAAAGTAACCATGGAAATTTATTTGTTCACAAAAAAACCCAGATGTTGTTATTGTTAAATTATTCCATTGTTATAATTTTTTTGCTCATATCTGATCTATATACAAATATATTAATGTATCAAATATAAGCATATACATATATATATATATATATATATATATATATATATATATATATATATATATATATATACTCAAGCTACAGTAGGAATGAGATCATAGCTACANTTTATGTGTTCTTTGCATAAAGTACTGCGTGGTCTCTTCCAATGCATCCATCAGTTGCCTGGTGAATACGATGCAAGAAAACTGGAAGCCGCAATGAGCACTGTAGTTCCTTTTCTTGGTTTTATGTACTTATTATCGCACCCTGTACTATCTTCACTCTACATGGAGCACTCATAGAGCACTCTACATAATGGCTTTTTATACACATACGAATTTTTTATATATATTATATGTTATATTATATATATATTGATATAGATATAGATATATAGATATATAAATAGATAGATAAATATTTTATATATTGTATATTTTACATTATTATATATTACTACATGTTTAAAATATCATTATTTGTCATTATTTATTTCGAAACATCCATCTAAAACATTGAAAAATTTACTACGACTCATAAAGAAACACGTTTACGCGAAAAAAAGTAACCATGGAAATTTTTTTGTTCACAAAAAAAAACAAAAGTTGTTATTGTTAAATTATTCCATTGTTATAATTTTTCTGCTCATATCTGATCTATATACAAATATATTAATGTATCAAATATAAGCATATACATATATATATATATATATATACTCAAGCTACAGTAGGAATGAGATCATAGCTACAGTACGAATTCTGGTAGAAGGTGTAGATATTATGCAGATGACCACATTCACTTAGCTATCAGTGATAATAGCGTATCAGAAAAAGAGATCCTGAAAAGAATAAAATTATGCAGGATGAATTGTAAATATGAAATAGGTGTTAACCACCAGACAGTTGTCAGAAACAAGGAAAAGAATAGCCCAGTGGTACCTTTTGTCGACACTTTTGTATGCAAGCAAAACATGGACCTTTAATGAAAAATCCTCAAAGAAAATTGACAGTTTTGAGATGTGTATGTAAAGGAGGTTGCTGAAAATATGCTACAATGATCATGTGATTAACGTACATGTGCTAAACAGTCTCGGAGAGAGAAGCCTGGGATTGAAAGACAAGATCAAGAAAAGAAAGCTTGAGTATTTGGGGCACGTGATGAGAAAAGCAGGACTGCAAAGACAATTATTAGAAGGTAAAATGGAAAGAAAAAGAGGAAGGGTAAGCCAAGAACAAGATACATAAGTGAAATTTCCCCTTGGTACAGCAGTGTACAATAGTCAAGAAAAAATGGCCAGTGACAGAAATTGTTAGAGATGGATTGCTGCAGATCTGTCTGTGTGAGGTAACAGGTACTAATTTTTAAAAATCATTCTTTCTGTGAATTGCTAAGCCTTAAACTAGATATCTTATCTCTGTTGATTTTTCTCGCTATTGCAAGTGATAAGGCTGACAATGCCTTTATGAAAAATTGGCAGCTTTTTCAAATTAAAATACAAAAAACTCCGAAAATTTTGGAACAAAAATCATAGTAAACTTTGCGTAAGTCTAATAAGATGAGCGTACCAAAAAAGAATGTAAATGGTTTTTCTTTCAATTTTTTGTAATGGCGATGAAAAAAAATTTCCAAGAAATAACACAAAAAGTTGGAGTTTTAGGCCTGTAGTAATACTCATTCGATAGAGAATACAACATAGAGATTCCGAGGAAGAGAGAAAAACGTGTTTTAGAAAGGGTAAGGGTTGCAGTGATCATATGACGCTTATCTAAGGTTCACGATGGATGTATTCAGAATGTTCAACAAGAAATTACAGAGGTTTCAAAGCTCGTGCAAAGTATGAGTATTAGTTAATGTAAACAATTGTGTCATGTAGGGGCATATTTAATATGGGCTTTGAGTTATTTATTGAACTAGTTTGCAAATCATTTTAAGATTTGTAAGCCAAAAGGACTATTATGGCAAAACAGGATGGCTTTTGTCAGGGTTTCCGTGTCTTGATTTCTACTTTAATCAGATAGCAGCATTGTTTTATTTTGAAGGACAGGTTAGAGGGGATTGGTTTGCTACACAATTAATTTCCACTGATGCCTTGCCAAGATATGTGAAGCAAGGAATATGTTAACATTTCCTCTAAAACAGTGGTAAAATAAAGTGCAGTATTGAGATGGTAATGCAGCATTGAATACTTTTATATGTGCCCCAATATCCGACAGAGGTCCAAGGATTATGGTTTGGGAACCAAAGGTTTATAACGTAGTAACGTGTATGTTACAGTGCCACTATTTCTCGGTATAAAACGCCCATTTTAACATGACCCTTGTTGTCTGGATTTCAAAGGAAGTAATAAGTCTTTAGCGTGACTGAGATAAAAGGAAACAATGTTAAATAATTCTGACATTAATATCACAATATGAAAACCTGGTGACTGGTTCTGCTAGCTATTGACAAAAGTAAAGGTTGAGAAGAAAGAAATTTTAGCAAATTGATGAAAATAGCAGCTCCAACAATTTAAGGACAGAAATACAAGTGAGAAATCTCAGGAAGAAACTGTATTTAAAGAAAAATTGATATGATACTTCTTGGAATGAAGATATACGAAAAACATGTAAAAAATGATCAATATGCAGCAAAGTGAATAATAATAATAATCCTCCCCGGTCCTGTTGACTTCCCTGTTTCTCAAATTATACGTTTTCTTACTGGAGCGTATTAACTTTATTATACTTATTTGTATTTCGATAAATTTTATGTGTGCAAATATCTTGTTTTTTAGATTAAGTTGTCCCATCTCCCCTTTACACTGTGGACATTTCCTACCGATATGCTCTGCTTAAACCATTCCAATCTTTTTCTTGGAATATTGCTGATATACACGCCTGATAAAAAGACAGGTAACAAATAAACTCTTAATTCTACCATTTAACAAACGTCTTAAATTCTGCACTGTAATATAGGATGATATAACAGCACACTTTTTCATGATACCCTTTATGTTTCCTTACAGAACGATCGAACTGTGGTTAAAGGAATTTTGGCAATACAGAGTCATTAACATTTCTCTTAAAATCAAGCCTAACTCTTCTAGAAATTTTGAGCTGATGTAGAATTACGTAGGAAGAAAATAATTTCTTAGGAGGAGATAACTTGTACCCAATTTTTGATAACAATGAATTTTTTATAAATTTTTATATGACTTTTAGTGTATTTTGAAAGAGTATTAGAAAAATATAAAGCCGAGACATTGGGAACGTAAATGTCAAAATATTTGAAATAAAACTTGGGCTTTACTTGAAACAAGATAATAATTGTAAACCAAGTAAATCCTATTGAAAATTAAGCTTTGTGATACCCTCTCTGCTTCAGGAGACTCCAAATAAATTGCTTGGAAAAGAATTAATGATCAGAAAGCTCAAGACTACAATTTTACTAAGTTAACCATTTTATCTGTTCTTGAGAAAAGGACATTACTCTGCTGATATCTATTTTCTTGAAGTCTGACTGAAGATCAACGATTTACTTGTTCAATGAAGGGGCTTTTTTGGCAGGGACTCACTAATTTCCTGACGATTGTTCAGAGGTAAAACCGAGAACAACATCTTCTGCACAAAGAGGTAGTTTAAAGTATCCTTTTGTTATGACGTAACATTACAATTTGCATAAAAAACCGTTATGTATTTTTGATCAACCATTAGTTTTCCCCAAATACAGTTTAAATATGACCTTAATTTGCTGGGTTTGGTGGTCTTCTTCTAATTTTTCTGAAGCTTTGCGACGATTTTAAAGATTAAAGATTAATTGATTGAAAGCCTTTGTTCTTAGAAAATATAAAGTGAGTACACGCTCTTGAAGATTTTAATTAGTGGATCAGAGATGAGGTGGGACCAATATACTATTTATTTCATAGCAAACATAGGTTCATTATACCATAGTAAAGCCAGTAGGCGTACTAGGCTTAAATTTAGGAATTAAGCAGGTTGCTTAAAGAGTGATGAATTCATGTACTAAACTGACGTATTAACAACAAATACGGAATCAACAAAACACTAAATCCATGAGAAGCCTAGATTACTGTTTGGAAGCCAATGTTAACTCTTGATTGCCAAAAATCGCTTTTAGAAAACTGTTCACATTCACGTAAATGTGGTCCTACCTTTCTGATGATTATCTCAGCTTCGTCGCATTTAGGGAATTTACAAACCGCAAGATCCTTTTAAGCTTTTAATAATTCAGACATTTACCTCTTTTATCAGAGATAAACCTAGAATCTGATCAATGCTGATCTCAACTAAGTTGGATTTTTAACGTACTTATAACGATTTCCTTGTCTTTAATCCAATCACTTAACTTTCCTTGATTCGCAACAATAGCCACGGTGGTCTTCTGTTAGTGTCAACGAAAGACGTTTTCTGTTGTTCATTCATTGCTTTGAAATTCCTTGTTTCCTTTTTCCATTTCTCTGATGACATAAGATTAAATCGCTGGCCATTCATTTTTAATGCTTTTCATCTTTCTATGCCAAACATTCCAAAACCCTTTTGAAAAAGTATTACGTTAATGTCCCGTGCTACTGGATTTGATATACTGATAATGAAGACATCTTCCTAGTCTGTATTCCTACATGTAATAGTGGCCTCTTGTTTATGTGCTGTTAGGATCTTTTGGCTACGAAAAGCTTATTTTGAGCCTCATTTCCATTTCAAGTCTTTTCCTTAAGTTTATAATAATGTTGTCTTCATTGCCTTGGAAAATTTTCCGAGGCATGACATCTTTGTTTTACATGTCCTAAAATTATTCCAGGAGAAAGGAAAATTTATTGAAGCTTTTTATTACCTGATCATTCCACTCATTGACGTACAAGGAGCGACCTTACAGCAACCTGTATGAGGGTTACCAGGAGTTTTCTAACCGTCTCCCTTATAGGCTGTAAGCTAGGTGTGTATGTAACACTAGGTTTAGGCATAAAACACGTATTGGCTGCACCCCAACTTCATGCTAAAATAAAATGAAGGTCCTGCTCCTCGGTGATTTTCAGCCCAAGTTAACTTCACTACAAATGACGTGCAACTTGTTTCTCTTAATGTAGGAATGTAATTCCTCCCCTAAACCCTCCCCCGACCCCTGGATTCTGATTTCTTTCCACCACTGTGACATAAATATTTTTGACTTTCAGGCAAAGTTATTTCTACGTTTTAAGTCATTTTATGTTTGTTTTCCTTTCATACTTCCACACATCTAGTAACCTTATACTTTGTATGGTTCTTTAGCATTAAAAAACCTTTCTAAGTTAGCGGTCAGCAAACACCGGAACAGATATGTTTTTCAATTCTTTTTAGTTCTGACATGAATTTTTTGTTATAAGTTTTATTGCCTTTTTTTTTAAAGATTATTTTAAACTTCTTATCATTTCATCCTTTTAATCGGTGAATCAGCTAATAATATGCGTTTTCTGTTTACAACTGCAGTATTTTATTTAAAATCCAATAGAGAAAGTGCTAAGGTCAATATTTGCGAGGTACAGAATAATGTCACAAAAAAGTGTATCTTTGAATAACTTGGTAGCAATAGTGTACTGTAGCTTAGGGTGGGTAAGTTAGCTACTCATCCAAAGCAATTACTTATTTAGTAATAACAAGGTTTACTTCCGAGGGAGATGTCTTCCAAAAAGTCTAAGTTTAATATAACTTCTTTTGGATGACATTTTCTTTATTTTGCAAGGTGGCCAGGAAGCACACAATCACTTTCTAAACTTTAGAGATACCTTTAAACAGAATTCAGAAATAAAATCTACTATAAAGTGTACATGGACTCGTTCCAGACAACATGTTACTTTTTAGACACTAGAATTAAACTTCAGAATTTTACACTTGCAACAGACCTATTGGGTAAGTCGACTAATACCAAACAATTTCTTCATTGCTCTTCAGATCATTTCCCCAAATCACTTGAAGTCACTCCTTAAGCCATCCTTTTGCAAACCAGACAATTTGTACACATTCCCCAGACCACTGGAGATACTCCCAAGTCTTTTGTTAAATATTGCAAACAATGGGGTTTGTAACCTACAAAGTTTGATAAAACATGAAAAAAAGTCATTGGCTGCTAGGTTTACATTTTTTAAGCCAGCAAAAAGCAAAATTATTGCTCCAAACCGAATACCTTTTGTTTAAAACTGGAACATAAAATTGGTGGAAACCAGCAATATCATTTCAACAAATCACAACAAACTAATATCAGATCATTCTAACAAAAAAGATAGTATCCTGAAAGTTTCTTTCTTATTGTTAAAAACCCCCAAAAGCCTTAAGGGTATACTTATCTTTCTCACTTTCTACAAATACTTCCTAAGACTTGATTGGCATCAAAAAGGGCATCCGACCAAGACATTCATCGCTGCCAAAGTAAAAGTTCCTTTGAAGAACACTGCCTGAGCTCCAGTTACAAGGGAAAATGGCGTTAAAAGCAGATAAAAAAACTTCCTGAGACTCCTCAGTCAATCAATTACAAAATCACAGCTGCGCCATTTGTCGCTCTGTCAACTACGGCAATAAAATTTATCAAACTAATTTCACAGATTTATTAAAATTTCTTGGCTTTATAAACTCAATGAAAGCTATTGATGTACAATATTTATCAGGTCATGAGGGGGTGGCTTTTCTAAGCTACGTTTCGATAGATTCTTCTCCCACCTTCAGCCTCATGGTGGGATTAGGCTATATTTAAACATCATAGATAAGAAATGTCAAGAGCAATTAGGACTTGAGAGCTGGTTCCTATGTATGTGTGTGTGTGTGTGTACTTGTGTATTTACTGTGTCAATTTTGTTTATATGATATGTATCTAATTCTCTAGATATTGATTAGAATATTTTTACTTGGTCTGATGCATAGAATATTGCATGCAATGAAAATCACAGTTTTTCTCCTAGTAAGGCCCTGTATAAAACACATGGGACTTTTCATTGCCCCTTCTTTAGTAGCAGTGCAAATCAAAATCTGGCTTTAGTCGTTATGTTCAAACCATATAAAAAGAATATTAGCCAGAAGTCAATCAAGAGGCCAGAAATCAAACTGAGGGCCCATTGTCAAGCTTGAGCAGGCAAGTTGTGCAGTTATGTCTTAAGAAGACCAAAAAACCATTGTGGATGAATTTGCTTCCTAATACAACTTTTTAATTGATAGCAATGTTGAAAAATCTTTCTAAAGATTTTATTTAAAAACAGTTATTAATGCAATGGTACCGTTCAATCAATTGAGTTGATCTGTTTTATAGAGGATTCTCTTTCTGAGAATCAAAAGTTGCTTTCGAATATCATGGTGGTTATGACCATGATATATAGATAGACCTACTGTAAAAATTTTTCAAAAGTATTTTCAAGGTTATGCACCACAAGACACCTTTCAGACAACATCATGTTGATACTTTGGAACCAGGATAAAACAGTAATTACAAACTTAATGAAAGGTTGTTAGATAATATAAATCATAGACAACTGTGAAAAATTACTGTTACGGTAGAAAAACTCAACTTGTGCGAATGTTCTTTTGATTCCCAAACAAACGCTCCTTTAAAAGCAATTAACCACAACAGAGTTTGGATAAAATTAGCGAATACCAGGACGTTAAGGCCCTGTTTCAAGCATGGATTAAATTGCATAACATTCAAAATTGAAGATGCTCTTAGTGTAGATCTTTTAAGAAGCATTTTATACATATCCTTTAAAGTAAAATCATTCTGGTATGCCCGAGGATGCGGTGAACAAGTTCAAATCAATACAAAGAAAAGGGATAACAAGAGCTCTGAGGGAAGAAATTGAATGGCAAATAAAGAAATACCCTCAAGATCTTTGAAAACTCACCAAAAATTTTATATAACAACATTTTTTTAAAAAATATTTTACAAACTATCTATTCTGAGGTTGGAAATAAACAGGGGCATTAAATTAGTGGGTTTACGAACAAGTCTAAAAGTTAATCTTTATTTTCACTCTGACAAGAGTCAATCTATTGAAGAATCACACAGATATAACAGCCGTAACTGACATTCATGGACATAAACAAATGCGACGCAAGCAGGTTTGCAAAAACTAATATACAATAGTGAGTTCAAATAAGAAGTAGTAGCTCCAATTGTTGTTGACCTCAGAGTGACTTACTGAGTTACAAAGTCATGTTTTGATGTCTTTTTCCTCGTTGGAGTTGGTTTAGAATTAACTTTTTGCCATCTTGTTTGTTTTTTGTCCTATGTTTCCGCACCTAGTACTATCTAGTGCAGATGGAATAAGTCTTAGAATTCTAAGTTTGTTTTGCTTTACTCAGTCTTGTACGCTTAGGTTGCCAGATCTATGCCCCAATACCCTATTATAATCAAAGTATTCTTTGACTGAATCCTGACACAACTTATTTGACAATACACACTTTGCACGATTTGGGCTTCAAAAACTAACCATACCAATTAAGGAGAAAACTATTATTCTTGGACCCTAATATTTGCTTCAGGATATAAACGGTTTTGTACGTATAGTTCCATGAAAAGTTCCTCCTCTGTTTACTATGGCTTTTTTTCTACCAAGCAAGATGTCAAAGAAAATATCAGTTTATCACACAAGCCTGCTGTTATTTACGACACTCTAGGATGCAACGTCAGGGGCTGACAGTCTAAGGCCGAGATACTTTTACTAGAGGCTGGTAGGATTAGAACTCTTTTCCGTGGTAACAAAGCGGGAAGAAAATACTTCTTTTCAAACGAACAGTAACCAAATCTCGACAAGTTCTGCTCATAGCGTTCAAATCTCTTACCCTGATATGCATACCCTACATTCATAAGATTTGCAAGATAAAAGTGAGTGAACTTTGTTCTGTTCTTGTTAGTCATAAGATAGGGTTAGATGATCTGTAACCAGGATGTCATTATATGATTTTTAACTCTAATGTTTGGTAGTAAAGTAATTTTTTACCTTCGTAGTCATTTGAGGCGAGAATGACCTCGCTATGTTCATCAATCCACAGTTCAGTCAAACCTTGTGTTCTTTATTTTTTATTGTTCTATGGGTTATAATAGTAAATGTTTGTTTGGCGTTTCTTATGACCCGGTCAAACATGGTTTCTTCAAAAGTTCCTACTCTGCTTACTATGTTTTTTTTCCACCTAGAAAGATATCCAAGAAAATTTTTTTTATCAAACAAGCCTGCTATTATTTATATCCCTCTGGGATGCAACGTTATTATTTGTTGGAAAACTGCCTTCAGTAGTACTTTTTACACCACATGAAGAAAAATAATAATTTAACATTTCACTGTAGTTGATAGTAGCAGGAGTGTTTTTCTACACAGTTTCTCTATAACTATTATTACATATCTTCTAAGCCAGGTTAAACCACATTGCTGAATATCAGTTCAACTCAATGTGGGGAAAGATGAAGACAATTTTGCTGATTTCGGTAGAAATGTCTACAATATACTTTCATACTAATTCACCACCATTATTCCATACATGCCTGCTGAAGCTTCTAATTTCTGCTGTCTTCAAGACATAAGGAACATCATTGAAAAACCCCATCCATCACAAAAATACTTTCCATCGTAAAAAACACATCCTTTTCATTTTACTCCCTCAGTTCTTCGTGCAACTTTAAAAATTACCAGCTGATAGATCTATTAATAGTTCCCGCCAATACCTTACCTATCTTACCTTACCTACCTATCGGGTTGCCCTGTCCAAAACTACTCGTTCTTCCCAAACGTCCCTTTCCATCATTGCTGTCTTAAGTCTTCTGGTAGCATGCCGGTGTCGACTGAGATGATGTCCATATATGTGAGCTTTGGACGCCCAGTAGATCGATGGCCATGTCTTGGATTCCACAGAATCAAGTCGCTGATCAGTTTATTCTTGCTTCTGAAACAATGTCCTGCGTGCCGTAAACGTCTTTCTCGGATGAGTGGGGAAACTGTGGCTATAGTTCCATACAGCTCAGCCTTTGTTGGGTGCTACCTCCAATGATTTTTCTCAATTATTGTAGTGTTTAATGCTAGTGGTACAACTACATAGCTTTGGGCACATAAAATCCTTTCGTAGAATATGCTAGGGACTTCTCATTTTTCCAACTAATCCTAATTATAATAGTATAATGTGTTGTATTGATCTTTCAAAATGTTTCAGAGCATCATATCCTTTACATAAAATTGAAATTTCAATTTTTCTAAGACGATATGAGACAATCCTCAGCCTTGCTGTTCTTTAACCATTTTGTTACAATTAATGATGAACATGTATGGCAAAACATAGTCTCTCGTCTATTGGTACACAAACCTTTGATAGTATCGGTGGAACCTGAAACTTTTTTGTCGTAGCTGAATCGGCAAGAATTAAAAATGCAATTCATTAAGGAGAAAATCTTTACCCTGGACCATAAATCATTACATTCCTTGCAAAAGAGAGTTTTATTGATAGTTTCAGGCACTGAATATTAAATAATACTTTTTGTTAGTCTGTGAATGTTGGAAGAGTTGATCAAAAAGTCGGCTTTGCCCCTTGTAATACAAAAAAGTTTCAAAAACACATTTAAACCAAGATATACCAGAAACCTTTTTTAAAATGTAAACTTATGTATTCCATTCATTTGAAATTTTTAATTTTTTTTTTTTTTTGTAATTTGAACTGCATATCATTGGTAATTTTTTATGTAAGTTAACTGCATCCCAAATTGACAACTACATTAAACTAATCATCCTGAAGAACCTGTGAAAGAGCAGCAACAATGCCAAATTTTCTTCAAAATTTTGTCATTGAAAATAATCTTCCCAAACATTGAATGGGCTTCCAGTAAATCTCTTTTTTTATCAAAACATTTGTGAGGTCATATAGCAACTGTTTCTTAAGAAAAAAATTTATGTAATTTCCCATTAGTATATAAAACGGTAGAAATATTAAAAGAGCATAGTTATTTGGCTAGCTGCTGGGTGGTCTAAGAGACTAATGGAGCAAAACTGTCGTTTCACATGACCACTTGCCAATCCTCACGTGGGATGTATTGACTGAAAAACTCATTACAACGTCTTCGATTGCAAATGCCCTTTAAACATGCGTACGTGTACCTTATCGCTCTATAAATGTCGTACAAAAATTAATTTACACATCGACAAGGAAATGACGTTTTGTACTTTATACTAAATCTAATAAGGTGCTAACGGTCATTGATAAACCTTCAAGTTTCATTTATAGAAAATATTGAAACCTTTTCTGTTTCAAGATTGGAATCTATCTATACTCCAGGGTATTTTCCAAGTATTTTTAATGGAAATTGTTGTCTTTGCTCTAGCAAAATAACAGGGTTGCTAAAATTTTCATAAACTATCCTTTTAGATTTCTGTCACACGAGTGAAGGATGTTTAAGCTATCAGGTCTACATTTATGCACAATTTCTTAATTCAGCTTTTCATATATTTTTTATTGTTCTTTGTTCTAGGTAAAAGTAAAGGAGTACTTTATCTAAAACACTTTCATAGAAGAGTAGCCCAACTTTCATTCACCAGAGTACACTTTTATACTACAAGATCATCATTACCATGAAACCATGACGTAGTAGAAGATATTAGCTCATATACAGTTTTAATATTAATACTTTTTATTTGAAATGAAAACAATTAGATTTTTACTTACACTGGTCTTTCAGCAATGCCCTCCAATAGTCATTAAATATTACAAACAGCAATGATATTATGAATGATTAGTACTAGATCTCACATACTTCTATACAGCCACGTTATTTTACAGCTAATTAAGGTTGGTACCAACTATAATGACAATACCTACTCTATATGATGTAAAAACAATTCCGATTTGGTTAGCTTGGTCTTTCAGTAAAGCCTTCCAATAGTCATAGAAAGTAGCAATTCCCAATAATTTTGTGAATATTTAGTCATTGATCTCTCTGTCTATCTGTCTCTCTCTCTATTTATTTATCTATCTATCTATTTCTATCTATCTGTCACACTAACAGACACAATACAAACATACAAACCCATGTACATACACAAATCCATTACCGTCAAGAGGAGAATGTCCACGGGTATCTTTCGGAACCCTGGCGTCACCTATTTTGCAAAAAAAATTTGTTGGTTACGCTATTTGATCTTTGAATCCAAGATCGGAAACTATAAAAAAAGAGTCATCCCATAATGTTGAAAGAAATTGGTATTCTCCTCTTGTTTCAACTAAAATGGTTTTTTTTTCACAGTAATTCTTTCCTGTTTTGAATGACCTCTGTAACTTTTTTATTAATAATAATTACATAGACGCTCATAGTCCAGTCATGAGGCCTAACATTGTTAAATAAAGATTAAAAGTTTTGGAATGAAATTTGTTAAAAATTTTAGTGAAGTTGTAAAAGTGATATACTTTAGATATGTCGTCACATAAATACAAAACTGGTCCATGAAAAGGAGCAAGAAAGAAAAGGAAGATAAAAAAAAAACAAAGAAAGAATCTCAAGCTTTGTTTCAAGTCGGATTAATGAAAGTTGTTAAGAAAGTAAACAACAAGCTTACAGAAAAATTCGTTACTAGAGAAAAAGATGTCCCCATAAGCCAGTAAGTTGATACTAACCAAAATCCGTGATACCGAAGAATAAACCCACACCGAAGAAAATACATCGGATACAATAGAGCTTCCACCACCATTTGATGATGGAACTTGTAATAAGTTGCCAAAGACAGGGAATCTTGAAGATATGAAACGAGCTTAACCAGTTTCGTTCCAAGAGCAGTTACCACTTTCTGTACTTTTCTGTAAGCAAGAAAATGGCCAAAGAACTGCTGTATTGTTTACCACGCAGACTCTTATTTTATCATATCAGTAAGCCTTTACAATCAGGATTACTTTCATTTGGAGGTTAGAATGGAAATATTAGATGATAGAAAATAAGGCACAGAATTTCAGAGCATGAAAACAGGTCAAAGGATAGAGAGTGCTATCTGAAAGGACGAGAATTTCAGAAACATTTAAAAATAAGTGGGTGAATAAATGTGCTCGTCGAAGAAGGGATACTTTCTAAAACCGAAATATGGGAAACGCTCATCAACAGGAAAATTGTTATCTGATTTCCTAAAGAGAGAGATAATGCATTTCTAAAAAAAAGGCTGGACAGCCCCTTAGGAGCTATTCACGCTTAACCTTACACCAAAACCAACAATAGGTATCAATGGTGCTGCTATCAGGTACATATCTTTCTTCGTTTGTATTTTAATGCCAGCAATTCGGTGAAAAGTTAAAGTGGACATTGATCAAAGAAACCAGATAATTTGGACAAGAAAAGCTATGTGTGGAATAATGTGGAAGTATCTAATTTTTGCAGTCTTGTGGTAGAGCTGTGGGAACTTTGACAAAAATGGCCACAAATTTCACAAGAAAGTGTTCTAATACCCACTGCAGTTGACATTTCTACTGAATTTCTGGCAAAGCGAAAGAATGAAAGACAATTGTTCGGAGTATCCGAAGTAACTCAGGCTACCAGTGACGAGAATATTTTTAAATGTGAAGTGTTTTATGGTATTCTAAATTCAGTTTTCGGGGGAATGACGACTGTCTACGAAGCAGCAAGTTACAAAAATGACCTCTTTTCCTTCCCGTGGCAGTATCAAAAGCCATCTCCTGAAGCTATTTTTGATACATGCGGTGTATTTTGATAAGACAGATAGATGGATAAGTAGATAGATGGATAAATAGATAGATGGATAGATAGAAAGATAGATAGATAGATAGATAGATGGATAGATAGATAGATAGATAGATAGATAGATAGATAGATAGATAGATTGATAGATAGATAGATAGATAGATAGATAGATAGATAGATAGACATTTGATGGATAGATAAATGGAGAGATATCTAGCTCGATCGGTAGATAAATAGATATGGAGGGCAAAATGGGGACTTTAAGGGTTTTTTATGTTTAGAGATTTTTTTAAGTATCAACACCAACGCATAATAATTTTGGTATGAAGCAGCAGAAAAATTTNTCGACAGACAGATAAAAGGATGGACGAATAAATAGGTAGATAGATGGATAGACAGACAGATAGATAGACAGATTGATAGATAGATAGATAGATAGATAGATAGATAGATAGATAGATAGATAGATAGATAGATAGATAGATAGATAGATAGAAAGATAGATAGCTAGATGGTTGAGAGATCGATGGATAGATAGATCGACCGACAGATAAATGGATGGAGGAATAAATAGATAGATAGATAGATAGATAGATAGATAGATAGATAGATAGATAGATAGATAGATAGATAGATGGATAGATAGATAGATAGATAGATAGATAGATAGATAGATAGATAGATAGATAGATAGATAGATAGATAGATAGATAGATAGATAGATAGATAGACATTTGATGGATAGATAAATGGAGAGATATCTAGCTCGATCGGTAGATAAATAGATATAGAGGGCAAAATGGGGACTTTAAGGGTTTTTTATGTTTAGAGATTTTTTTAAGTATCAACACCAACGCATAATAATTTTGGTATGAAGCAGCAGAAAAATTTGATACGGAAATTGCGTTTTCTGAGGACTTAAGGATATACGAAGAGTTGGTGTCGATGAATCTGGCACCTTGGGCTGTAACTCGATTTCACCTTCCACACTTCAAGTTCGCTCCTCTGTACATATGTATTCTTTCTCTGCTTTGATTCTTGCATTTATTGATGAAAAGCAAGTACATTTGTTTATGACAAGGTGTCAAAGTTATCAGAAAGTAACTGTTGTCTCTTAAAATGGAGAAATACTTGTGATTTCTTAGTTGTAAGAGTGAAGTAGAGACAGTGCAGTTCTGAGGCTATCCATAGACTCCAGATTGACACCTAAAATATGGTTGAAGACTTCAATGGTTTCTTTGTTGTGTAATTATTGTGCGATTAAGTTTCAAATAGTAATGGTAATAGTAAAACTACCACACGCAACCTCAGACCTCAAAGTTTAACCTAAATTTTAGGTTTTTGCTTCATTGTTGCCGTGACCAACGCCTTTGGGGAACACATCTCAAATTGTTGTCGCCAGTTTAGTTACGCTTCATAATAATGATGGTTTAAAACAATAGGTTAAAAACAATCAAGTTGCACTATAAAACAAGAGTTTGCGCAGTGCAGCCTTTTTTAGGTCAACAATGACAACCTACGAAAGTACTTGATGTCTAATATATTCACCCAGTTGATACGCAACTTGGATCTAAAGAAACAAGAAGTTCGACAAATAACTGGACCTTTTCTATGTCATGACAATTGTGCTAGCAAGCTTTCCTTCTGGTAATTGTTAAGATTATTTTCCCTGTATGCTTTTATGGTTCTTAACCATTAAAAGTGGCACCTTTGTTTGGAGAAAAATAGAGTGGAAATTGAAAAATAATGATTGTTGTCCACTAAAAATGTGAGTAGTAGAGAGGACATAAGTTATTGATTAGAAATTGGTTGTAAAAGACCAATATTGAATACCCGATTGAACTGCTCTAGAAGAAATACTTCTTGGGGAGCAGAAAAAATGTGAATGAAACTACTGGATATCGAAGGGTACGGGTAGTTAATTCCTGATAAGAAGTAGAACCGGTAGTTAAAATCTTAACTGTGTATCAAGAAAATAGTTTTAATAGCAAAAGTGATAATGATGATAATAATAATAATAATAATAATAATGATGATGATAATAATAATAATAATGATAATAATGATAATAATAATAATAATAATAATAATAATATTTTGTGACCAATTCGTTAAGACTATAGACCACCTGATCTTCGGATGCCCCATACTGGCCCCTAGCGAGTATGTGAATCGACATGATCGAGTAGGGCAATACCTACACTGGGGAATATGTCAGCATTACCAGATATCTGTACATCAAAATTGGTATGAACATAAGCCTTCGCCAGTCGTTAACTCTTAGGACGTCACTATTCTATGGGACTTCTCGATTAACACTGACAGGACAATCCAAGCCAACAGACCTGACATTGTAATTAAGGATCACAAATTGAAAACCTGCACTCTTATAGATATGAATATTTCTTCTGACAGAAACATTGCTATTAGAGAATTTGAGAAGATAAGCAAATATAAGGACCTGGAAATCGAAATTCAGAGAATGTGGAAGATGAAAACTACAACAGTGCCAGTTATAGTGGGTGCACTTGGGATGATTAAAAAAGACACTCAGAACTATTTAGATAAAATACCAGGAAATCTGAAGCTTCAAGAAATTAAAAAAATCGTGATAACTAGCACAGCCCACATTTTACGTAAAACTCTTTCAATGTAAATACTTATGTTAAAAGTGTCTCAAATAGATCATATGTTTATTTTTTATACAAATTGAAATATTATTTTTATATATATTTTTATACAATCTTTGCAATAATCCTCTATTTTTGATGTTCGTAAAAATTCTCAAAACCTTTGTTTGCCCTAGGTTACTGGGTGCGACCCGGAGAACAACTGTATCAAACCGTATTAAAAATAAAAATGTACATAATAATAATAAGCGTCGTAGGACGTATGACTTCTGATCTTAATTGATTGGTGGGTACACGAACTAGTTTTGCCTGGTAATTATGAATGGGCTAGACATTCCCGCTCAAACCGCAGACTTGCCAGTTAGTTGTCTGACCTTAACCGGGTGTGCGTGTCCCGAAATGGCTGACACGTCACACATTTCAGTTTAACGGGCGGGGGTAGTGAAGGGGGCATCATATTCAGGTGTCGTGAGCGTGGATCTCTTGTTCTGAAGGGCTGAGTACCGAGTTCTTACTTTGTTACTTAGTGCTAAGGTCTTGGACGAAGCCTCGCTATGGAGACCGTTTTAAGCAGAATGGCTCACCTAAACTGGGAAACCCAAACAGGCCTCACCTGAAAGGTCGTCTGCTGTTATAATTAACATCAACATCGCACACACTTGGGTGTGATGCATGCACCCAGCTTACCCTTATCGGCCTGGTAGCCGGATGGGTTTGCTGGGGTTTCTACCCCTAAGTCCGCCGTGGGCTTGTATTGGCTCCACCACTCAATAATAATTATAATAACAATAATAACAGTAAAAAATATGTAGAAGTACCAGAAATATGTGGAACACAAGGAATAGTGTCACGAGGTTTTAATAAATGGGTAAAGACTGGATTTCAATTTGACAGTCCAGATTCAACAGAAACCTTTTTACATGGTACAGAAAGAATGACAAGAGAAATTATGAGTAACAACTAGATTGGGAAAGATGACACAGCTAATGTACAGAAGACCATTTGATGAGGTTCCTTATTGTAGTCAACTTTAGAGGGAAATACGATCAGTACTAAGAAAAAACAAATAATAGCCCAGGGATATAAATTTATGTACAGGCTCTGCTTGAACTAGTATAAGATTTAAGTTTAAGAACAAACACAATTTTAAGAGTAGTAATATTAAGAAAGCAATCAAAAAATTATAATGCAAAGGGTTATCAAGAAGATCTTTGTTATGTAAAAAAACTAGTTTTAAACCAGTGTCACTGTTAATATCCAAATAACAACACCTTTCTGTACTTGTTGGAAATAAAATATCAATAAAAATACAGAATTCTCTTTGCAACTTGAAGATTAAAGAAAATCAGAAGGTGAGCTGAAAGTTACCTTCTTTACTGAACAAGTTTTTGTAAATGAATTCATATTAATTCATGATGTAAATGCTCTTATCGACAAAACACAAAAATACAATTTACTTTCTATTTGTAATACTGAAAAGAGGCTTTTCATGTCTGTAACATCCGGGATCTATTTCATAACTTAAATATCTGCATCTGCTGACGTGACGTGACCAATAATAACGAAATGGATTGTAAAGGTGATTTATGAAAGAATCTTCGAGCTGCTTAAATGACTGATAGTAAAAAGTTGCAGATTATTTATAAGTTTCCCCTAACCTTTGGTTAACTTCACAAAATTTGACATTCCACTAAAGAAAGTCATCTTAAAGCAGAATATTTTTCATTCTCTGAATTCCTTTCAGGTTATGGTGCTTGGTTTTTGTCATACTTTCTTCTTTGTAGCTTTGATGGTAAGGCACCCCAAGGAAAACATTTAGAATACATTGTCTTCGTTCCATGATTTCTCTTCAGATTCGGTTGTTTGGTTTTGATATTGTTCTGTATTTCTTGGCAATAAAATGCTGAAAGACAAAAATTATTTTTGTACACAGATCAGTATTTTAATGTGATTTATTGTTACAGTGGGAACAAATTTTATAGCACTTAACATAACGATTACAGATAAAAAGCACCGAATGTATCTGATTGGGTGTTGGTCACGTGGTTTTAACTCATCAATATCTGATTAGCTGGTGGCTACTTGACATACCCATATGTTTGCTCATGTTTTAATTACCCTCAAAGGAAACCTGACTTCCTTTTTTGTCTTGAAAATCTTGACCTTCCTTACAAATAAAAATTTCACCGAAACATTATTTCTATGGCTTACATAAGACCACAAACCACAAATAAAAAGAGGTCGCACGTGGTAATGCTGTTAAGAATTCTTGCCGCGAGTCATTTTAAACCGAATTTTTTATACCTGACTCTCCTAGGTACGAAAATGGTAAAGCAAGTTTTTGTTCACAATACTCTGTGATATGAGAGCAATAAGAACAAAAATGTATTCTACCAAATATAGATTCTTTTTTATTAACCATAGGTACCACGAAAAAAACATGCACTTTGAAAGAATGCAGCTGTTATAAAAAAGTAAAAAAAGGAAGCACAATAAACGTTTGCGCATCAAATCAGTTGACATAACATGAGGATAAGTTTTTCTTTTTTTAAATGGACTAGCTGATGGGGGAGAAGACAAGGGGAATTTCTACTGATGACTTAAATATCTTTTAGGGGGAGACTGGTACTTATGCTTTTCATTTGCAAATAATTGGATTGCTGGATTTAACCGGTAAAAATGGTTTAAATCGCTTTAGGTAACCTCATTCGGCAATTTCAATGATAATGTCTATTATACTACAGAACAGCAGGACAAACCACGACGCCCTTTGCCATGACTTTTGTGAAAATGGCAAATGTAAACAGTGGGCCCATTTTATCTTTCACAGATATCCATTTATGAAAGACCCAAAAGGAAGCAACAGATCAAGAAAAAGTGGGACAGAAAGCACGCAAGACACCAAAAAATGCAAGACATACGGATCGATCCTCCAGTACCCCCCGTGAGAAAACCATTCTTCTTGGGTTGGTCATCAGCCAAGGCTCAAGCATCTCGAGACCCCTGTCCTGCATGGCTGGGCCCTGTGGCCAAAGACCCGATCACGGAGAGGTTAGAGTTCTACACTTGATCTCAGCCAAAAGGCCGAGAAGCGATCTAAAAATGATATGACATAGTTTTTCATGTCAAAGACGTGTTGAGGTAATCTGGGCTGATTAAATTAATGAAGGACACTCTCACTCAATCCAATCAAACGAATTGTAGAATAAATAATGACTAGCTGCAAGAGTGATTTCTGAAAGCATGTAAATGGAGTTGATTGCAAAGTAAAGTGAAATTGGCTTCAAAAGAAAGAGATGCGCTGGGATTTGGAGAGCTAAGGCAAGGAAAACCAATATATTTTGCTTTTATGTCCAACATCATCCACAATATTGAGTGTATGGTCAGCTTTTGACAAATTTGATATGAGATCTGGTATTTTCTACTATCTTTTCCCCTAAACAACCTTATTCTTTGGTCTATGCAGGGACTTGTGAGCTTCCCTAATAGGTAAATATGTAATTGAAAATCATTCACGGTAGGGAGAAGCTTGCTACCTTACTCTTGGCATAGGAACATGTCCTTTACCTGCTGTAGTACAGGCTACATCAAGAATTCTATTAATTGACTTTTCTCTGCTGCAGAGTCCCTTGAAATACAACCCGTGCATGAATTTTTGCATGAATTCGTGGACATAATCTTTGGTTTAATAAAACCTTAACAATGTTTAAAACTCCAAATAAGCAGGTGATTAGCTAATGGGCATAGGAAATATGAAACCCATCTTGTTTTCAAAGATGTAATTTAAAAGAAAACCAGAGCAACTACGTAACCTGCTAAGCATTAATGAACGATTTCTGAGAAACTGTGAGAAAATTGCTAGCAGAAGATAAGTTTTTAGTAGACTGTATCAACCAGCACGAGACTGTTATGTTATTGTTAGAGATAAATTGATCAAATTTCCCGAAAAACATAACTGAAACCCAATCTTATCTGCTGAATTTTTGTGTAGTTGAAATCAAAAGCTGTTTTGGAGTGACCAATAAGTGATGTGATTTGAAGGAGGTGAGTAAGGTGGATGCACACCTTGAGAACAAAATTATTTAGGATTTCATTGAAAGTGCCATACAAACGGTTTCTTCCTTTTGCGTCAAGTAACGTTTGTAATTCTAGCACTTTGTATTGACTGATAAGCTTAATTTAAGATATCTATAAAATTTTTAAGCTTAAGAGGTAATTACTGTAAATAAGTACGTGTGAAGTAAACTACACTCCTCCCTCAATAAACGATATCTTTACGATTGAGATAATGATTATTATTGGCTCTAACATGTATACTAAAATATCAATTCTTTATTGTATTTATTGGGAAGAGACATACCTATATTTTCGGATTTTTATTAATATCTGATATATTCAAAATCATGATTTATCGTAAATTAACAAAGAAGTCCGGATACGAGCTTTGTGCCATCGTAATATATTTGAATATGAGAAGCGTTTCATACCATTATCAAGTTTCCGGCATGTGCTTTTACATAAGTTAATACTCAAAAGATGAAAAACAGAAAAATAAAGGGTAACATATGGTCCATATATGGTTCTCTAGAAGGTTAGTTTGAGACGTATAATGTACTTGCTTTTTTCTTTCCTGGCAATTAACATTTAACCGGCACCGAGAATAGGCTGTTAGTTGCTAGTCAAACAAGGATTGCAACTTTGTTCCTCTACTTGAAAAAATTAAAACCACTTTTTCTAGTGCAATGAAAAATATAAAAATGTCAGTATTTCAGAATTGCTTCTATTTTTCTTTTATCAAGGGCACACAATCTCTAACAAAGTTACAAGAACATTTAAAATTCATCATGACTATACACAAATAGTATGAGAATTATTGTGAAATAAGTTTTTAAGGAATTGTAATAGAAATGAAAACGACGATAACTGTTCCATAAAATGAGCTGACTTCTTTACCAATGGGAGTGGTAGCTTTACCATGTTCTTACATAACGACTAGAATAAAATATTTTCCTTATGTAACCCTTTCAGATAATCCTTGCGCAAGTGAGGGATAAAATCCCTTTTTAATCTTTACCTCTCAACTCCTTTTTTCTTTCAGGTCGCCTGTTGTTATTGATAGTGTTGGTTACCAGGAACTGTAAAATAATTCTGGATATTGATAGCTCAAACTCTAAACATGCAACATATTTTCTTGTAAACCAACTTTTATATATACATGTTATTGACGTATGTCATCTTTACCTCTCAACTCCTTTTTTCTTTCAGGTCGCCTGTTGTTATTGATAGTGTTGGTTAGCAGGAACTGTAAAATAATTCCGGATATTGATAGCTCAAACTCTAAACATGCAACATATTTTCTTGTAAACAAACTTTTATATATACATGTTATTAACGTATGTCATCTTAAGCAAGACTGGAAGTCACGTCGGCGCAAAAAGGTACATTTCTTATTGACCTTTTCCTTTTTGCTTTTTAATCTCTTTGTTTATTGCTTTTTTCCTTTCCCCAAATTTCAAATATATACAAACACAGCAGGATGTCACTTCTAACGGAAAAACGAATTAGGTGGAGTGCAGAATATGGGGTTTACGGGAAAATGTCATGTAAAAAATGAAGAATAAATTATATCAAGAATTTGGTGAATTCATCATTCATTAAGTATGATGTTCAGTGTGCTTTCTTCCCACAGTGGGTGAGTAGTAGTAGTAGTAGCAGTAGTAATAGTAGTAGTAGTAGTAGTAGTAGTAGTAGTAGTAGTAGTATCAGTATGATATGGTGCTGGACAGTCTTTATGAGTATTTAAAAATCACTTTTTTTGCAATTAATGGTGCAAGTTGATCCTTCTAATCTTGTGTTAAATACAGTTTTCAGAACTTTTTGCATGGAGGCAGCGTATCGAATTAATTGATTTAATTGACAATGGAAAATTACCAACACATTTTCTTGAATGGAGTAATACAGGCTGGTCGATAACATTTAAGATACAAAGTTGGAACATGTCATTTAATTTCGAGATTTTTCTACAACCAGCAGTTTTACCCCCAAATTTAAATTCAAGTTGCCTGTGCTATTCTGTAACCTTTTTCACTAAACATATCACGCCTCAGTTCTGATCTTACGGCAAGCTTAGATAGCTTGTTGAAATCAACACCACCTTGAGAGTAAAGCGATTTTCGTACCACTTCTAACTTTGCTTTTGATAACACTAATTACTAAACTTTTTTCCCAAGCTTTACTGTTAATCGATTAGAATTATTTTTTAAAAAATTCTGGCCACAGCGGAGGACAAGATTGCGGCATTTGATCGTTTTAAAGTTCTTCATAGTTGGATGCAGAGACTTTCCACTGATGATTTGAGCATGCTGTTCATTTCTTGCAATCTTTTCTTCGAGAGGGGACGGGATATTTCCGATATTTCTGAAAAAACAAATTAGACAGATTTTTTTTGTTGTTTTAACGTCATTTCCCAGTAATTGGGCTCAGATAATGCTCTTCTGAGAGACTTGGTTTCCTGAAACCAACCAATGCCCCTTTCTTTTGTAAAGTTCCAAAGTCTTTTCGCTCCCTCTGCAAATCGAACCTGGAACCTCTTGATTACAGTACAACTGCACTAACCATGAACCCACGGCTGCTCCAAGTTGGGCAGAATCATGACTTTAAATTAGGCTTGTTGTGTCTTCATTGATCTTTCGCTAATTGTTGATACTCAGGACAAGCTGAACTTTGGGTTTCTTGTCAATTGACACTGTAGGTCAGGCCAAAATGTGGAAGACACTTCTGGGAGACATAGTCAGTACTTTAAACTTCTTTTCAGATTAAGAGCGTCCAATATTTTTTGGCTTCTTCCTCGCTATTGGTGAAACCTCTGTTAAAAATTTCCTCTGTTTCCTCAACCTTTTTTACCCCTCGTTTGATAGCCAACAAAATTTACCAAAGCATTATCTCCATCGACAAACCCTAGAACACGAAGGGAGGTACAGCTTAATTTTTCAATTATCTTTGAGGCGAGAACATTAATAGTGGCGTCGATTTCGACACGCTTACCTTTCCGACCTTTGTTTGAAACATATGACTCAATGGAGCCAAAGGAGGTCTTGTTGTTTCTGTTGCTCAACCAATGTTGGCATTGGTTTTAATGCAATTTTCAATTTTAGATTCATCTCTTTAGTGGAATAATCTTTTAGGATTGCTTTAGTGGTCTTATCATCAAATGATATATAGTTTAGGCCAAATAATTCGACAATTTTGGATGCAAATTTCTAAACAGCCAGGCTCTCCCAGTGGTTTTCTATTGTTATTCAGCTCGAATAATACTTCTTTTCTGTCCTATTTCCTTGCTAGAATTCGTGAAGAACCTCTGATTAAATTTGTTCTGGTTTCATTTCATCTTCATCGGACAGCCTTTTATAAACACCGAAGTCCTTCCCCACTCCTGTAAGTTGCTAGCGAGATTTTGGATTTCTTCTTCATCATCATGGCCTTTCATGGAGGAGTGCAGAGAACTTACAAAATTCTAGACCGATCGAAGCATTCAACTTTGATTTCATGTTTGAGAACAATTCTGTGATAGTAATGTTAACTTACTATATTCCTTAGAAGTTTAGGTTTATAACAATTTATGACAATCACAGAATGAAATATGATCGTTGGCAGAAAAAATAATAAGTCAAAATAAGTCAATATAATATGTACAGTTAATAGGAAGTCAGGAGCTATAGTAGCTATTGATTGATACCAATAAATTGAAGTACTGGTAGTACCATAATACTTGCAAAGAAATGGAAACCCTTTTTTTGATCCCCTTGTGGCATTTTTCCATCGTCCCTACTTACCGGCGATTGATTCCCAACAGTTATGGACGAATAGTAACTTTCACAATATTTAACCTGATGTCAATGTATTGTATTATAAATATACCATTTATTTATTTTTATTTGTTACTTTCCATTAAAGAAAACTATTGGTATTGTACTATAATATAAGAACCTTGGATTTTGAACCACGACTATCTGAATATCAACATGTGTTGTTTATTTTCTTTATGCGAAGAACTTTTTACTAATTAAAAGTAAACATATTTTTTTATCTCTGTGAATGATGGATGTGGCCTCTTGGTTCCTCCCTTTTGATTCTATACACTTCTCGATATTTAAATGTGTTTTTTTCTAGAATGAGTTTTATGTACTTTTTCGGCCGCGTCCCAATTTTGTCAGTAAGAATCCAATTTTTGTAACCATTTCAAATTCAGATATTTCCAAGTCACTCCAAGAGCACAAAATGATTAATCATGAAACATAGATGGGGTTAAACAACCCATCCTTGATTATTCCAACTTTCAGCTTATCGGAACAATTTCCACCTAAATTAAGTTCAACCAGTTTTTTTCATCGAAGGATACTGACACCTCTACATCTACACTTGAACAAAATATGGACCTCATGAATGAAACAGATTTTAAACGAGTAGCAATGGCAAATTAGAAACCAACTTATGACAAGAGACAGAGTTTCTTTGCAGAATGTTCCCCATACAAGGGTGGTCGCTAGCTGAAGATCTCTGAAACATTTCAATTATTTTTTAGATTATCGCTACTATCCACAAAATAAAAGCATCCAATTTGGTTTGTTTTTGACGAAGAACATGTGTTTATTTGAGTAAATATGACAGTAAGGAGTCAGTTGCTTGGATTAACTGATTCAAGTTCTCTATTTATTTTTGTCAAAATACCAGCTAAAGCTTTGTTTTATTATTTTTCATTCGGTGGTCTTCACTACTAAAAGGGTTGTTTCATTTTCAAAAAATTTCAATTTGCTTGCAATTAGCCTTAAAACATATTTTAATTCGTTTTAGTTCGTTTTTGTGGTCTTTATGTGTACTTACGTTGGAGAGAATTGTTCACCTTGACTTTTTATTGTTAAAAAACGTTAAATGTCTCCATAATTCAACAAAGCTGCTGTTTGTCTTCCTGTTTCAAAGGTCATACTTTTCGTTCACTGCAGGATTCTATTGATATTTTAATTCATGAATAACGGGCAGTTGCTTCCCTCTCACATAATTTTTGCTGATTATGCGATAAGCAAATTAAAAGATTGCAGCTGGTCACAGAATTCTTTCTGATGGTCTCAGTTTATCTTGGCTTTCTCTCCTTTTGCCGCTGAGGTTGTAGGATTCGCTTTGGCAGGAAAGGATACTGGTTATTTTAACTTAATTCTCTTTTGAATCACCGATTATGTTACCTAATTGTTCGAAAAGTAAGATTAAATATTTCTTGGGAGTTAAACTAGTATTTAAATACCGTGTTTTGTGATATTATCAAAATAGAAGATGCCTTGACTACTTTCAAAAAATACGAATTGACAAAGGTACAGAATTTTACACAAAAAAGATAAAAGTTACATTTTCCAAAACATTTAAAAATCTAGGGTCAGTATTATTGAAAGAAGTCAGCCGCATATTTATTATAAATGTTGAGCAAAAGACGCTATAAGCAAGGAATAAGATGAGATAGTCTCAGAAAATTAATCGATTTTTGTGCCTTCAACAAAATTTACTACTTTTTAAAGAGATATCGATGGTAATAACCATTCAAATTAAACTGAGTTAAAATCAGCAAAATCCTCGGGAGGCATATGCTAAGTAACATACTCCTTGAAAAATTTGTAGAAAGGTTACAATTGTAACGACTGTAAATGTATGTTCATTATCTTTAAATAAAAGCTGCTTTTTAATAAGCTACACTTTCTCGAAAACGCTGCATTGTTAGGCGAAACGACACAATTGCATTTCTCCTTCAAAAACTAGATTTGTTTAACTTTTATCGTGGTCCTTATCAGGAACTATTAAAGGAAATGGTGAATAAACATTAATGGGCTGTTGGGGAAAAGAAACAAAAACATTTAGTCAACCCATAATATTATTTTATTATCATATATTTTTTACAAAATAGTCAAATTGCTTATATTTAATCATCTTTTGTGACGGACCTTTGACAACATGTGGTGTATTTCACTCTTTTGTTGCAGATTTGAATTTACCAGGAACAGCCAAATTGACACCAGGTAATCCGGTCTATTGGTTGGGGAAGCCAAAAAAATTGCTCAAGGAAAGTCTTCTCTGACCTGGGTGTAAGCCGAGCATAGGCTCCGATAAATGGAGATGGCTTGGTGTCAGGAAGAGTATCAGATTGGGAAAACACTGCTTTGTTACCTATCAAGTGTGCCTGTGTTTTTAAAAAAATCAGATCATGCAAGGTTTCAACGGCAACGCCACTCCAGCACTCTCTCAACTTTGCTAATAGTTCTTGTCGTCTAATTGCTGTGTTCATTAAGATAACAGGCTCAGGACTATTAAGTGAAAAGAAATATGGCGAACAACTTACTTTCTCTCCCTCACAATTCTTCTTTTACGGACCACTAAGTTTTTAAGGCTAGTCCTTAAATAATGAAGATTCTGTCGAAGTCGGCAACCAGGATAAAATTTTTACTCAACACTTGCACAAGACCCAAGTTTTGCTTAACGGATTAAAACTATCAAGGTAAAGTCATTAGGCGGTTTCCGGAGAACTCTTGTCAAAAGGTTAATTACACAATATTGTTAAAATTGCTCTGGCGATGAGTTTCGCTGAATCACGTCATATCATAGTATCGAGGATTTACAATCGTGTGTGACAGTGGGGTATTTCCCATGTCAAGATATGGTTAACGGTACCAGTCCCATGACTCTGTAAAACCTATGCAAGAAAGGAATATAAAACCTAGAATAGCAACTCTCAACATCGACACTCTAACAAACTAGGAGCAGGGATATAGCAGATCACAACATAGACATACCATAATTGCAGGAAACAAGTTGTACTGGGGAAAATTTGATGAAAGAGCAAAATGTTTACCCAAGGTAGGCTAAGTGAACTCCGTCGGAAAACAAGAGCCAAGTAATTGAGGCCAGAAATAACAGACAGGACATACAACATGTTCACGCTGTAAGTATCACAATAAGGAGGTGAAGAAGGAGGACAGGCAAGGTTCTGAAAGCAACTACTTTGAGTAACTAACAGCATTCTGGTAGCAGAAGACTGGAAATTCTCAGGCGATCTAAATGAACATTTGGAAAACAATAGGATAGGTTTTGAGCAATAGGATCTTTGGAAGACAAGAGGAATAAGAAAAGAGGATAAAAATATTCTTAATATAGTTAGAAGTGAAGATTTGATATCACTGAGTACCTCTTTTTTAAAAAAAGACAAACAGATCTACAACTCTAAAAGCAACTCAAACCATAATATAATTGATTATGTCATGGTAAGACCAGATAGTCTAGGTGGAATGAAAGACTGTAAGGTCATTTTAGTGAAACTATGTCACAACAATCTTAACTCCTAGTAATCTATCTAATGGTGAAGAGGATTTGGAAAAACAAGGGGAAGGGTAAAAAGATAAATAGGGTGGGGTGGAAAAGTTATTATCTCTAGATTGACAAAAAATTATGACAGAAAAGGAGTAAGCAGTATAAATTTACTGAATTAAAAAGAACGGAAGCAGCTAGTTAAATTTTAGGAGAGTTCTCATCTTAAAATTGAAAAATATTCCTGATGTTGATATAAAATATTCAGGATTCAATGAGAAGCAAGAAAAAGGCATTTGGAAAATAACAAGAATTGAAGAAGATAAAAAAAGTACAGAGATTTGAGTAAAATATATAAAATGGAAACATCAAATGCAAAAGGCATGACCTTCAAAGACTGTACAAAGATCTAGAAGAACATAACCCTAAGATAATTTACTTTCTAATAAGGACTAGACACATGATACAACAACATTTAATTAAGGTTATGAAAGATGTAGGAACAGGTTTGACAACACCTTTTACAGAAACATACTTCAAAAAGAATATTCTAAGAATCGACTAAACAAATTGTTTGACAGCCTTTTATTATACCTCCATTGGTTGAAATAATTAACCAAGGTATTAACATATCTATAATAGTCTGACAAATGGGTACAACTTCGTCTGATACTTATAAAGGATCTTTCGTGGATTGAGCATAAGAGAAATGGGGTTTATCTGAAGAGAGATGAAGAATTGGTGGATATTAGTGGCTTTACAGAAGAGATCTGTTGTTAACATTTTGAAGTTTAAGTATATATATATATATATATAATATACATAAGATAAAACATGAAAAATAAGAACTATGATTGCAACTAATAATTTCACGATATTTCGATCATCAGGCAATATCTATCCATCTGTATATAAATGTGAGTGTTTCTTGTCTGTCTGTTTGAAGTAAATTTATGAGAAAACTACTAAACCAAGGAAGCTGAAATTTGGAGTGTGAGTCTATCTTTATCCGGGGGAGGATTTGAGATATAAAAGGCTGACATCAGAGGTCATCCTCAGGCAAGGGGTGGCTAATCCTCTTTCCAAGGTGAAGGTGGCGTCCAATCAAAACAGTGAATAAAATAAAAAATGTTCAACACCCTCGAAAACCCTTAATTTACCATAAAGTAATGTCTTTGACCTTATGAATCTTTGGTAGTATAGTGGTGAGTATCATCGCCTGTCACACGAGAGACTGGGGGTTCGATCCTCCCCCCCCCCCCGCGTAGGACATTCGTTTTGCCTTTCTTCTAATCTTCTCTTTTTTTTTGCCAATGCATTGCCATAGTATTTTTTATTTGAAGTTCTAGCATTATCTTTCGTAAGATTACCGAAGTTTAAGTTGCCTATAATTTCTATACCACACCCTAAGTGTCAAGGCAGTTGTAGTTCCTTGAACTGAAATGGTCTACCATCATATTTCTAATCGAGCAACACCTTACAATTATCTTGATAGGGCTCTTTTAGCCTACTAAATTGCACTTTTTTACCCAAGCAACACCGAGTACTTCTGCTACTATCTATCTATCTATCTATCTATATATATATATATATACATATATATACATATAACATGCTACTTGTCTTCAGCTAAAAAAATGGCAATTTTTTAATACAAACAAATGCACTGTCTTAAAAGCACACTGAAATATTAAACAAAGGCAGGGATTCGAATGAGTAATTCTATCAAATTTGAGGCATCCAAAAGAGGTAACCAGAGCTCTGTAGTTAATCTGAAGATTGCATTGCTACGTGAGTGAAACTTAAGTCATTTTATTAGCTCTTAGCTTTTAAATACTTTAATAATTTTTACGTAAACGTCTACACCTGAATGTATAATTTGCCTAAAGACTAAAAGGTGATGAGGAACTGTATACATATATAGTGCATAGGAAGTGTGTTTGACGGAGANAAGTATCTTTTATTTTAAGGTCTAGCATTATCATTCGTAAGACTACCGAAGGTTAAGTTGTCTCTAATTTCTATACCACACCCTCTGTGTCAAGGCAGTTGTAGTTCCTTGAACTGACATGGTCTACCATCATATTTCTAATCGAGCAACACCTTACGATTATCTTGATAGGGCTCTTTTAGCCTACTAAATTGCACTTTTTTACCCAAGCAACACCGAGTACTTCTGCTACTATCTATCTATCTATCTATCTATCTATCTATATATATATATATATATATATATATATATATACATATATATACATATAACATGCTACTTGTCTTCAGCTAAAAAAATGGCAATTTTTTAATACAAACAAATGCATTGTCTTAAAAGCACACTGAAATATTAAACAAAGGCAGGGATTCGAATGAGTAATTCTATCAAATTTGAGGCATCCAAAAGAGGTAACCAGATCTCTGTAGTTAATCTGAAGATTGCATTGCTACGTGAGTGAAACAAGTCATTTTATTAGCTCTTAGCTTTTAAATACTTTAATAATCTTTACGTAAACGTCTACAGCTGAATGTATGATCTGTCTAAAGACTAAAAGGTGATGAGGAACTGTATACATATATAGTGCATAGGAAGTGTGTTTGACGGAGAAACCAGAATAGGAAGCTGCAGCAAAAAATCTACTGAACAAACAGACCAACTCCATCGAATTCCATCCATAAGAAACTATTTCTTTTGAAAAGCGTAAAATAGAAATTTGCGTGATTAGAATTTTCCTCTTACGTTTGCAGGACAAGTTTCTATAGAAGGATAAGTTTTTATAGAAAGCCCCCAATTTTATTCTCTATATCTTAATGCTGCTAAAAAATTTCAATATAAGTCGAGAACAAATTTTTAACTATTCTTAAAAAAGACTTTACATTTAATTAAAAATAACCTAAGGAAACAAGAAATAGAGAAGTTGCCGAAAATGCATATTGAACACACATGTCTGATTCGCAAAAAGAGGAGACAAAGAGAGCTCATCCAGCAGCTGTGAACATGTTCCTGATAAATTTTTAAATGAAAACAACGAATACAAGAATATATTAATATCCTGCAACTATAATGTGCACTTGAGTCGAGTCCGGATTTTATCCTTAATTTATTCTTGAAATTTTGGGTGGAAATTTATGGTTCGATATTCTTAAATTTGATATTCTTAGCACAAATTCTTGAACCTTAACAATGCACTGTTAACCACACATAAATGAAACAAAAATGTTTGAATATTTACAAGGGAGAACAAGCAATATACATGGAAAGCTGTTATTCCTATTTATAACTTGTAGTCGTTATTAAATTTACATAGAAGCTTAACAGACACTTGTGTTAATCCACTTTCTATGAACTCTGGGTGCTCAAAGGCGTACGTACGTTATTTTATATAGGTAGCAATAGTGACATATTCATTTATAGATTGTGCCGGCACATTCACTAGCTTTTTACACATTTCTTTTAGGTTGTCAGGGACTTGATCCGCATTTATTCTTCTGTGTCTTAACTTTTCTTAATATTGATTGGTCAGAAATTTTAAAAAAATGATGTTGTACTAGCATGCAAGTTAATTTGGAATAACAAGGTGCTGTAACATGATTGTATTCTATTTGTTTAGAGCAAGTTCATTCTGGGAAATCCTACATAACATGACTCTCTGCCTGATTTATGAAAACTGTCGTATTTCTTTTCTTAGCATATGTAAGTCTATTTAAACCACTGATGGCTTATCACAGTATCTTCCGAATGGTGTTAGAAATAAAAGAAACTTTTAAAAGCTTTTGGACAATCGTATTCCTTCCTGGTAATTCCCTTTTTCACTTGGTAGTTATGTTGAGATAGCTTGCTAAGTCCATAGGTATATAAACCTGAACAAAAATTTTGGAAAGTGTCGTATTTAGAATTTATAACGGTGTAAGTTAGGTTACTAGTACTTTTTCTTTTCAGACAAATGAAGTATGTAGCTATTTGTTTATAATAGGAGGAAATTTAAGTATATATATATATATATATATTGAAGATTGTTAAGAAAACATGAAACTAGTAGTAACTGCTAAATTTGTCTAGTTATTTTGTATACTATACTGGATTTATAAACGCTCTGGAAACATTGAGCACTCTTAGTGAACATTGGTATACTTTACTACTATTACTATATATATATATATATATATATATAGGATGGGATCTAATACGGACAATAGTGGAAAAGAGTTTGTTTGCAAACTTCAAAACATTTGAGCTCGAGAATGACTGGACAAGCTAGTCTAAAGATCGCCAGCTACTTAGACTCCACCCCAGATTTGTCTAACAGGAAACTCTTCCCATAAAGGGAAACCTGATAACCCTTCCCTGTATATCAATGTCCAATCCAACCATCCCAATCTCATTTTAAGAGAACTACCTAAAATATCAGTACCAGAATTACGACAGGATAATGTGACCATTTATATACACGCGTATCTTTAATAAAGCTGCACCTACATACGACAAGGGTTTGGAAGAAAGCGGACTTTGAGAAAGTTGAAGCCTGAGCCGAGGTGATGAAAAAAACTAATCTACAAATATAATTTGGTTTAATCCTTCCGCTAGTAGAAATGTAATTATCAAAGCTGTGAAATTTTCCTGAAACTCATCCAAAAACAATTTCACAACGACTATATGTTACGTAAGCAAAATACCCTGAACTGAAGAGGCTGCAATAAATTATCTTCAGAAAGAATAAACGCAACGTACCTTAACACACTCACACACACACACACACACACACACACACACACACTAAACCTTAACAGAAAAACAGATGCGTCGAATGGAACTTTTTGAAATTGAGGCCGTACGAAATTTAATTTATTTAAAAAGAAAAAATGCTATATCATTCTGTCGTGTTTCAAGTGTTGGGGAGAATTTACCCTAAAGGTACAAATGAATATTGCTTTTTTTAAATAGAATGAAGTCCCCTCAAAATTTTGACATCATAATGAAAATGAATCAAACTCCTTGCAATTTTCACATACTTTTGTTTATCATTTACGATACTGCTCAAGTCAAAACTGCCAGCAGTGGAAGGAGTTCTCTTGCTGCTATGTTGATAAATGACCCCCATACGTGGGGACACAGACATAACTGTGTCACCTAAGGATTTTTTTCATTACCTTATCTAAGGCGCCAAAAGGTAATTTTCGACGGAAGATATTAGCCAAACGTACGCACTGTCGAAAAAGCAGAAAACCTTGATAACGGACTCGATGCCAACGAATCGTGGGAAGGGAATCAAGAGGCTTTTTTAACAGATAAGGTCTCTTTTGATTGTAGACGTGGTAAAGCTTTTACGTCGGAAGAGTTACCGATACATTAAAAATATTTCATACAGAATGTAAGATAATTGACGGGAAAATGACTGCTACTCCAATTTATGATGGTAAATGTCATTATACGGAGAGAAAAAATTATGGAAAGATACTCTAAAAGAAAATTAATTGTAATGGATTGCCAGTGGCATTAAAGAGGTTACATGTCAAGAAAAACACCATCGTTCTTCTAAGGTTTTGATTGCGGGACTAGTTTTTGAGACAAAGAAGACCCAATATCTCAAACTTTTACTACTAATAGTTTTGAACAATATGGTTATATTCGTTGAAATGAGCACGACCAGATATTTCCCCCAGACTCTTAATGTTATTGTAGGTGCCTTCACTTTTGCGTTCTCCTTCAAAGCTGATTGGCAGACAGTACCTCAGTATTTTCAATTCACATAGAGCATTAATAGTTTTATAACTTCACTTTGTATAGTAGGCCAGTATGTTTCCACTACTTTCTAAGGACTTAAGTCATTATATTCGCCTCAGTATAGGTGTTACAGAGCTTCTTCTTCATTAGGTCCCAATTTTTGGAGCCAAAGAAGCACAAATGTTTTTTAAACCGTACACCGTTTGTGTTAAATTGGCACAAGAAATTCATGGGTATCAACAATATAATTTTATCAAATTACAAAAAACTGGAATCAGACTACCCTGATTTCAAGGATGGTTGCGGTAGAGCTCTTTTCTTGTCATTTGGAAATAAAAATATTCACTAGGGAAGCCTTCTTGTCGTCCAAAGTTACTTCCTAACACTCCACAACACATTAAAATACAAAATCACAGTTGTGCAAGGCGTCACTCTATCAACCATACCAAAAAGTCATCGTTTATATCAAGTGGTAAATGTGCTTCGTCGTGTGTCTTGTATGCTGCTGAATGTTGTCAGTACTACATTCTGTATGTAGGCTATGTTCCCCTACAAATTAGAGTTTATAACCATAGATCTAAAATTTCAAGAGCGGTTAGGACTTGTGAGGTGGCTCGCTCTTTTGTTGGCAAGGCTCATGATTTTGAGATCTAAGTATTTTTTACACGTGACAATTCGCCAGTTTAAGAGATTGAGCGCCTTTTAAACGAAAAAAGGAGTTTGCTCATGTAGGTACTAAGTACACAAATGGGATGAACACTAAAGAGGGTAAATTTGGTTCCCGATTTTACAGAGATTTTTCCGTGACTGAACTTGTTTTGTTTGTAGCTAACCATCCTATCACCTGTTGTAGATCGATCACAATTTATCATCACGCCTTATTATGATAAGCTTTACCTATTTAACACTTATATTTAGTTAAAATTAAACCTTTACAAGTTGTAGTGAGGAAGGCTTTGAAGTAGCTGAAATGTTTGGCATTCTCTCTTTCACTGGCTTGAATCCCATTTAGATGGGGTCGCCGGTGCGGATTCGCTTTCGCCATTTCCTCCTGTCTTGCGTGTCCTCTTCAGTCGCACCAATCTCTTTCAGAACGTCTCGGATGTTGTCACGCCAACGCCTTTTCGGTATTCCCCGTTTCCCTTTTCCAACCACTAGACTGTCCATCCGTTTGCCAACATAACTGTCTTCCCTTCGGCACAAGTGACCCAACCAACGCAGTCTCTCTTCCCTTACCTTTTTCCCCAACTCTGTTACCCCCAACCTTGATCTAATCACCTCGTTTCTGATACAGTCCAATCTTGTCACTCCCAACGAGAATCGCAGCATCTTCATTTCTGCCACCTCCATCTTCCTTTCCTGGGTCTTCGTCATAGCCACCGCTTCCATCCCATAGAGCAATGCTGGTCGTACTATCGTTCTGTACATCTTTCCCTTGACTTTCTCCGGTACTTTCCTGTCGCATAGAACCCCGGTAATCTTCCTCCAGCTGTTCCAGCCGCTTTGAATACGCTTATCGGTATTCCTCTCGCTTCCGCCATCTGCTTGCACGGTTGAGCCGAGGTACTTGAACGCTGTCGCTCTTGGAACGTCCTCACCCTGTAGTTTGATGGTCTCATTGCCTTCATCGGCCGTGCACAGATACTCAGTCTTCTTCCTGCTAACCTTCATTCCTCTCACTTCTAACGCCTCTCGCCACTGCTCTAGCTCTTCTTCTGCTTCCAGCTTCGTTTCCGTGCACGAAACTACATCATCAGCGAACATCATGTCCCAAGGACTCTCTCGTCTCACTCCTTCTGTCAGACAGTCCATAATGATGATGAAAAGAAGCGGACTCAATGCCGATCCTTGGTGAAGGCCCACCGTGACAGCAAAAGGTTCGCCCATTCCATCAGCACCTCTAACCTGTGTTTGGCTGCCCTCGTACATATCCTGAATGAGCCTGACGTAGCTTTCTGTGACGCCCCTCCGCCGCAGACAGTTCCATACTTCCTCTCTCGGTACCCGATCGTATGCCTTTTCCAGATCGATGAAGACGCAATGTAGAGGCAGCTGTCCTTCTCTATACTTCTCCATAAGCTGTCGAAGAGCGAAGATAGCGTTGTTTGTGTTCGAGATTATATATATATACAGTAAATTTATATGTCTGTGACATATCTTTGCCTGGTTATACACAGCTATATAGTAAAACAGATATTTTTCAAAACTCCATTTTTCCCCAAAGCAATCTGGCAGAAATTCAGTATTAAGCAGGGATTTAAATAGCTTTCACGCATGCGACGAACTTTAGAATTCACAATTTATGAATTTAACGGTCAGGAGCCTTATTTTGGTTAAAGCTAACTAGAAGATAAATATCTATGCCTTTATACATATACACATATGAAGATACATTCTACATGGATAATGTGTAGTAGATATATATATATATATATATATATATATATATATATATACTCAATCTGCAGACAGTACTGTTTCGCCCTTTGTGGGCTCACCAGTGCAGCACAGAACTTCTGAGACATAACTCTCTTGCCATGTTGCCGGAGAAAGCACAGCTTAAAGAGTTATTGTGGGATCCTATCAGAGTGCTCAAACCACGCATGCACAGTGAGCATTGCATTTCTACCTCTATATATATATATATATATAATATATAGGTTGAAAGGTTATGGACAAAATTGAATTAATATTTATGATTTTCCTCTCTAAATTTGAAAACAATTACAAAATTTACCATCCCATCTCTAGACCCTAATTTAAAGTTTGTGTTGTTAAGTATGAATTAGAATATTATTAGAATATTGTATTTCTATTAAAGATAAATTTAAAAGAAGCGAAATGAAGCTAAGTGGTGCACTTTTTAGGTGTGTTGTAATAAATAAGACCAAGGTCGAAAATCACCTGTTGGTTAACAAAAAAATAATAGTAAAATATGCTGCAGAGGTTGACTTCTATCAAAGAAATTATTTACTGTGATTGTCTGTAACAACAAGATCCCATCAGCAGGTATAACAGCCTGACGATGGGAGAAGTATCTCTCGAAACGTAGCTCAAACAATCTTACGACTCATGACATGATAAAGCTCTTACATCTAGTGAGATACACTGTCCCAGCAGCCGATATTCAGTGAACCAACGAAAACTTGTCCTGGATTGAAAAAAACCAGTCCAACAACGCCAATGTCCACGACGAAATGTCCCAAACGAAAAGGTTTCTTTGTGTACGAAGCTTTCAATGCATCAGAAGACAAAATGGGGCTCCACATCACAATTCACGATGAAACACAACTGAAATGCAAAAATCCCACTGGAAGCGCTGATTTCTAAATTTAATTCTAACAGGACTGATAAACTAAAATGTCTTCAAAACTGGCTGTGTTTCCTGTGTTGGTAAGGAAATAATAAAACCTGGTCGGACAGACAATCAAGATAATATATGCTGCTAAGAAATGAACGTCAAAACGTGCGCTAAATTTTAGCTTAATATTGACACACATTGACCTCATAACACAATCGTAGTACCCTTAGAGCCTATAACCAAACAATTTTGAGACCTTAATAATAACATTTCAAGACAGTGACTACTTTTATGAGAGAATCACGTGGTCCATTTTCAACAGCTACGGAATGAAATTTTTCTAATTTTATAAGTTAACAATTCGTTGTAATAAATCTTTCTATAAATATAGCTTTATTTTCTTGTACAACTAGGTTGTGAAACGTTTTGGCTTCTAAGGCCTTTCCTCCACCATATGACTTCAATACTTTCAAGTGTAAGCTCAACTCTTATCTTAGACTGGAAGTTTTTTCTTCTTCTTATCTTGCCTCGCAGTACTGTACACCTAATGACTTTATGCCTTGTATGGCTCTTAAGCATAAAAAAGGATCAAATACATCTTATTGTGGTGGATTTATGACATTCTGAATCCTTTACTGAGTTGTATAGGTCACCATTCTAGGTGAAATTTTAGCGGGAAAATGAAAGACAATTGTTCGGAGTATCCAGAGTGAGTCAGGCTGCAAGTAACCAGAATGTTTTTAACTGTGAAGTGTTTTATGGTATTCTAAATTCAATATTCGGGGGAATGATAGATTAGACAGACAGATAGATAGATAGATAGATAGATAGATAGGTAGATAGATAGATGGATAGATAGATGGATAGATAGATGGATAGATAGATAGGTAGATAGATAGATAGATAGATAGATAGATGGATGGATAGATAGATAAATAGATGGATAAATAGATGGATGGATGGATGGATGGATGGATGGATGGATGGATGGAAGGATAAATGGATAGACAAAGACAAATAAACAAGCTAAAAATACCTATGGAATTTTTCAAGTTTATTAGATTGGCCCCTGTTTTTAGATGAAGTACAGTGGGCATGACCAGCTATGGAATGTTATATCATATGTATACCTCTGAAGTACCTCTCCATAAATCACAATTCTATCACTTTTAACAGTAACTGACATTTACGTACACTCTAGTCATCCGGTAATATTTGCCCCTTATTTACCATTTTAAACTCTTTTCTGAGCTTAGAGATGGGAATTAAATATCTGCTTAAGATGCAGATTGCATTTTTGAAATGAAGAAGTCCTTTTTTATGTGCTTTGGTAAGTTGATACATATTTTCCTTGATAAATAGAAGGCATAATTATACTTCAAAACAGTAACTTAATTGACGCACACGGATCACTGGTAAACAACTATTGTAGAGAATTTAGAAAAACCATGGTTCTTATTTTGAAAATAAAAGGGAATCTGAATGAGATTTAGTTTATTTTTAGCCAATATAAATTCATCTTTGACCGAGTGTTAAAGTCACGAAAAGTAAATTGTGGAAGACTAAATTGGTGTCTTTTAAGGTCATACATGTGAAATTATCCTTTTATTGAGTAGTTTTCATAAATGTTACTTTAAGCATGCAAGCCTGCAGCTAAACCCTGCAATAAATATTGTGGACAGAGAACTTCAGTGGAATCAGTTCGTCATTTAGCTTGACCATTGCATATGACAAGGGTTGCACTTTTCCTCCTTCACTGTTAAAAGCTGTCCTTTGCCAACTAAGACTGCTTGAGTCACTATTTTCCAAGTTACAGTGTGTTGTATTGTCTTGTTCAGTATCCTTTTCTGTCTTTTTTGTTTCCTGCGCTTTTTTTATCCAATGACTTCCATTTCAGTGTGCATTATTTTAACCAGTTGGTATATCTTTGCACCTGTCTGAACCAACGAAGAAGACCGTAATGAACCACTAAGTCAAAATTTATTAAATTGAGTTTCTCTAAGTAAATCGTATGTGGACCTATTATTCAATTGCACATTACATATCCATCTGAGTCTTTGGAAATGCTTAAAAGTTTGCTTCCAGAAACTCACTTGAACAAAATCAAGAAGGGGTGTATTTGCAGATCACATTCCCAGTTTTGGAGAGTAAAATGCCAGAAGACGATAAAAGGAGAAAAGTCTTTCAGAATTCACTCTTACGCTATTCACATCACATGAATATTCATTGAAAAATTTTTACTTGCTTTTATATGGGTAGCGATATCAAAATAAACTTATTTCATTTAACTTACTGTCACTGATTGGGAAAATGAGGGATTGAAAAAATACTGATCATGCATAAAATAGTGGAAAATATTTTCTGCCTGCTATTTTGCCTGCTAAAAAGGCTTGCTTGCAACCACGGTTGCAAAATTTCATAATTAAAATAAAAATTATATCAGAGCTCTATCTTCAAAGTTATTATTAAAATAAAACAATTAGTTATTGCCTTAGCCTATTAAAATCACGCTTGCTCGCAGTTGCTTACTGAGCTTTCTCTACATTAGTTGATTTGAATAAAGGATGTATTTAATTTCCCTTTTTAATATGTCAAGTTCTCATAACTTTGCCCCATGCATTACTTTGAATAATACTGATGATCTGTTTTTAGAACAATTCAAGACTGTATTTAGGCTTAACTCTAAATTTTTGGAGAATATTAATACCACAAAAATTGGGTTTTCTTTAAAATCTCTGAATTGAAAAGCATGCACGAGTATAGTTTTAGAGAAATACAGGGACATGAGCTCCCCACTTTATGAATAATAATCTCTCGAAAAAGAAAGTGAATTTGCTATGTATTATGAAATTTACTAATGCAGAATTATGCTATAATTCATGGCTCATAGATGTATCATTCAACAGAACCGATGGGAGATGTAAACTAAACTCTATTGCGTGATTACCACAACAGTTATGAGCCAGAACTTGGAAGCACCTATTACCACATATGTAGGACTTATCGAAATGCTGTCTTTAAAATGTAAACTTTTATGGGTTTGGTTAATCTGTTTTTTTAGTATTACCCCCTTTTGGTCACTATTATTATTAATCTGCTCTGTGGATTATTATTATTATCAATCATCCTCTGTAGTTCATTATTATTAGCAATAATGCGTTGTAGGCCATTTACAATAGTAAAGGGAAAAAACATTCTGGGTGTTTAGCACATTACCACGGACACAAAAACACAAGCACTTATTTACAACTAATAAAGTAAGTACCTATATGTGAATGCCAGAATAATGCATGGAAACATGCTAGGCTTATCAAAGAGCGACGCCCTTGAAAAATAGCAGTACCAGCCTCTTCCTCTTTACCTCTGCTTTCTTCAATCCATATGTAAAGGCATTGCTTATGTAGTAATAAAACTGTAAAAACAATAAGATGAAGAATATTCAGAAATTTAGATAAGTAAAACATATGTGTAGAACATGAATACAAATTTATAATTATTCAAACACAAATCAACCACTGAGTGTTAATATATATTTACATGAATACGCTGGGGTTAAATGGTTCATTACCTGGTCGTTAACTATTGGTAGTTTGTTTTTTTAATTCGTTTTTACTCAGCTGGCACCAGGTTGTCACAGTGTATGTTTGTTTCTCATCGTGACATTCCTCAATCCTTAAATTAGCATTCTTAGAGTTTCTTTTATTGGTCCGATTCCTTTGGGTGTTACTTTCTTTCTATTTTTTCTCTTTTTTTTCTTTTTCATTAATAACGTTGAACTTGATCTTGTGTTTCTTATTTTTAACTTTCCCAGGATTATGCTGAAATACACAAGTTTTAGTCTGAAAATCTAGTGATTAGTAATATCAAGGCTGGAACGATCTGAAATCTAGAAATCAAATCAGAATATAGCTCATCGTCTACATGAATGTATAAAATTAATTTTTCAGCTGCCTCTAAAGAATTTAAACTCGTTTGAAATATTTCTTCTCTTGCTGACTCAGTGACACTGTCAGTCTAGCTATGTATATTTTAACCAAATTTCGTAGTTTTTATTCCGACATTAATTCAACAATGATACCGTAAAAATATCACATAAGAATATTTAAGGAATCTGTAATGGGAAATTGTTATTATGACCCTATGTTCTTAACTGTGAAGCGTTATTTTCTCATAAACCAGATTCTTGCAAAAAATGTGTAACCTGACTTTATCATTGGTAACGCTCAATTTTCCAGCATGAAGCATAGACTTAATATACCATTCTTATAATACATTGTAGCTTTCAATAATGAGTGGTGAGTGACTTTTAAGCTTTGCAGGTTTCAAATTTCAATTACCTACGACCAGATCCAGATCAACAGAGTCAATTATGTTTGTGGTTTTTCCAAAGTACATTTCTTATATTTAAAATAGATCGACTGGGACCAAAGTAGAACTAAGCGTTAACAGGTTTATATTTTGAATAATGTTCTTCCCACGCGTCAAACATGTTGTGCAGTTGCATGTCCAACATTCCCACATTCGTAGGAAAAAACGGGTTTGGCTTTGCTCATGATAAGTTTGATGTCTGAAATTGTGAAAGATACGATGGTTGGAATTTTCTTCCTTCCTCAGAGCCCTCGTTAACTCTAATTAAAACATCCTGGACTTGTTTCATCAACTTATGTTGACTTTGTGCACTATTGTTGTCTGGCTTCGATCTTCTTTTTTACAATATTTGTTTGTTAATGGGATTCTGCAAAAGTAATTCAAATCAAGGTCTCTTTTTCCTCAGCTGGTTGTCAATTTGTCCAAAGCATCAATGTAAGTCAACTACAAGTACTTGTGTTTCAGGGGATTCATTTGGTTTTTCTTTTTCGTTCGTGGAGAAGATTACTAGTTACAGTAATCTTCAGTTACTTCTTCATTTTTTTTATTTTACGCCTTCCTAGTTAGACATGGAAAGCTCTGCCTTTTAAACTAATTCTGTAGTTTACCCCTTTTTGTCTCTTGAAGAAGAGCAAGTACCAAACTACTGTTTTTAAAAAGACCTAAATGTTACCACAATGTAAAGAAAAACAATAATTTATTTTCTGTGGCAGTAATGCAATTGTGGTACTTTATCGATATACCAACTGAGACTCGCTAAATATTAGCATTACCATAACAGAATGAGAGTATATACAAAAAAAGACAATAAAACAAAAAATAGAAATGAGAGAACAGGATTATCCATGTAGTGCAACGTTTTGCCGATTTATGTTATGTTTAATCAAACAGCAGTCCTAGAACTTGGCAACTGTGCAAATCAAGAGTTAGAAGTTTAAGGGAATTAGGAGTATACCAAAGCCCAAGTACAAAGGGTGATCTTATATCTAGTCAATTTACTACTAAAGTATAATTTTACGGGTTTCTGTTTGCTCCTTATTTCAGCTGTAAAATATGAAAAAAAGGATTGAACTTTTGTAAAAAACCTGGTTAATAGCTGGTTGCATTTTATGAACCTTCGGCCTTAGGTTCCTTAGTATCTCATGTTATGTATTACGTTGTTATATTGCCATTAAGAAAATCAGAATATAGACACTAATATTTACACATTGCATCAAGAGACTACCAGTCCACCTGTGGCGAATTGTACACAAAAGAGCTTTGATGACGAGGTTTAATTGTCTTCGAAATGAAAAAAAGAAAAAATTCTAGGTAATAGTGGCGTTCCACATTGGATTAAAAAAGCAAGTGTATGTTATTACGAAAGAAATTTAGATAGTTGGAGACAGGTCCAGCATTTTGCTTTACAAAATGATCCTCTGGATAACTTGGACTTGTTCTTAAGATAAGCTCTGTATTTCAAAGTAAGGTAATAGGAAAAGAAGCTCTTTTTAACAGCGCAAAGATCCATTTAGCAAACTTTATTTGTTTGATTGTCCTAGCCTCTTGAATCCTTAGTGGCCCATTTGGCGATGCTTGTATTTCTTTCTTTTCACCTGCCTCTTTAAAAATGTATAATTCATTGTGAAGTTATCTTCCTTTATTAGCTTTAAAACGTTCACAAAAACTCATATTTTGGCTTGTCAAGGTCACAATGTCGACAATTCTATATTTCTGTCCTACAAATATTACTGTCTGCCTTCATACTGAAAAGTTGTTACCATCCACACAGAAGACGCATGTTTTTGAATTACCTCCATTGTCTTTCTCGTTAGCATATAGATAGCTTATTCACAGAATGACTGATCAAATAGACCTTTCCTTTGTGAGGACAGGAAAACTATGGACATTAGTAAATAATATTAGAAAGTAAAGTGAATTCTAGTATTCAGAAGTGATTTATAAAATATTTATCAGTTAGGTCGGTCAAGAAGATCTAGCTCGGCTTGAAGAAAGAGACTCAATACTTATCATCCAAATCAAATTTTTTGTACTTTTTATTTAATTAAAAGGGGGTGAAGATACTCAAACCCAGTGCAGGTCAGGTAATTTTATATCAACCAATGATAAAACACACCCATATTCATCGGATAATTATAGGTATGAAGAAACAGGTGAAACCAAGTTGAATACATCATAACTTGAAAAAAAGAAAAGAGAACACGGAGATACAGCTAAAAAAATTGTTTCAGTTTTTCCAGGTAGAGCAAAGAGTCTGCATTTGGTAAGTTGACTTTCCATTGGCAGCTCGTCTGGTCAGATGTTTAATAGGACCATTGTGTTACTAATTCAACAGCTTTATCTTTTACGCGTTTCCTTTCCTTATTCAACTACCTTTGGTGCTCCATGTGTTGTTTATTAACATTGATTCGTTTAATCCAGCCGGCCGTCGGTTTCACGTTGCTTTAGCATGTCACCTCATTGTAGGCCATTTGAAGAGCAGATGAAGACATTACATAATTTGAATGTTAGGGAGGCCGGGATGCAGGGGTCATAGGAACAAGTTGTTGATTCCAAGAAACCTTAACCTAGCTTCAGTCAATTCAGCCTTATGCTCAGAGCCATTTTTAAGAACTTCATTATTGTCTCATTTCAAAACCTTCAAGACGAATATAGAATGGAGACAACAAGAAAATTCTAATATGATAAAAGCCGACATATTTGTCAAAATACTAATGTTGCAGTAGTAGCGTTTGTTGATTGGGACCTTGTCAAGTGCAACTCTGGTGGAAGAACTGTGTATCATCGTGTGATTTATATCTATTTGCTAGGGGTTTTTAAGGATAGTTTTACCTTTTAAGTGACTTCATTTAGGCCTTCCATTTGTCAATTACGCAGCTGACTGGGACTAGGGTAGACTTGTTTGTGTCTTTAATAGCCCTTAAGCCATGATTTGTTTATGTTTTTTCTATTTTACTATGAGTTGGGTAGTTCCCTCGCAAGGCAGTTGGTTGGAAGATCCAAACTCCATCGATCCTTTCTATTGACTGCTTTAAAAGATAGGGTGGTTCTTTACCATTTTTCTTTCAGGAGAAATAGATAAAATTAAGTAAATTCTGTCATGTAATGATTACCCTAACGATGTATTAGACGCTATTTGTTATGAATTGTCTAGCTTTAAAAATCTCATTATACATGGTCCGAAATTTTCTCTATATACCTAAAACTACCCTGGATAAGGCTGGTTTGGAACTAAGGCTATTAAAGGTTAAGAGCCGAAAGCTTTGTTTACCTAGTTCGATTTGCCAATAACCAGAGCACGCATCAAGCTTAGTGAAGTAGTATGCTCTTGACATTGGCAAGGATTTCCTCTGTTGTTGGGAGCCGGTGATACTAGCGTTTAATTGGCTTATTCAAATGACGTGGGTCTAGACAAAAGCAAAGTTTACCACTTGGTTTCTCAACCACAGCTAGAGAACCAACTCAATCGGTAGGTTTGGTGGCAAGCAATGACAGTTAGCTTGATCATCCTGTCTAGTTCCTCTTTGAGAAGAGGTAATAATGCGAGTGGTAGCCGTCGCAGTGGATTAAATACAGGAGAAACTGTAGGCTCAAACAATTCACCAAAATAATCTTTCAGGTCTGAAAGGTAATTAAGGGAGATTAATGATCTAGAGCATACGTCGGAAAAGATTTAGTTCAGAATTTGTGGACAGACCAAGGGGCCAACGTATCTGGTACTGATAAAGAAGTTATTGTTATCAGACTCATCCGAGCGCAAATCATCACTGAAGGGATTTTATCTTATTTCTCTCACTCTTCTGGAGATGTGGCATTTTACAAATTGCTTTTTTCTTTCAGTGACTACATAACTGTGAATAGGCTGAGCAAGATCCTTTGCTGTGAGTGCATCCATAGAACTTGCAGTTCTACAAAATTACTTCCATCTTCTTGTTATAGTATCATGTTGATTGAGGTGCTGCTTATTTTCTGCATTATGGCCTGCTGTGATGCATAGCCATAATGTATAGCATGGTTTAGATTCCAGTCACCCTCATGGAGATATTTCTCTCGCTAAAGATTATCAACTACACCAATAATAATCATATTACAAAGCAATGGGTCATGAAAGCCACAAAATTCACTATCAATACTGAGTTTCCTAAGGAGATTAAAAAATCATCAAATGTTTCACCTTCCTCCTGGCATCAGGTAAAAAACTTGTAGGGCAACAATGTAATGTTCTTTGTACGATTGCAGCACTGGTGAAGCTTTCTAACCACTACATCAACTTTCAACTAGTCAACAGGAGAGTCAAATGTAAGGCAGTTACAGATCTCCCTATCTTTCTTACCAGTGCTCTGGAGGAAAATGTAGGCTTTTATTCTGTTATTCTTTTCTCACTTTTCTGTGGCAGCCAAAAAAATATAAGTTGATGCAGCAAGCGTCGCAAGTGATCTGAGAGACTTCCATCAAATGACGTTGGTGACGGAGGATAAAAGTAGGAATCCATGCAGATTGAAACCAAATTCAAGGAGAAAATTATGCATCTCTTCTCTTCACAAGTTGGAGATTTGGTTGTATACTTACTTCCGACATCATGTTATGTTATCTCACTTTGGGTAACTCCAATTAAATAAATAAAGTATAATGGAGATCAAATTAAAACTAGCAAAAAATGTATTCATAACTCATGTTTGGCCAGTTCATTATTGCCCCCAAAACTTTCTGTCACAAGATTAAAAGAATGTTATTTTGAATGAGTTTACAAATGAGAACGAGGCTATGAGATAGCTAATTGTGTAACAAGGAAAAAATATTTATCCTGTCTTCATGCTATATTGTGGCATTTTATTTAAGCTGTTTTAATATTTGTTTAGAATGCCCAGTCCTCAATATTATTTCATTAAATCTATCTGATAGAGAGATATGTTGATTTATAACGACAATCATTTTTTACCAAGACAGCAAAAGACACTAATGGTTTCAATTTTTATTGTCATCATAGTGCAGCTAAAACATCCACAAAAGCAGGCTGTATCTCCACAATAATATTGTGAGCTATGTTTGTGAAAAGCAGCTGTCGTAAATGTTTGCATATTTTAGTTGTAAGATTTGCAGTTTTTTTATTTCAACAGCAATCAACCCTTTCGAAGACTTAATTGGCTTTGAGACCATCACAGCAGGGGAAAAAACTTTTTTTGTTGGCTTTTTATTTACACGATTTACACGATTAGAATACTAGTTTAACATATTCGTTATTCTCACAGTAATTATATGGTCCACTCAATGTACGAGTTATATTTTAGGGGCGGAGAGTTGTATTTCAGTGGAAACACTTTCCTTGTTATATTGGTAAATATTGTCTGGTAGAAACATCTGACCTGTTCTTAAGAATTTTTTCAAGCTTTTTCCCCCTGAATCCAGCAGTTATCGTTATCAAGTGCATAACATTGGCAAAATAGGTTACACGTAAATATTTGGAAGAAACAGTGAGTGAAATTATTAAAACTGTGAATAGAATAATAAAGTTATTGAAAACTAAAGGGAACTTTCTAAGCTTCCATCTTATAAAGTGTTGCTTTATCTTAGTGGTTTTTTAGTATAATCGACCGACTTGTGCCTTGTGTTCTGAACTACAAGGATGCACTGCGGTACTTACTGTACATAGCATCGGAGCATTAACCTGAAACAAGTAAAATAACGGTTGGTTTACAATATCTAAGTTTTAAAGCAAATCTTCAATCCTAATAGTACATTTTAACTAGCTGACCTTTGGCTAACCCTCAAATCACTGACATAAGAAGAGATAAATACTACAACAATTGTAACATTAGGATAGGTTTGATCTGTTTGAAGGTTAGTGTTTCATTTGTATGATAAAGTAAAGTTAGCTAGTAGGTCAGAATGCTTGATTTCAACAAAGTTTCGCCTCCGGCAGTATTGCTCCCAATCCTTCAGGCCTGTTTTCGTTGGGATCTTGGTACCTTTGTTGCTAAGAGGGAGTGTCTGCAGCCAACTATGAAAAAGTGGTTTATGACACTTTAAAGGTACATTATGTATACTATTAACAGAATTCGAAAATTTCTGACTATTTAGAGGCATCAAAATTTGATTTTTACACAACAAATTTAAAGTTTTGAAGATAATATTATCACACGGTCTCAGATCTGAGTATTCACAGTTTTACCTTTGTTTCTGCCATCAACCTACATCATAGATCTAAATTATTCAAAAAACTTGACCCATACAAGCCTTTCCGATTACTTAACCAAAAAGAATTTGAGCTGTGGAATGTTTCAAATTTCTTATTTATTGCAAAGTTTCGGTGTTAATATAAGTATATACCCTTTTCATTATGAATATGAGTGAAAAGAGGAGTTTTTATAAGTTAATATAAAACTATGAAACAATCACAGTTAATTGGTTATAAGAGCTGCTAAAAGCAGAAAAAAGTAGTGAATGTGAAGATCAGAGGTCAACTAACCAACCGTGGGCATGGCGTAATATCTAGTGAGATGTTGTAATACGGGAAAAGTGGGGTAGATTAAGGAGCTTAAGAAGGAAAGAACGCTGGTGCCGGATTGTTTATTAATGTAATTAGCATAGGCAATTCAATCGTAAAATAGCAAGTCATCGACAATTCTCATTTGTCGACTTTATTGCAACAGGCAATTTTTCTTTATGGTCAGTACATAAACAAACATTCGGTAAGCCCACCAATGATGAGAAATAGTTCACCAATACTCTTGGGTTTTTTTCATTTTCTCAAAGATGAAAGGTCTGGTTCTAAAAATTTCAGAGAAAACATGCATTAAAAGCCAGAAGATTAAGACGTTGTCCGTAGGCTCAAAATAAAGTCAATTAAAAATGATTGTGGTATTATGTATTATTCTCTTTGTTTTCTGTTTTCTACAATTTACTACTTTACAAGTACATTTATTTGTTTGCAGATTGTTAATATCTTTTGGGCTATAATTAAATCTTACACCTCTCTCCAACAAACATAAAAGGTAATTATAACATTGTCATTTCCATTTAATTAATGATAACTGACGTAAAAATTGAAGATGATTGTTATTTTTCTATTACTGACCAATGGACTTAACACTGTGTGGAGTTTCTCTGAATAAAGACTTTCGTGTATTGATCAGGGCTGGTTGTATGTCCTCGAAATGTCAATTATTTGACTGGAGAAAAAATAAACTGAGTTTTGAGTTGTCAAGAGGTTTCAATGAAGCCACAATTCTAATTAAATCCAGAAAAGTATCTTCTTAATAAATTCTTGGTACCTTTACCACAGTCGTTCTTTTACCCTAAGTTGCTTCCGTCTGTCGCAAAAGTTTCATTACATTGAAGAACAATTCATTCAGACCCCACTGTTGGCTTTGTTGCTCTTCCTGCTTTTATTAGTTGAAATTATTGATCTATATAAGAGATCGATGTGAGGGTAAGAAGGAGGGGAGGGGAACAATTACCAAAAGTAACACTAAGAGACTTCGTACAACTTTGAACAGTAAATCATTCATTTAAATGATAAATTAAATAAGTACTTTGTAAACAATTTATTGTTAGTTATTTCAGATTTTGTTCTAGTCCCTTAAGGGTTTATATTATTCTTTTAACTTTAAACACATGAGGTCTTTTGCGGGGTTTTTATGATCCCAGTATAGATGAAAACCTTTGTACACATTGTGTTTTGAAAGGATTCTAATCATTTCAAAGCGTGATAAAACATGTTCAGTTATTGCTTCTTTGTATTTCCAAAAGGAATGTACACGATCTCGGAAGAAAAAAATGACTCAGCTTCGATAGTCTCCATACTTGTTATAGCAGGCATAGTTTGTTTAGGTGTTATTAATGTTGTTGGTTTTAGAAGCAAACTGACTTAGAGATTAGTGCAGTTGCTTTGAAGCTAGTAGGCCCTAGGCTCGATTTCCCCAGCTGTAGAGCTTTAGGACGATACAGAAAGTCACATAGCGGTGCCAGAAAAGGTATCTAGCCATTAAAATACCTCACCGTCACAAGTAATATTTTCATCTTTTACTTTAGATGCATAAGGGTGGGCAATGTAGGGAGTTCCGTTGCAGAACGTGTTTGAATACAGAGAAAATTGTTTTTACCAACCATGAACTAGTCAACGACTTTAAACGAAAAATGTTTTATGAAGAAAATAATCAGAAATCAAATAAACTAATTTTTGTAACTATTTTTCTGTTCAAAACCTTTTGACATCAAAACTACTTACTCAGCTTTGTAAAGATATTCGATAGTTAACAGAAATATCTGGGACTTTAGAGGTAGTTGTTATCTGTGAGTTCGATGTAAATCCTGGAGTAAATCAAAACATTAATATTGTCACTGATCAACACCTATAAGAAAAATTTTAGTGTCTTTTTCGGAAGGATAAGGAAAACAAGGCAAGAGCTGTGAAAAGTATGTCTTTAAAGTATCAATGGGTCTCTATATCCTGGAATTTTATTTCTTTTCTTATCTGTCCTTTATTTCTGTACCAATAACAACAGAAAAGTGTACCTGCAACTTGTTTGCTTCAGTAAAGACCAGGTTGCAACAAACTATGAAAAAGCAGACTTGTGACTTTATAATACTGTCCATAGCACCTCATTTTGCAACTGTTCTAAACTCTGAAGACATAATCTTTTTTTTTTCTTTAGGAAATGTTTCATTTCATTTTGGTTAGGGGAATTCCCAACCAATATAGTTCTATTTATTTATCATTTTCTTTCTCAGGTTAGGTCTGCTGATATTTTGAAATTATTTTCCATGTTTCACCATCGGTCTTTATTGTACCTTCGTTTAGTTGTTGTAAACAACCAATGTTTTATTGTTGTCAACTGAATGGGGCTACGTACTTCAATCGAGGTCACTAACAAAATAATTTTATAGAATTTCCAACAGTGGTTTGTATATTGTCACTCACGCTATTTATATGCTACAATTTTTTTTCATTGCTGATATGCTTTCGCTTCGATCTGTCCTCAAACTTCTCCTTCGAGTAAATTTTTTAAACTGCCATAGGTTTTTTCAAATTGCCATTCTACTTGCCTAAGTTTTTCATACGAGCTCAGATCGAACAGATGATTCTTGCATTGATACTTTGCAATCTAAGTTGAAGTCTTTATTGTCAAAATATTCTTAGTTTGCACTATTTTACATGACCAGGTGGAATTTGGCAATTAATGAATTCATTGTTTTTTGGCATTTGGAAGTGTATGACACAAGTGTGGAAATACAAATATACATATTCTGTTTTTATTCTGTTATTTTAATACTTCCGTTAGCTTAGAAAAGTACTTAGATAAGTGAAATTCCTTTGAGATTCTTTAATGACTTCTTCCAAGGAGGACAATTCCCAAGTACTGCTATTTGTTCGTTATCATTTCATAGTGTTTTTTCATTACAAGATTTTAGTATATTCTGAGCACCAACTGTATGTTTTTGTTAAAAAGAGACATTTGATTCTGTAATGATCTCTATCTTTTTTATGTGCAAGCTCTAGGTGGAAAAATAATGCTTACAAACTTTGTCAGTTCTGCAGTAATTATACTGTGAAAAATAGATGTCAAGGTAACATTACTTTCCAAATGGATCCGACATGGAATGAATAATACTGTTTTTGATCTGTCTTCTACATTTGTAGGGCTTGATAATTTTCAATTTGAGCATACAGTACGCATAATAACCGTTTGATCTGCTATTTTACTAGAAGGGACAAAACTATTGTCTGATAAAGTAACATTCGTAAATGACCTGTACCGTATGTCTTTGATACGCATCACATTTCTGCCTTGCTGCATTCTGGTGGATAAATATAGCCAGCATTTACAACGTACATTTTTGTACAATACGCAGAGAAAAACTCAGATAAAGAAGGTGACTCCTTTTCAGCCTAAAGGCATCCTACAAGTGTCCTGCAGTTATTTTTTCATTTTAACTTGAAAGATTGTGATGGTATGTAGTTCTTGTAATATAGTTAAAGTGGTTTTCATCATGACAAAATAATGAAGCCTCAAACAACATTCTATGACAATACAGTAGTAAGGATCTCTCAGATCTACAAATTATTCAAGAAAAAAGCCAATTGTTAATTAGCTTTCAATCTAAATATTACATTACAAATGAATATGAATTTTGATAAAGCCAAATTGACCTCCTATTGTTCTACATTCAAATAATATTCATATTCTTTCCAAAATAGAAACATAGGCATTATAATGGGTTGTACTGATGAAAGTTTCAACATAGATATTGTGATATGATGCCTTGTTCTTGTTTCTGAACAGACTGCGTGTAACTAAAGGGTACCATGAAGCAGAGAATTTTAGCAATGACCATATTGTGAGCAACATTGTAAAGGTTGTTCAGCAGAATGTTATTGTTACATTTAAAATGTTCGTTGTAAATTTTGTCTGCACCTTTAATTGTTATCTTTTAGTATTTTTACAGCTTTCAATTGTTCTGGTTTTGTTGCAGATAATCTATTGAAGGGTTCTTTGATAGAGGGAAAGTGAATATAAAAATTTATTAACTTATCACCTGGGGCTGTTTGTTGCATTCTTGTGGTCAAATGTGTTACTTACAATGTTAGGAAAATTAAGTAGCCCTTACAATACCTTACTCGCGGTTTCTGAGAAACATAAAAGTTCTCAAAGTCGACAAGATCCTTCTTCAATGTATCGCATTTCAGTAATTTGATTAAACAATTTTAGTTTCTTTGACATATTATTCACATTTCAATTGTTGCATTATACAATGTTTAGTGAGTTTTCTTTTACTTTCTCTGTGTTTTTCATTATTACTGTATTTTACTGGAAAAAATATTTCAAATTCTTGCTCCGACCACGACAGGGGAATGGCTTCCTAAAATAAATTTGGAGGTGAATACTCAGCTCACATGTAAAGAAACTGGGCAATAGCTGTGAAATTCAACTGAACTGTCTGGCTTGTGAATTTAACAAAATGCTCCCTGGGAGTAATTCTTAAGTCGGTTTCTTGAAACTCAAGAAGCTGGTGCTTCGCACTGTTGTCCTATGTCAAAAACTACATTTGCAAGTAGGAAAACCCATTTGTTAATCCAATGTGTGGAGACTTTGTAGACTTGGGCTTAAAAAGTAAAATACTTATCAAAAAGTCCTCAAAGACCATCCGCTCATTGCAGCCAATGGAAGGAATTAAACGTCAAGGTTTCATTGCCCACAAGCCATCGTAGCAATAGGTTGAACTGGGTATTACTAATGTAGCCAAGGAAAAACGTTTGCTTTTTCTTTTTGGTTTTATCGTCATTTTCCCCCAGTAACTGGGGCTCTGACGGTGCCCTTCGCAGGGACTTGGATTTGGCAGTGAGGAATTTCTTGGCCGGATGCCTTTCCTAATTAGGCCAACCAATGACTTTTTCTTTTGTGAATTTCCAAAGTCGCCCGCTCAGGGAATCGAACCTGGAATTCTTGGTTATGGTGGGATTGCACTAATCGTTAAGCCACGTCTATTTTTATGAAAATAAGACTGAAGATCTCGCTTGCATTCTGTTGTTCACTTTTAGCCATTTGAAACTTACCCATCTTTTTTTTACTTACCTAATTTCAGCTTTAAGTCTAATTTCTGGTAATAGTTTATAGATGCCTGGTTATGCCTTCAACTTTTTATATCTTTATTCAAAAGACATTTTAAAAGATCAGATACAGAACAAGCTTGGTGGAGCGTATTTTGTATTGCAGGACGCCTTTCCTGAAACCAGCTCGAAGTAGCCCACTAACTTGGCTAATCTCTTTTCAGCATAAAGAAGAAGCACACCGTTGGTCCCATAAGGGTTTTCTTTACCGCTGGTCTACATCCACTTCACAATGAGGTCAGAGCCTCGCCATTTCCTGCTGAAGTTCCCCGGAGCTCAATAATTAACTGGTGGAGCTGAGCATGTTCACCTTGGGTGAACCTGGGCAACATAGCCTCAGAACGACCCCGTTACCATTCCTACGACATTTTGAGGCCAGCAGGCTGGTCTTAAGTAGGAGGATGTGCACTGTATTAGACACAATTTGAACTATCCAAGGTCCAAGGGTCGTTCTATGTTACACATATACTTGATAGAGGGAAACTCAGTACAACTGCCAAAACATACATCGTTTGAAGGTTACACTGTTGGAAGGAGTTACTTTTTGTTCAAATTCAATCCACTTATTTATTGGACCAACCCTGTCAAAATCTAAACTGATTGCCACTGCTAAATTCTCTTTAGAATCTTTTCTGTATTTGTTATGCTATTTTCACAACTCTATTAAAGTCTACTTTTCCTCTTTGTTGAGGAAGTTTTCTCTAATCTGACAATCCTGATTCTAACTAGATGTAGGATTATGGATTTGTTTAACACAAAAACTAACTGTTATCCCATTACAGGGGTTTATATCTTATTTAAAAAGATTAACTCAGTAAGTTTGTAAAAGACTTGTATATTATGTAAAGTCATTGCACCAAAATGGAATCACACAGAAGTAGACTCGAGCCATCACTCCAACATTTAAAGTATAATTGCCATATTAGACAAACATAAATCCAGAGAGTAAAGTAAGCTGAACAAGCTTTCGACTTACGACTCTCCAACATGTTCTGTCAACCATTCTGTCAGGTGATTTTTTATAAAAAGCAATAATACCAATGGTTTGAGCAGGGTCTCGGATATATTTTCTATGCAATTAATACTCAGGTAACAGATGTATCTGTTTAATGTAAAGTGCATTCTTAAGAATTCGCAGATAAAAATTGAATCAAATATAATCAAAAAAGGTAATTTTCAATGCCCTACAGTTCGAATTCAAAACCCCCTGTACGTATGTTGGAAATACATGAATTATTTATTCAACTACCAAGAGACAGAGGTAGAGCATATGGCTTTACTAATCACTGCCATCATAGTATGAATTTCAACTTATAAAACAGTTGCTGATTACAGTCTAAGAACCACTGCTAGGCAAAGAGCTTAATGAGTTTTTTGTTTATCCTTTTATCATTTGTTATTAAAATTTAACGTATGTTAAGTAAAATCTTGAATTTTGTGGGGTTTTTTGCATTTCACAATTCCCTTAATAGCTTCTCAAACTGTTTGTATGATAAATTTTGATCTCCCAAGAACAGTGACATAAGGAAAAACTCATTTCAAATCACAAAATGAAGAATCAGGAATGTTTAATTTTCTTTTTGGTCATGTGCAAAACAATAATGAGTCTTCGGATGAATTCTTCGCAAACTGCACTATACAAGTTATATTTGCACATGACAATTAAAAGAAAATATTAAAAGTCAGTAAGCCAACTTATTATTCAGTACCAATAAGTGATTCTTTGTAAGGGGAATTCTCTGCAAGAATAAATTACTACGAAAATCATTATGATGTAGTAAATCCCTCAATCATTTTGAATAACACATAGTGCAGGGCAAAAAAAAAGAAAAAAAGAAAGAGAACTAGAGGCTGCTTAAATGTACTTTTGTCTTAGGAAGTTTCATATTTCCTGAATAAAGCATGTGTGAACTGAAGAACCTTTAAAAAGCTAGGATACAATAACACCCTGTTGCGATTATCAGAGATAGACAGCTGCTAGTTTTGGAATCGGACATAATCATGATGGGCAGTCTTGAAAAGATCATCATCACAGGTAAAATTGAAAAAAAATGAGACCGTGGTAAGCAGAGACTGGCGATGAATAGTGTCCAGTGCAGGTTAATGATTACCCACATCCTCAGAGGACATGATATAAAAGTAAAAGCGTTGGAAATCTATACTTTATAAAAAGGCCTTGTTTACCGGTACACTTGAAACTCCTCGGATCTTAGGCTGATTTTTTCCTACTTGGAGACGTCAAGCTTTAAGATTATTCCACTACCGTCTTTTAATGCCATTGTTTAAAATTTGACCTACTAAAATTTACTAGATTCTGAGTTTATAAAAACGAAAAAGAAAGAAAAGAGTAATTAGCAATGTTGTATTAGAAAACGCGGCTTACTTCAATTCCAATTGGCATTTATTCTGATGGAAGTAAATCAAATTCAATCTAGTTTTGCTTCATCGAACACTTTTGTGTCGAAAGCGTATTACAATTATTGGAACGGATTCACTTATATACAAAGTGACCCTGTGTTGGTTGTTAAAGAAGAGGACATGACGTCACTGTAGAATTTATTAATTTCTGCTGGTGTAATGAAGACCATCATGTCTAAAGAACTCAGCAGAAAAAGGACTCTTGCTAAGGGAAATAAGTTACCTCGTAGGAATGGCAAATGACATTTTTTCAAATATTCGTTCTTTTATTGATCTTGAGTCTAATAAGGGAACAATTATGAAGTTCTAACAAAAACTTTATGAATATCAGCTTTTTAATGAAACGAAAACTAGGGCGAATGCAAATTCTAGAAACTTACTCGCGCTGAACTTGGCAATGCCAATGGATGTAAAATAGCAATATCTGTTCTTTCTACTTCCAACACATTTGAATTGATCATGAAACGTGGGAAGTAAAGAGAAACATGCTCAAGTAACAGAATACAGTATCTTGACTTGAAGAGCTATTTAAGATTAAGCTAGACATACTTAATATTATCAAAAAAGACTTTTGAATGGGCTTAGACATGTGTTGCATAAAGGAGAAGAGATATTTACACTTAGCTCCTCTAACTATAAATTTTCTGCCAAACGACAGCGTTTACGTTTTCCTGCAAGATGTTTTGCCATGATTTAACTGATTTTCAAGACTTTATGCGAAAAGGAAAGCTTTGGACCGATAGGTATTAAAAAGTTATGCAGTCATGAGCTGCAGAAGTATCTCTTTGGGGATTACTTATTTTTGTCAAGATGAATAAAGTCGTGAAATAGAGAGTTTTGGATAGCGAGTTTGAAACACATAAAATTCTCAGATTGATAATCTAAATCGAACGGATAACGTTACTTCTGTATTCAAAAATAGTGCGTTTAATATATAGCTTGTATAAAATACATATATATATATATATATCTGATTGTAGGACAATCTTGATTTTATTGATGACTTTTTCTGTTTTTTCCAATATTTCCCCTACTCATATGTAAATTTATATACCGTATTACTTCGAATAAACGCCCCCCTTCTTTTAAACGCCCCCNTTAAGATTAAGCTAGACATACTTAATATTATCAAAAAAGACTTTTGAATGGGCTTAGACATGTGTTGCATAAAGGAGAAGAGATATTTACACTTAGCTCCTCTAACTATAAATTTTCTGCCAAACGACAGCGTTTACGTTTTCCTGCAAGATGTTTTGCCATGATTTAACTGATTTTCAAGACTTTATGCGAAAAGGAAAGCTTTGGACCGATAGGTATTAAAAAGTTATGCAGTCATGAGCTGCAGAAGTATCTCTTTGGGGATTACTTATTTTTGTCAAGATGAATAAAGTCGTGAAATAGAGAGTTTTGGATAGCGAGTTTGAAACACATAAAATTCTCAGATTGATAATCTAAATCGAACGGATAACGTTACTTCTGTATTCAAAAATAGTGCGTTTAATATATAGCTTGTATAAAATACATATATATATATATATATATATATATATATATATATATCTGATTGTAGGACAATCTTGATTTTATTGATGACTTTTTCTGTTTTTTCCAATATTTCCCCTACTCATATGTAAATTTATATAAACACTTATGGCTTTTTCGTTTGCACTTGTCTTGGCAAATAAACTAGCATGAGAAAACAAAAACCAGGTGGTATTTTTACAATGAAGAAAACAAACACAGGATAAAAGACAGCCCCTTCCCCCTCTCGTCGCACGTTTTATGATTTGCTATCTGAATACAACCAAAATATTAGATTATGTGTACTTTAACAAATGTTAGAAAAACAAATGCAAAAACTGGGAGGAGGGCTCCAATCGTTTCTTTCATTTTCTTATTGATAAAATACGGATTGACTTGCATATTTTCTTATCCTGACGTCTGGGACAGGACAACTGAAAAAGCAAACGCTATCAAACAAAACGAACATGATGTTAATTGCTTTTGTGATGTTCTATCTTAGCCTCCGACTCCTATTAAGAGCAGGTATTCTCTTTGAGCTTCCAGAGTATAGATGACCTTCTATTTTCTTTGTATAAAGGGCGTCAGATATCATAGCTGAGAATCCTGTTTCAACAAGATTATCCTATACCTTTTTAAGAGTTTATTTCATCTATAAATTTAGCTTGGCACTGATTCCTTGTAATATGAATCAAATGGTACAGTTAGATCAAAGCTGGGATACATGTTTAGCACTGGAATGAAAGTAATACAGAAAAAAAGATACTTCGATGCAAAAAATGCTGTTGTAGACAGTAATTGGCTAAGCTCTTTAAAGAGGAAATAAATGAAGGTAAGATACTAGAAAGGTTTATGACAAGTTGTTTACTTCTTTTTGCTAGTTTTAGGGGATTTTTTATTGTTTTTCAATTACAGTTTCGGAGCTCCCTTATGAGCACTAGAGAAAATAATCCATAGCAGTCAAAGACGAAGACGGTAGGTAGTTTAGTTTTGTAGCAAATACCATTCATGTTATGATCGAGAACAGAAAGGGGGAAAAAGTTACGTAATTGCAGACATTGTATTAAAGAAAGACAAAACCCGCATCAGAATATTGAGTTTGATACATCTTTCCATATGACCTTAAAAGTCCATTTTTAACATTAACAATATGTCCAATATATTTTTGGTTTCTTTTTTTTTACCAAACTATAACAGTAAATAAGGGCTTTCCAAACGTTATTCCTCCCCACTCCCACTTCGTCATTTTTTACAGAGAAGTAATGATAGAGGACGTTTTTCATTTATAAATGAATCCTTAAAAATAGCTGGTTAACAACTGACCATTTAGAGGTACTACATAATAGTAAGGCTGAATGACCTATTACATCCTGTTCTGATTGTATTCTGCTAATATGCCACAGCCTGTAAAGTGATAATATAAATGAAATCATTCAATACATGTTTGAACTATCAAAAATACATTCAAAATGTACCTTTCCTTAGTGTTATTTTTGATAAAAAATGAGGACAAGGATCTCAGTATTTTCCAATAAATAACTACTCAGATTCATGACTTTGGTAGAACTAAATTTTTTCAGTGCGACGGAAAGTAAAAACTTCAATAGACATTTTGTCTACAAACCTTTCAATAATGTTCTAGACTTTTATAAGTTTTACAAGCTGTTGATTATGAACATACATATTACCCGACTACCCTGTATATATCTCTCTCTCTATATATATATATATAAAGTATGTTTTCTTGACCGAATTTTACATTTACAGTCTGCTGGACCTAATGTTTTGAATTACAAATCGTAATAAACGGAATTAGCATTACAATTATTTGTTACAATTATTACCCTGTGGAACTCAGTGTTTTACTTGGAACTTCAGTGAAGACACCACAAGTATCATTTCCAACATCAATTTGTTGAAGTTTGAAGCAAAGAAGCAGTGGAAATGTGTTAACAATAAGATTGGCTAAAATACGAGCAGATAACAGTTCTAGAGGTAGAATACTTAATTCGTATAGTGGGGCAACCCTAACTTTGGAACACAATAGTTTGGAAAATTCATCCTTGGTAGTGACACAAACAAGATAGACTGCAGCACAATAAATTTTCTGGCTAGCATCAGCAAAGCCATGTAGGTGATAACATAAAATCTTTCCCTCAGTCTGACCATGAGTACTTTTAAGAACTTTGCTTAGTCCATGTATCCATTCCTTTCAACTAGCAACCTTGCCTTATGGTGTGGGCTCGTCCCAATCTAATTTATCTATGCACAAATCCTGAAAAAGGATCTTTGCCTGCACTCCTACAGGTCTAATTAAACCTAGTGGACCTAAGGACATGGCAAGAGTGCTTAAAACACCTCTTTTTGTGGGTCTTGATGCTTTAATGTTAGTTGCCATCTTCATTAAATCAAACTCTAAAATATCTCTATTATTGTCCCAGGTTATACCCAAGACCTTAGCCTTTCTCTCTGATTCCTAGTGTTTTCGTTACAAATGATTCTTCATCTTTATTAACTGTTTGTAATAATGTTGACCCTTTATTCTCCTGAATCATGTTTCTGAGCTCAATATAATTTGTCTTCCACTTCTAAGAGTAATACCCCTTTCAACATTCTCTCTCTTGCTTTGCAATAAAGGGAATAACCTGCATCCATGCTGTCAGATCTCAACAGAAGATCATCCACAAAGAAGGACTGGGGCATAATTTTTACAAGTTCAGGATCAACATCCTGGAAAGAGGAAAGATGGTAACGCAATATTGCATTTTAAAAAAAATGGTGAACTATTGACACCAAACACAACATGACTAAATCTTAAGGTAATGATCGCTAGATCCTTAGCATTAATATCTTTCAGTCATAAAAATCTTAAGCAGTTTTTGTCACTCTTATTAACTTCATGTTTAAAAATGCTTTGGCTATGTCTCCCATGAGTGCAACCTTTAACTGTCTAAATCTCAATAAAATAGCAAAAATTAGTGGTGTCAATGAAGGACCTACATGCAGACAATCATTTGGTGATGTTCTGGTGTTCTTATCCTTTCATGAGGCATCATAAACTACTCTTGCCTTTGTTGTTTCCGCATCATTCATAACAAGAGTAGAATGTGGTAGATAAGAAACTCTCTCTGTGTGTTCCAATTCAGCAACTCTTGACACAACTCCTATATTTGATTGTTCTAAAATCACATCATTATATTTCTGAAATTTCTCCGGGTCGTGTTACAATTTCTTCATTTGAGATTTTAATCTTGGTACACAATTTACAATTTACACACTTTGCAGGACCCAATGGTAGAACAGAATTTATTTATTTGTAAATATTTTATTTGTAAATATTTTATTTGTAAATATTTTATTTGTAAATTTGTAAATTTTGAATTAGCCTACCCTGTAAAAACATTCGAAAATAATAATAATAATAATAATAATAATAATAATAATTNTCAGCAACTCTTGACACAACTCCTATATTTGATTGTTCTAAAATCACATCATTATATTTCTGAAATTTCTCCGGGTCGTGTTACAATTTCTTCATTTGAGATTTTAATCTTGGTACACAATTTACAATTTACACAATTTGCAGGACCCAATGGTAGAACAGAATTTATTTATTTGTAAATATTTTATTTGTAAATATTTTATTTGTAAATATTTTATTTGTAAATATTTTATTTGTAAATATTTTATTTGTAAATATTTTATTTGTAAATTTGTAAATTTTGAATTAGCCTACCCTGTAAAAACATTCGAAAATAATAATAATAATAATAATAATTTGTATAGTTTAATGGCAAAGGTCCATGACCTGCCTTCCAAGGCAGTGAAACAGAGTATCGATCTCCTATGAATTCAATATTGTCAACAAGAAATTTATGAACATCATCCATAGGTCTAATTCATAAACTATCCAAATCCTAAAATTTATTAACCTGCTCATCAAGTCTCTGAGATTGGTCACTTTGTGAAAAATTAACTCCACAACAAAATTAATTCAAATACTCACCTCGCAAGGGTTCTGATAACACCTATCCTAATGTTGTTTTGACAGCCATGTGTTCATGTGGCCCCCTTTGTACTTGTTCACCTTGTAATAAATGCCACTGATAATCAGTTCTTATCAAAATCTCATCAGATTTTCTCTCCTCACATGTCTTAAGTCTAATGCCTTGACAGCCTTAGTTGTAATAAAGGATCGATGACTCCCAGAGTCAAACAAATTTCTCATCTCACACTTTCTAAGGCTGTCTGAAGTCCAACACTGTCCCCAACACAACTGCTTCCCACCAGGGACGAAGCATTAGGATTACACTTAAGCGGGGGTTTCTTGTCAGGCGCGTCTATACATTCCTCCCGAGGTAGTTTGCTGCTTCCACAAAGGGAAACATGATGCCTTGCCTTACAAACACAACATTTAGCCTTGGAACAACATTCAAAAGACCTATGATCCTGCTTTAAACAAACAAAAGATCTAAAAACCTTCCTGAGGATATTCTTTCTATCCTCAGGATTTCTATGAGTACTTCAGTTCTCTGATTTGTGGTCTGCCTAACAAAATATACAGCCATGCGCTTGGGAAGCAACCAGTGCATTTGCAGTTGTTAATTTTCCAACTCCCTTGCCTTCATTACTGTTAGGCCGTCTCCTTTTACCATAGCGTTTATATCCTTTATCAAATTTCATCAGTTCTGAATTCATTTCGCGAACGTCCTGCTCCAGGTCCAATTCTTTGCTCAGTTCGTCCAATTTCCATTCAAGCACACTTTTCCGACATGATCGGACCATATTGTACTTAATACTTTTTGGCAATTTCTCGACCAAAATAGGAACGACAATCTTCGAATAACTCGATTTATCAAGACCATGTGCTTCCAGACCGCAGTAATTAGCCTCGATTTCATCTCGGAATTTGAGTAGCCTGTTGACGTCATCCTCATTATAGACCGGCCACAACGAAATCAGTCCATTTATGTGGGCATGCTGAATCATCGACGGTTTAGCAAATCGTTTCTTAATAAGCTCAATACCAATTTCATAATTCGAATCCGTAATTGGTAATCAACTGATAATCGATCGTGCTTGTCCCTCCAAATATCCTTTCAAGTATTTCAGTTTGTCGACATCTGCCAATTCTGTATCTTCAAAGATGATACTTGAAAAACTGTCCCAAAATTCTTGAAATTGATGAACATCTCCGGAGAATTTCTTTAACTCAACTTTGGTAGATTTACTCTCACTGTACTTTTATTTCCCCAGTAGTGGAAATTTGAATTATTGGACGCGATACTTTCCTTTGACATACCTCTCATCGATGAATATGATGACCTCCTTCAGCCAATTTCTTCACTTTTTAAAATTTTCTTATCTGCAAATATCAATTTTTCTCTGTAATTTTCCCTTCATATTCGCTGGCGTCCTCCATTTCTTTCTCGCAGACATCTTCTTCTTTTTCATTTCTGAAAACGTAATCCAAGATGCTTTTGTCCAAATGTATCAACTCCTAGTATTGTTTTATTAGCTGGGTACTAAGCGATTTCAGTGTAATTCTGTTGATGTTCTCTTTGGCATATGCCCCTTATTCTTCCATCGTATACGGTGTATCTACATACTCGTTCTTGAGTAAAGTTCTCTACTTCAATACCCTTTAATATACCAAAATACTCATTATTTGTCAACATCTCGTGAATAGACGAAGCAATAAAAAATAAGTAAATAGGAAAGGTTTATCAACGTGCTAAATTCTCTAACGATATATTTACGCAAATGAAATGTATTATAACCAATAGGTTTATTGTCCTGTGGCGATAAGAAAGAAAAACAACTTAAGTCGTGTTACTAAATTGCTCGAGACTAAGTAATTGCTACGCGAAGGAGGTTTCCCAACACATCTCACCCTACAAAAACATTTTGTAATTGTCATTATTAAATGACTTTGTGCCAAAATAATGTTCCGAAATTCATTTTTTTCACAAAGGGTACAATGGTGGACTGTTTGAGTATAAATATCGTGTTGTTGTTTTTTTTGCATTTTCAAGTATTTGCACCTTTAAGTAATCCATGTGCATATATTATGAGTTCATATGTATGCATGTACCTATGCATACATATGTATATATTTACATACATATATGTATATATATATATATTGTGGTCACTGCCAGGAAACCCGTTTTCTTCTTTTTCCTGCATTCCGGTACTAGATTGTGACCAGTTTTACATACCTTGGAAAAGCTGGTAAAAAGATGTGAGCAGAATTTTTGTTGGTCTTGTCTATGCTTACTGCGCTCGGTGGAAACTCTATGAATGCATAACAATGTCACTATGTTTTCCGTGATACATTTCGACTGAACTGGGTTCTTTTTTCTTTGCAAAAAGAAAGGAGACCAGTTACGAATAAATCAGCGAGCGTTCTTTTATTCTGATTGATTATGGTGCAAAGAATTGAAACTTTTAATTAATATCTGTGACCTATCTCTCAAGATCATTTAAACTTTTTAGAATTCCGAGATAATTGCAAACACTGAAAAATCGTTCCTTCGTCCTTGTTACGACAGGTGTTTTTTCAAAATTTCTCGGCCTAATAAAAGAAAAAAAGGTCGTTAGTCCGGATTAGCCATCAACTGCTTTATGGACGAAGTACTCCAATTCATTATCGTTATCGTTAACAACTATAATAAATCAGTGGCTACACTGTGGTTTACTTTCAACTCGGTGGGAAAATTACAAACTTGAACCAGGTTATGAAAATAGGTACTGTTTTTCATTATTTTGACACCTGTTGCGATAGAGATCCCATTTTCAATTTTATTTGGCCAACATGTGTTTGACAGTCACAAAACGGAACAAAACTTTGAATAGCTGAAGAATTAACGAAAAAATAATTAAGATAATAATAGCAGCAAACAATATACCTGCTAGTAAGAATTTGTACCTACCAAGTACGTTTTAGGACACAGTAGATATACGGGATTAAGCTAACACAGGCAAACTCTATCAAATAAATACGTTAACACCACCTAGACTTATTCTGAACATTTTATGGTTAAAAAGCCCATGATAGACAACAGACTTCGTTAATATGAGTGACACAAATCTTAATTAATGTCTTGTGTGGCTGGGGAAACCAATCCAAGCATGACATTTTCCGCTGTTTCTGTTTCAGAAAGTGCAATCCCTACCAAATGTTCCCCACTGTTGGAATTTTTTCTGAAATTTTTATTCTGCTTCTTTAAAGTTTAAATAACCTCTCTGAAAGCCAGGCTGTATCTTCTTCCAACTACGAATAAACTTCCCAAATGTCTGCTCAGATTTCTATTGCATTGAGATAGTGTTTCAAGTGCCTGTGAGACAATTCTGTCGTTTAGGTGGTCCAAGTCATGGTGCGGGGAAAGAATGACTGTCTCTATTGTTCAGCTCCTGTATCAGTCACTGTCCTTTCTTGTCAACAGAAGCTTGACATGTCCATTTAGAGTTCAAGAACTGGTAGCTATTTTCTCAGGAAGAAGGACTTGTAAAACAATCGTGTACGTTGTAACATTTTAATGATTTTGCCAAGCATTGTGGATTATTTGTCAGAGGTAGAGGAGAGTAAAACTATTCAGCCTTTTCCTACGATCAGTGTGAATTATTTTTATCTGACTCATACCTTTTTCATTAGCCAGTGCTTAGCAGCGGTATTCATAGCAATTCTGAAACTGACAGTATTCTCTAGATCAAAACCTTCCTCACTTTGACTCAAGTGCAATTTTGACCAGTTAAATAGCTTGCCATCAACTTTAGTGTCAAGTAGTATAAGGAACTTGAATGACATTGGTATTCTAATTCAAACGTCAGTATTGGTCCAGTTGGTTGGTCAGGTGCCAAACCTGATACAAGCATCGGCGATTATGCCACTTCAGACCATCCTATCACTGCAGGCATGGATCAGTTCATTACAGCTCAGGCTGTTGTTCGAAGCCCAATTGTTTAGAGACTGTAAAAATGTCTTTCTTTATCTTCCTCTGGCTCGCCTGCCTTTGATCTTTCCTAACAAAGCAAGGCGTTCCAGATTAGGATGTCTCATGATGTGCCCGAGGAGTTGTCTTTGTCGTGTTGTATTGATGAGTGATCTTTTGGTGTTGGCCAGGGCAATGAGTTCCGTGTTTGATTTTTTTTCTGTCCATGATATACGGAGCATTCTTCTCAGAAATCACATTTCAGCTGCTTCTAATTTTGCTTGAGTTTCTTCGCTGGTGTTCCAACACTCAGAACCATATAACAGTACCAACCAAACGTATGCTTTCAAAAGTCTTTTCTTGGTATCCATAGTGATATTTCGATTGTGGAGGGTAGTACGTAACTTGGAGAATGAATCTTTCCTTAGTGCTATTCTTTTCATTATTTCATCTTTACATTTTCCATTGGATGTGATGGTAAATCCCAAGTATCGAAAACTCTGGACCTGCTTGACTGGTATCCCTTTGCTGATGAAGTGGCAAAAGGGTGGTTCTTTCTTGGATACAGCCATGCACTCTGTTTTGTTAATGTTGAGGTCCAAGCCCATTTCTTCGCTTTTTTGGACAACCACGTCAACCATGCTTTGTAGTTTGAGTTCTGAATAGCAATTAAGACAGTGTCATCGGCATATCTTAAGTTGTTGATGTTTGTCCGCCTATTTCTATCCCATCCATGTTGTCAATATTTCTCAGTATATTCTCACTGTAGAGGTTGAAAAGGCCTGGTGATATAGCACACCCTTGTCTTATGCCCCTGTGGATAGGTTGGAAGTCGCCGTATTTGTTGTCAATCCTAATGGCAGTATTTTGTTTCCAGTACAGGTTACGTAGAACTCTCAAGTCTTTTCCGTCGATGCCCAGAGATTAGAGAATATGGAACAGCTTGTTGAACCATATCGAAAGCTTTTGAGTAGTCTATAAAACATAGGAAGAGGTCTTTCTGCACTTCCATTGATCTTTCCATAATTGAATTAAGTGTAAAGATAGCATTTCTTGTTCCTTTTTCTTTAACAAAGCCAAATTGTGCAGGTGATACTTCAGAACTGGTTTTATATCTAGTGCGGAGCATTACGATTCGGATCATGATTTTCACAATGTGGCTCATAAGACTGATTGTGCGACAAAGAGTACTCTGTTGCTCGTGTTTTCTCAAGAATGACGCTAAAAATAGACTTTAGAAAATCAGACGAGATTTCGCCTGTGTCGTAAACGGTATTGAGGATGTTTGTAATTTTGTTCAGACCCCATTCGTCCAAAACTTACAAAATTTCAACTGATATGTTGTCTGGACCGACAGCCTTGCCTTTTTTCATACGCTTCGTTGCATATGTGAGCTCTTTTTTTAGGATAGGTGGACCGTTCATCTTTTTATTTATTACTGGTTTGTCTCCTCTTGTATTGAAAAATAATTCTTCGATATATTGGGACCATCAGTTTAAAGTGTCTTGCTTGTCCATGAAGATGGTACCATCAGCAGCTCTGATGCATCCTATCTGTGTTCACGTATGTTTCCTTCCGAATAGTTCTTTTATTTTCTGATGCACGTATTTGCTGTCTCGTTTCTTGCTTCTTGCTCAATTTCCCGACACTGGCTGTATATCCATGCTTCTTACGCTTTGCTGCATTTTGTCTTGATTTATTTCTTTATTTAGTAGTTGATATCTTTCAGGTTGATTTCTAGCATTTCTTCTATCCTCCATCTTATTTAAGATTTCTGTTGTAATCCATTTTTTGTGATTTTTCTTCTGGACCTTTGGGATAACTTGGCTGATGGATTTTTCTACACAATCTTTAAGTTTCTGTAGTTTTTCTTCTGCGGATGTAGCCTGTTCAAGCAGTCCGAACTTGTTCTTCACTGTCACTACAAACTGATCTTTATTACTTGTATCACTGATTAGAAGATTTACTTGGTATTTAGGTGACAATTTTGTTTTTTTCAGTGCCTTCAGCTTTATTCTTAATTTGCACAACACAGGATTATGATCACTGGAACAGTCTGTTCCTGGCCCAGAGTTGGAAGACAGCACAGCATTTCTGAATCGTGTTGGAGCCAGGATGTAATCAATCTGAAACCTTCCAGTGTCGCCAGGTCTTTTCCATTTACACTTCAGTCTTCTGCGATTCTGCAACAATGTGTTTGTTATCATAAGAGCATGTTTCCTGCACAAGTTTACGGCTCTTGCCCCTCGTTCGTTAATGTTTTCATGCCCGTGCGATCCTACGATGTTTTCATGTCATTGGTCCCCTACTATTGCATTAAAGTCGCCACCTATGACCTTGACAACATCCTTTTCCAAGATGTTCATAGCCTAATCGACTTGATGATAAAAATACTCATCATTGTTATGTTGAGAGGTTGCTGCGTAAACTTGGATCAAACCAATGTTGATAGGACTGGCTTGGAATTTGATGGCGATAACTCTGTCTGAGACTGAATACGTGCCCAGTACCGATTTGGAAGTGTTTACGTCGAACATGAAGCCGACACCTCTTGCATGTTCTTTTCCTCCGGAGTATAAGAGTAGGTATCCATCGTCTAGTGTGATCTTTCCATGACCTGTCTATGTAATCTCCGACAGGCCCAGTATGTTGATATCCATTGTTTTCATTTCTCTGAGGACATTTTTGAGATTTCCTTTTTGGTAGAGTGTTTGTACATTCCATGTTGCGATTTTTCTTGCTTTATTTTTTAAGGTTTTTTGCGAGCAGTAGCTGGATGACGGTCGAGCGCCACCCGCTGCACATGACAGTCCCCACCGGGCGACGTGTTCAGCTTGGTCTGAACACCGTTCACGCCGTTCACGATGTTACATGTATTTGGAGTTTTCTTGATGATCATTGCAAGGGTATACCTATAGTGGGTTCAAATTTCTTTCTATATGGGACAGTGATCGTACTGAGCGTGTTGTCTTAGCCCTTATACTCTTCAAGTATCATCTGCCTAACACACTGAAAAGCTGACCAGTTCCCAAACTTTTTGGCTGTTCAGCAAATCATCCATGACCAGCCTGCCGTCACTTCAGGTACCCTTATCGGGGGGCTAACTGGGTACTCGACCTTGCCCAGTGGTCTCCCACAAGCTAGCGGAGAGAAGAAGGCCCCTTACTACTCCTGTTGGTGATAGTCACCCCGCTACCCAGATTGGTCCAGTAGTTCAGTTATTTAACAGAATAAACTTGAAGAAGGGACTAACCAAACAAACTGTCATTCCTACAGAGGTGTTACTTCTCAAAAGTTCCGACCTGGCTGGAGTCCTTTGGAAAGGGCAGAGTTGCTATAAATAAAAAAGAATTGTAAGACCGGCTATGGATAAGAAAAACCTAGTAGCCCAATGTGGTAACAAGAAATAACACATATGTTCAACTGCAATTCTCTTATTTAATTGAACTCAGAAAAGTAGCTCAAAAGCGAATTAAAACTATGATCTTTATGTAGCATGAGAGCGGAAAGATAAAACATGGGGAAAAAATAGACTTTTCTTCCTACTATCTGAATGTTGAGTGAATTCAAGGTTGCCTTTCACTAAACTCAGAAAAAGTAATTTTGGTCCTTTGTTGCTCCTGGACGGGTAGGAAATAAGTTTGAATTGACGGAAGGTAACCACAGTTCATACAAGACGCAGTAACACCTAATCCGTTCTCCCGCTTATTAAAATGAATACAAATATATGATTTAAAAGGTTATCATATTTCAAATAGTTCTGCAGACAAAGAAAGGTGAATAAAAAATGAAAATAATTGTGTTCTATTTTTCCTTTCACACTGAAACAGAGTTTTTAATTAGAAAATCATTTTTACTTAAAAACAGTTCATATGGCTTTAAAGACTCGTGATAATCTCCTTGTGCTAAATTTCTGGATATAAGCAATTGAAATCTGAATACATACTTTTTTAATGGCGCACATATAATGCTTAATTCGCGAATATGATGTATCCTGTTTTGAAGAAAGGGAGATCAAAACATTTTAAAGACCCCAGTGTTTTTACATATAATGCTTAATTCGCAAGTGTGATATGTCATTTTTTAGAGGAATTAAAAAGAACATCAGCTCCTTTGGTAGTAATTACAAAAAAATATTGCTTGCTTTTTAACTCCTTATTTTGGAAGGTAATTGAAAACTCTTTATTATCTCTATCATCAATCTATAATATTGTTGGCTTTTCTTCTTCTCCCTCATTTCCCGTACCATATTTTACTTTATTTGCACCAACGGGAGAAAAGTTGTCATTAACTTCCGTTCATTGGCATGTGTTTTCTCTGGCAAAGGTGTTATCAAGGGTTTTGCTATATCGCTCCACTAGGCTTTCTTACCAGAAAAATTATATTGTATGCGAATATCACCAACACAAAATTGGATGGAATAAAGAGCATCCCCGTTCCTGTTTAATCTATTACAGAACTAAATAAAGTAGACTCATATTAACCTAAACGTATCTGTATTTTGTTGGTGTATTAACTTCAACAATGGAACCAAGTACACCCAATTCAAAGGGAACAATAAATATTTTGTTTTACTTGGAACACAGATTAGTGTAGAAGTGTAGTTTAGTGACAGTTGCAGCTGGCTGGTAGCCAAGAGGTCCTGGTTTGATTCCATAAGCGGGCAAAAAAGTAGCACTACAACTCTTTAACAAGTTTTTATTGATGCAAGTTATTTATCATGTCGTGGGTCGTAGGCTTTTTCTGAGCTATGTTTCGAGAGGTGATACCATACCTATATTGTGTTTGTTGTGTTTCTTTTATCTAATGCTGGAAGCTGTTATTCTGGAAGAATGTACGATATAATTGATGTGATTGCTGTTGTGCAGGCAATGGGTGGTTTCTTTTTTTTTGTCGTAGTTTTTATTTCCCTCTCCTGAATCTTTTCATTTTCCCGATCAAAGATGTAATCTTTTATCCAGCAGTGATCCGCTATTTCAAGACTTTTTGTGTTACCTTTTTGAACGGCTCTCTTATGTTCTTTTTCTCTTTGCGCCAAGGAACGCTTTGATCCTCCAATGTAGATGGAGGGATAGTCCTTTTCATGTAGTCTGTAAACTGTATTATTTCTTTATCCAGCATGTATTTCTATTCTCAGTACTCAGTACCTTAATCAACTTTTTTGCCCCCCAAAAGTTAAATGAGATGACAGTGAAGATAATTTCGTAAGGAGAGAGCTTTTTATGTAAGAAAAAGGAAATAAGATTAACTCCATTTCAAAAATAACATGACTTTTCTCAATGAGAAGGAATATTTCAAGTCTGTTTCATTTCATACTCTAAGAAATGCTAAAACGAAAATCCACTGTAGAAACAGCAAAAAGGAAGTCCTTATTTAAATAAGTATTGTGTCATACCTTATAATACATTTTGTTAAAAATTTGATTTTTCTTCTTTTGTTTAGATGATTAGAGCTTCTTTGGAAAGATGAATTAGTTTTAATAGTGCCAAAATTCAATAATTTTGACTCCACATTCATTGTGTACGCAGCAGAAGGTGAGCTATTTTCCAAGGAGTTGTCTACTTAATATTTTCGCTACGAAATTTGTAACGTCGGGTTTTCCTGGAAACAATGGTTGGAGGTCCAGGTTTCCAAACAACATTCCTAGTCTGTAAGTCATAGACAGTAATAGATCTTTAATTCAGCTTTCTGTTTGGACCAATATTTAATATTACAGTTTCCTTTCATTGGCTTGCAACAAGAAGCTCCTGTACACTATCTGAAAGGAACAGTTGCAGTTCTCAGACCACATACTAAGGAAGGAGTAGCTAGATAACTGGAGGAATTGTCACAGACCGGAAACATTGGCGACAGAATAGCCAGAGACGTGTTCAGACTCAACAAATTTTACTTAGAGCAGCAAAGGAGGGAACTCTTTGAAGGCGAATGATCGCCGATTTTCTGAAATGAGATGAAAGCTGAAGAGGAAGGAGAGTTTGTTCATCAACAAACGCTCCGAAGTAGAAGATGAAAATGTGCTTTTATAAGAAAATGATGCGGATTTTTTACTCTCAATAAATGTCTAACGAAAAAATTTTAAGAAGAGTACCAATCGATAGGGTGACGATAAAATATAAGAAAAAGAAAGCCAGAGCTTTGGGTCATGTAATGAGAAAGAATAGTCCCAAAAACATGCTTACGGCTGGTTTTATCAAATAGTAAACAAAAGAGAAGTCAGGAGGGGGAAACATACCTATGTACTTTAATCAAAATTGAAAGAACAACCTCCTGAAGATGATTTGAATGTGAAAACATGAGTGGCAACAAGCTGAAACAAAAAGAAGTGGAAGGCCTCCGTCACCCACGTCCTGAGTATGCATAGTTCCCAAAGAAGAAGAAAAAGAACGAAAAGAAAGAAAAGAAGAGGGAGAAGAAGAAGGGGACAACTGAGAAAACATGTTTTTCCCTCAGAGCTTATTTGGCTATTACCTCATGTCTGAAAATCATTTCAATAATTCTATGTTCGTTGTACCCATAGGTAGTTAGGATGATGCACAAACTTGTGTTCTTGTCAGTCTTTATATTCTTTATAAACCGTTTTTCTTGGTACCAAAATAAAACCTCGGATTGTACAGATAAGGATCTCTTGCCATTATTAGTGAAGCTAACAGACCGAAGCTGGATTACCTAATAAAAGATACCTTTGCTTTATTTCATTTCAAAGAATTGACCTTAACCATTGAAACAAACCTGGTCAAAATCAACTTTATGGACGTAAAATCTAACCGAACAATATGAGTTTAGTGTTGGTTCTCATTAAACCAAATTACACATAGGTTACAAAAAATTTTTAGAAGAAAAATATTCAGTCAGTGCAAGTAATTTTTACTTTACTTGGGCACTTCATGAATTACTAAAGTTTTATAGGATTTTTCCTGATTTCTGAAATGATAATTCGGCTATTTTGCAAAATCGCTGAATTCTCTTAGCTTTATAGCCTTTATCCTTGTTTTGTTGCTGTTCCACTAACATTGAAAGACGCCCTGACCAACAGAAGCTGTGGACCTGAAAACTTGATAAAGCATGGCCGTGCATTCTTACTCGTATTTTTCGTATGCAAGAAATTGTTGGGGACAGAACTCGAACTGATTTCTGGAGCATTTGTCACTCAGAATAATAGGTTTAAGACTAATTCTGTACAAGACATTTTTATTCCGATCAACAGGTCAAGGGCATTTCTTGGATCCCTTCTGTCTCTATCAGCCTTGGAGATAGGACTGCAAGGTTGTCACCAACTTTACTCACTTTAAGTCTGGACGGAAACGCTTGATCATTCTTTCTGTTTGACATGGTTGATAGGCACACGACTTTTATGCTGAAGGACGATGTGTTGAGTCCGCCTGTCAACTGGCAAAGTAATTATGGGGGTGGAGCAGCAAAGGGTTGGCTGATGAAAGATGGATCGCTTGCACTTTTCAGCTTCCACCTTAAACAATACAGCATCTCTCAAATCTTGGGCTGCTGATGCGTGGAAAGTGCGACGGGCGTGGAGTAGTCCTCCGTGAATACTGGGATGGCATCCAGCGCATTACCCGTGCTTGGCTGGTGTGTTTGTTAGGAGGAATAGGGGGAGATCTAGTGACATCTGTGAATAGGGGCTGTGAATCGTGTCCCAGCGGGTCCGTGCACCTTAAATTGCTGGGGAATGCCCCATCGCATGATGGTCTTGTTAGGTTTTTGTAGTGGTTCCATCTAGTAAAGGCACACGCCAGCCAGTCCCAACCCCGCTGCCTTGCGGCTATCCCATACTTGGAAAAGGCTTCGGGAGTAAACCCCGACGAAAAATCAGGTGAGTACTCACCTAAGGGCGGACGAGCTTTCCAGCCAACGGCTATTTACCAAAACTAGTGCCCCGTGGTAGCACTAGAGGGCGGGAATAAACATACCTATCTCCCGGCCAACCACTGCAACAGCAGAGAAGCACCAGCATGTCTTGACCAGATCTTGCCCGCTGGACAACCTCTCTGCTGTCGAGAGAATGAACGTGGTGCGGCGAAGCCCAGGCTTTACTTACACCTTCGCCTGCAGTTTCATGGACGTTATGACAAGGAATTCATCGCTACATACCGGCTCGAACGTCGTCCAGGTCAACAAGGTTCGCGCTGGCCTGTCCCCGCTCCGAAAGCCAGTGAAAAATAAGCTAGGACGCATAAGAATTAATAGAAAATTCATACATCTTGCAGAATGGAATGTAAGGACTCTACTTGACAGATCTGGATCCAAGTCACCAGAAAGACAAACTGCGTTAGTTGCCAAAGAACTAGACAGATACGGGGTTAACATATCGGCGTTATGTGAGACTCGTCTGGCTGGCTATGACAGTTTAGTTGACAATGGATACAAATTCTTTTGCAGTGGTAAAGCTCAAGATGAAAGAAGAGAAGCAGGAGTTGGGTTCGCGATCAAAAATTCCTTTGCGAATAAACTAGAACAAGAGCCAACGCCGATCACGGACAGGATTATGACCAGGCGGCTGCCATTAGATGGTTGGAAGTATGCCACAATAGTAAGTGTCTATGCTCCTACAATGACCAACTCCCAGGAAAGTAAAGAGAAATTCTGCAGTAGACTCAGAGATACAGTAAATGAAATACCAGACACAGACAAGATCGTCATCGCCGGAGACTTTAACGCAAAGGTCGGCTGTAAAGCTGAGAACTGGCCAGGCGTGTTGGGTCAACAGGGTGTTGAAAAATGCAACAGAAATGGAGAACTCTTGCTTTCCTCCTGCTCAGACTATCAGCTATCAATAACAAACACATTCTTCATTCACAAACAATGCCACAAAACAACGTGGATGCACCCTCGATCCAAACACTGGCACCTGTTAGACTACGTAATCACAAGACAAAAAAACATGTAGGATGTTCTGGACACTCGTGCCTATAAAGGAGCCGACTGCGCAACCGATCACAGTATGATCCGCAGCAAGTTCGCATCCCGGATGAGGAAACCCATACTAAGGGTTGGTAATCAAGCGATGCACAAGATAAATACAATTAAGCTTAAAGATAGTGTCACGTGTAAAGAACTTGAAGAGGAGATGGAAAAGAACATGAACTACCATGATGAGATGGGTGCCTCAGTTGAAGATAAGTGGGAGAGACTAAAATCACAAGCCTTTGCCACCGCCAAAGAAGTACTAGGGAAACCAGAGAGGAAGCACCAGGATTGGTTCGATGGTGATGATGCAGCACTAAATACCCTGCGTGAAGAACGGAATAATGCAAAAGTCCAGGTTCTGCAGAGGAAAACGTGAGCAACTGCCACTAGGCTGATCCAAGCCCGCAGTCAGCTTCAAAGTATACCCGAGAACGAAAAGATTCTTGCCCAACACTTCGAGCAGTTACTAAATGTACCAGAGAGTTTGGAACAGCATGCATTAGACCAACTTGAGCAGTTCGATGTCAATGATGCTCTAGACAATGACCCCGCACTAGAAGAGGTGGTGACAGCCATCACAACATTTAAGGAAAACAAAGCGCCCGGTGTCTGCGGAATTCCTGCTGAAATCTAGAAACATGGTGGTGCAAAAATCAAAGAAAGGCTCCATGATTTGATTGTTCAAATTTGGAGGACGAAATTGGTACCACGAGATTGGAAGGATGCCAACGTCGTACCAATTTTCAAAAAAGGTAGTAAGATGATTTGCGGTAATTACAGAGGAATCTCTCTGCTGTCAATTGCAGGTAAGGTAATGGCACGTATCATTTTGTACCGACTGAACCGAGACATATTACCAAAGATCCTACCGGAGACTCGTCGATATAGTGTTCAGTCTACGACAGATACAAGAAAAGTGCATTGAGCAGAATATGGAACTGGATGCTGTATTTATAGATTTCACAAAAGCTTTTGATACTGTATCCAGAGAGGGTCTCTGGAAGGTGCTCGAAAAGTTTGGCTGCTCAAAAAAGATAATCACCATAATTAAAAGACTGCATGATGGAATGCAGGCCAAGGTAGTGCAGGGGATAGATGTCTCAGAATACCTGTCTGCCATGCTACAAGTCGCATTCAAAAATATCCATGAGGGAATATACATCCAAACCCGACATGATGCCGACCTCTTCAAAGCATCTCAATTCAAAGCAAAGTCTAAAACCACCAACTATCTCGTGAGAGAAATGCTTTTTGCAGATGACAGTGCTTTAGTGGCTCACAGCGCTGCTGACATGCAACTACTCGTGGGTAGCTTTGCGAAAGCTGCAAATCAATTCAACCTAAAGATAAATATAACAAAGACTGAATGCCTATACCAACCGATCCAACTACTCAATCCCCCACCTGTACCTCATCAAATCACCATCAACAATGAACCTCTGAGCCAGACAAGTAACTTCAAATACTTAGGTAGCAACATCTCAAGCAAGGGTGACATAGAGAAGGAATTACATAACAGGATGGGACAAGCAAGTGCAGCTTTTGGAAAACTCCAGCACAGACTATGGGGAAACAGACATGTCTCCATCAAGGTCAAATGCAAGGTCTACTGAGCGGTTGTGCTAACGAGCCTTCTGTGTGGAGCCGAGGCATGGCCAATTTACAGATCACAGGTGAAGAAACTGCAAGCTTTCACGATGAGACACCTCAAGGCCA